>JAUCMU010000013.1:11394081-11427183 GCA_032275025.1 Enteromius treurensis
TACGGCTCAATGTGAAATCACGCACCTGATGGCATTTACCGCTGATTACATGACCGGCTTTACTGACAAAACGCGCAAACATATCGGCCGATCTGGATCGGTGCATCCCTACTTTCAAGTACATTGAGAACATTAGAGACGCTAGTTGGTGCTCCAGTATAATCGGTCGTCCGTCAAAACTCATCCAGTGAGAAATGTTCCGCGGTGCAAAAATAAGTGCGATTTAAAATGCGCTAAAAAAAAAAGTAATGCGTTATTTTTGTGTAATTAATTCATCTAAATTAATACGTTAAAGTCCCGGCCCTATTTTAAATCAATTAATTTTGAGAGTGTTATTTAAAGTAGAGAAATCTAAAATGTCAAGTCCACCATATTTAAGGGAATTTATAATAACAGGTTTACAGGTAAATGCACGCAATTCCATAAAAATGTATTAATCTGATCAATAGTTTTAACAGTTTTATTATCCAAATATATAGTTAAATCAATATTGGTTAGTGGAGAATTTCCTTTTTCTTTTGACAGAAGAACTCTACCTCTGAGGGACAGGTTTATTAATAACCAAAGATGAAATTGACTAAATGTAAATTTAAGCTGTTTCAACTGAACAAAACTTGCACTGACTGATCTTAAAACATGCTTAAAAATGGGAATGAAAATTACTTAAATGCCTTATTGAACTATGGCTTAATCCTGGATTAGGTTAAGCCCTGTCGATGAAACCGGGCCTAAGTATTTTCACCCTGTTTAAGCACAGTTGGTGCAAGAGCTCGCAGAAAAAAAACAGGCAGCCATTTTGGACCCCATACACCCTTTAAAAAAATAAAGGTTCTTCACGATGCCATAGAAGAACATTTTTGTCTAAATGGTTCCATTAAGAACCTTTAACATCTAAAGAACCTTTCTCTTTCACAAAAGGTTCTTTGCGGCAAAAGAAAGTTCTTCAGATTATAAAAAGGTAAGGAAGATAAAGATAAAGAAGATAAAGAATGGTTCTTTTTAGCATCGCTGTGAGGAACCTTTTACGCACCTTTTATTTCTTTTTTTAATCGTATGACTAAGTTCAGGTGGTGACCCTTTGGAAAAACCCTTTCTTTGACATTTCTGAAGAACTCTGAAAAACAGTTCAAGCAAGATAAGAAAAGGATGAATGCATGCACAAGTAGTTGGCGGTAAATCATGTTTGATAGCATATCGTACATCCTTTTATTTCAAGCGACTTTCTTTTATCTTGTTTGTGCAGTTCCATATAAAATGAGTTTTTAGCGTGTGTCTGCGATTTTGGCAGGGTTCAAATCCTGATACAATTGCTTTCCTTTTAGTAAGTAAATATAAGGTTTTGGATTTCAGTGGAATTAATGACACTTTAATGAGAGAAGACCAATGGGGGGGGGGTTCAGTCATCAGAGAGTGTGAATAAGAGTACTTCAGCATCTTCGAGGTCATCAGTCTGTTTGTGTTTTTTACGTTACACATGATCTTAGGCCTTAGGCAGCTGCGATCTTCTTCTCCTCTCTGTTGAACAGGTTTCCTGTTGAACAGCTTTAATGTGGGTCAGTGTCATTATGTTGTTATTGTGGCCCCTCCTCACATCCTCAGTTTGAGGATAAGGCTGACTGTGGGGAGGTTACGACGAATGATTGTCTTTGAAAGGTTACAAAGATACAGTAGGAGTACATCACTCGCTCACCCATTATTCCTCTTCAGTGAATGGGATGCTATTAAAAGAGTCCAAACTATATTTACAAAATAAGTTTTCTTTTATGGTTGGATTATCTACATGTATTCATTTAAATGGCTAGATAAACATATCTGTGTATGTATCCTGCAGGTGTATGCAGTTGGAGGTTATGATGGACAGTCTAGTCTCAGTAATGTGGAGGTGTACGACTCATTCTCCAACCGCTGGAGTGAGGTGGCCCCCATGAAAGAAGCAGTCTCCTGCCCGGCAGTCACCAGCTGTGCGGGAAAGCTTTTCGTCATTGGAGGAGAACCCTTTGAAAACAACTGCTCCAATAAGGTGAATGTGAAACAGTACTGAACACACCCACATTACAAAATTTAGAAAGAACTCATTTATAAAACCCCAAAACTTGGACTTTGTTCTTGATCTAAAACACTGATGACTTGTGATTATTTACTTATTTTTTTTCAATGCTGGCCGACCCTTCCCGCAGTAGTGCTTTTGGTATTCCTTTATGTTGTAAGTAGACCATAACCAGAGCAGCAGAAAGTTTAACCAGCCTGTCACGCTGGCTCTGCTCTAGTGAGCAGCATACTTTGATTAGGCTTAACTGGTTTGCTGTTAAAGCTGTTCTCCAAGCCTGACGAGTTGAAACATACATCAAAACTAGCCTGACCTGGCTAGGACACATTTTTGACTGGCTTCATATGGATCGAGTTTTGTTTTGTTTTTTGGTTACAGTGCTTTTTTAGAAAATAGCTATACCTATGTAAACAACCAGCAAGGGTTTGTCATATGACAATTGTACATTTTTATGTAATTTTTTTCACATATACACTACTGTTCAGAAAGTAAGATTTTTTAGATTTTGTAATGAAATAAGTGTTATCTAGATAAATACAGTATGTTTAAATGCATAAATGCAGTGTTATTGATATTTTAAGTCACTCTTTTATGTTTTAAAACATTTTAAAATATAATTTATTCCAGTGATGGCAAATCATCAGTACTACAGTCTTTATTGTCTTCAATAATCTTCAATATTTCTAATATGCTGATTTGATGCTCAAGAAACATTTCTACTTATTACCCCATCAATGCTGAAAACAGTGGTGCTGCTTAACGCATTTGTAAAACTATTATTTATTTTATTTTATTTACATTTTTTTTTAGACATAAAAAGACGAAAACTTTACTGTTCCCAGATTTTTAAAGATTATTGTATGAGAGGGGTCCTGTTGAACTGTAACCACGTTCCAAACACAAGGGCTGTTAATGGCAGATGGGTACCGAATGTGTGTTTGTGCAGGTGGTCTATCACCTAGTGGACAGGTGGGCCTGCATTCTGAGCTTATTGTTCCCAGACACTGCTGCCATCTCGGGTAACATCTCACATGGGATCCCTCTCATTGATTTCTAGTGCTCAGATTACTGCATTCTTTACTTGCCATCTGGAGCAAGAGAAAGAGAAAAACATGAAAGGGAAGGATCTGATGTAGTTTAATACAAAGCTCTCTTATACAAAATCTGGCATGTTCCTCCATATAAGTGCTGCTTCTGTCATCGGAGAGTTTTCAAATGGTGTCTCTTCGACAATATTTCTTTACTCTCTGTCAGCGTGCGTGTCTTCAGTGACATCCATATTGTCAATCTTCCTTGATTCTATACATCAGCTTGCACAGAGAAAGATTGTTTGCGCTGAAGAGACCAAATATTAATTAACCAGTTTGTTCTGGTTTTCGCCCGCAGAACCTGTTCTCTGCTTTCAGCTCATTACATAGGATATTGTGATGAAGACTATATGAGGAATATACAAAGATGTCTATGGTGTTTTATCACCATTATAACATATTCATGCATTTTTTATATATAAATGCAAGTATGTATGTGTATATATAATGCATGTTTTTTTTTTTACTTTTGGAGCATCAGTGTTTGATCTTTCTGTAAGCAATGTATTTTGTATGATTAAAATAATTAATGTTTTGCAAATTCTAAAAGGGGGATTTTGACTTTTGACCTCAACTGTATATATATTGGCTTTTATATACACTGATTTGATTCATTGACATAATCTCTGATTCAAAAAAAGGGACAAAAAAAAATAAAATAAAGTTCAGAGGTAAGCTGAGAAGTAAGATCCAGTGCTGTTAGTGTTAGCTGAAACAGTTAAAACACTTTAGGATTATAACTCAACCTTTCTCCATTGTGTTTCAGGTCCAGTGTTATGACCCAGAGTCCGACAGCTGGCAGCTGAAGGAGTCTATTCCCTTCACCAAACCCAATATCTCTGCCGTTTCTCTCAATAACCTCATCTACGTATGCGGTGGCCTCACCAAGTCCATCTACTGCTACGATCCTTCACAGGACCACTGGATGCATGTGGGCCACACCTTCAGCAGACAGGTACCTGAAGCCCAGGGAAAACCTCAAAGTTTCTTGCATTTAGTCTCATGTACTGATGCTGTTATTGTCTCTGTGCGTAGGAGAGTTGCGGTATGTCCATTTGTAATGGAAAGATCTACATCCTGGGTGGACGGGGAGAAACCGGCGAAGCCTCTGACAACATTGTGAGCTACGACCCGGCCTCTGGCATCATCACATGCACGGCTGCTATGCCTCGTCCCATCTCCTACCATGGCTGCGTTACCATACACCGTTTTAGTGAAAAACAACACAAATTCTAAAAGCATCTGAAAATGTATACATATATCCCAAACATGAAGCTGTAGACTCTTTGCATCACTTAAATTTAGTGCCCACTGATTTTTTTTTAACTTATGCAGTTATCTCTAACTATATGCACTGTAGAAGTAGCACCATGTTTAACTGCTACAGTTGATTTCATCATCATGCCAAAGCTCTGGTTATTTGTACGACAGCAGTTCAAGGAATCAACCTGTTCAAGAAAGTATATAAAACATAACCTTTGTCATAACTGAAATGCGTTCTGAGAATAAGTCTCAGATCTGATTGAGTAACACAAAGATGCTTTGATATTGATAAAGACTCTACAAATGCACACTTCCTCTAATATCTTTCTTTCTTTCTTTTTTAAGATTTATTTTGTAATTTTTTGCCCTTGCTTTTTTTTTCCAAATGTGCATTTGTTTATGCCTTTAATTTTTTTTTTCTTTTTTGTTATTTTGTAGCTATCCTGCATTTTGACAACGTTTATAACGTCTGCAGACAGAAACTTTTCTTGGGTTCAGTCTTGGGGTGATTTTTAATGTGCTTTTTACTCTTTTTACACCGTATTATGCTTCTGAGCTTAAACAATTTTATATATATATATCTATATATAGATATAGATATATATATATAGAAAGCACTTAAAAACAACATCGGACATGCTGTATGAGGTTTAAATGAGGAGTGAGGCTGGAAACTGCACACCTCAGTGATAAACAGCTCTGATTCTGGTCAATGAATTGTCACGTCAGGTTATTGTTATAGGTTCTTTATGAACCGTTCAGCTGTGAAACAATTTTTTTTCCCCTGTGTATCATATCTGTATTTAAGTGTCTCCTTATCTTTAGTGTGACAACCAGGATGTGCCTTTCTGATTTTTTTTTTTTTTTTTAATAATAAATCAGAGCCCCAATCATGCACTTGTATGTACTAGTGTTAGTAATATATGGCAATGTACATCCATTCTACTCATTTAATGTTCTTTGTCTTATTTGCATTGTGCTTTGTAAACAATCTCACAGCTGTAGATAGCATCTGAATTTGAGTTGAACTGCTGAAATTTCTTGTTTTGCGTGTATAGCCGTGCGTGTTGAAGTGCTCTAGCACTTATCAGTACTGGAAGCAAACATTTAGCTGTCAGAATAGTTTTGTGTAATTCATCTGAACGTGTCAGGCAGGATGCTGGCAGCTAGTTTACCCAAAGCACTGCGTCTCCTGCATTTCTGCCTGCAATGAAAATATGAAATGCATAACTGTGTCTGTATATACTTATTTATATATTTTCATATACGAAATGTTGATTTGTCCTTCGATCATTTTGACTGTTACCAGGTGTACTGGTATAAACCTTTTTGTAAGTGTTATTTTGACAACATACTGTATGTCCCATTTTACCAATTTTTTTTTTTTAGAATATCTAACAATGTTTTTTTAACCCAGCTTTATACTGCTTATCTGGGTTAGATGTGTTTTGTAGAATTGTATGGACTTAGTTGGTCCGAGCTCTGAGTTGGCTTTCAGCTCATTCGTGAGTATATCCTGGTATTTTGTTGCAGTAGAGACTGCTGAAAATGAAACCGCATAATTGCTATAGTTGACGTCCAAAGCATTAGACATACTGGACATGTTTCAAATATAACAATAATAATAAACCGTACTTTGTAAAACTGCAAAAGTGCCTCAATAAAAAAATTCTCACTTGCGATAATTTATGTTGTCATTCAATGTAACTGTACATCAAAATATCTTCACCAATGAAGTATGTGTTTGGACGGCCCTCTTCATTCTTGTGGTTACGGAAATGGGCATTCCTTTGAGTACTTGTGCATTTTTCAAGATTCTATGGAAGTTCTTCAAGTGGAAACCTGAGCTGTATTCCTCATACCCTGAAGATACGTCAGGCTGATACAAGACATAATCCCACTGAACTAATAACTGAAGAGAAAAAAGTTTGCTTCCTCATTCTGAGCTCTTCACAAATAAAAAAAAAAGCTATGACACTATATTTTAAAGTCTACTGGAGGTTCAGTAAAACTTGAAACTAAACTTGAAATTCTTGAGTTTCAAGGATGGATTGAAATATGAATTATATGGTTACAATAAGGATTATTGTTTAGCTGTTTAACTATGAACTTGTGTTATTGTTGTGTGTATGACATGAAGCTAGTCTATATCTTTGCTAAAAGATTTATATACCACAGAAACAAAGATAAAATATATTAATAGTCTTGTAATACAGCTAAGAAAAATGAAAGTTTGATGAACACAAAATATTTGTCTATGAATCTATTGGCTGAATTAGGAATATTTAAAAAAAAAAAAAAAGAATTTAGTGTATGTTGTTTTATTTGATCTTTTATTTAATACTCAGGTTATTACATAAGCATTTGTTAACCCATTTGGTCTTACCTGGATAACACCTGGCAATTATGAAATTCAAATGGTTATGGATCCATAACAGGTCAAGCCTTTTAAGTACCAAAAAGTTTGGCCCATACATGTACATGTCTCAGCTCATGCCCAGAATTAATGCATTTTCTGTGCTAATTTTGAGAGGGAAATAATATAATATTGAAATAATGTAAAAATCACTTACCAGAGCAGTGAGTATTATTTTTTTATTGGTAGCTGAAGGCATATTTGATATTTAATGTTGTCAACAAATGAACCTTACTGTAAAGTGTTGTACCGCTTCCTTTATGAGTGGAAATATAGGATACGAAGCAACAAGCATGATGACAATGTGAGTTGATAGTGCTCGCGTTTTCTTTTAATGTTCATTATTAGTTAAAGCAGGGCCCCTCGGGCGATGAAGGCTGAAGCGTTGACGTGTTGATGTGTAAAGAACTCCTTGGAATCGATGACTTAAATGTTATTTTAAGAGACAATGAAAAGGTAAGCTACAGGTTGAATGTGAAACTGTAAATACCTTAGCGGAAATGGTATGAAAAATACGAGAATGTCTCGTGTTTCTTAAAATCATGGTACGCGACAGTGTTATTTTAGTAACATCAAGACACTATTACGAATTGTATTATAATATTTTACAATAGGCTATAAAAGAAATATCAGTTTTCATTTATAGATTTAGATTTTTACATTTTATTTTTGTTAAAATTCTAGTTTTTATTATTTTTACTAGTTGCTTTTAAATGCATGGCTACAGTTTTATGAAGTTTGATTTCAGTTTTAGTTTATTTTCTAGTTAACCTAAATTAATATTTTGCTGAAATTTTACAACATACAACTGCCATCCACCATCACAGTCTTTAGTAGTTAAAAAACAATTAAAATGCATATCATTCCAGAGTAGAAGATGTGTGCCTGTTCACTTTTAAACATAGCTACACGAGCAGTATTACACTAAAATGATGGTGAGATCATGTTGTTTTAAATGTGGTTTCCAGCGACATCATTTGGTCATACTCGGGGATAGCAAGGCCTAACTCTATCCAACTCCAAAATTTCCTTTTTTTTTTTTTTGCATATACTGTCTCCTGGCGGATTGTATTTTCAGAAATACACTATGGATTTTATGTTCACAGAACTTTTTGGGGGGCGGATTCGCATGATGAACTGAAAGCCTAACAGTTAGATGTGTAATGTTCCACGGCATGTAGGCATACAGTGTGTTATCTGAACTACTTTTAAAATGATCACTCATAAAATCTGAAGCATATATTTTGAGTTTCTTGTATAAAGATCCAATTTATACTGCGAAAGGTTTTCTATTAATCATTGCATTATATGTTTACTATTCATAAAGATGTATTTATTTAACACTTTTTCCGTCTGAATATTTCCACTGGGGGTCCCTGGATCCCAGCTTCAAACCCCTGATCTCGCTAATGTAGGCCGCGCGCTCTCTGCGCTCTTTCCTGAACGGGAACGCGCCCTGCACGAGTTCGTGTGGCCGCGCGAGACTATCGTGCGCGCGAGACCTACCGAAGCTAACGGCTAAGCACCTCACCGTTAAACACCTCACCAGCCAATTCAACGTAGGTTTAACGTGTAAAACACACTCTGACCACTTTTGTGCGTGTTTACGTCACGTTTTGCGCAGTTTATCAATGGGTTAGTGGTGTGCCTTGTGCAATAACTGCTTAAAAAGCTGTTGTTTTGTTTAGCGTAGTGTGTGTGTGTGTGTGTGTGTGTGTCAGTCAGATTAGCAGCGACTTATTTCTGTTGTTAGTTGTTTTTAAACCTCTGCAACAACTAATATCAGTTTGTTGAGGGAATATTATCACACTTGTATGCTCATAAACTAGGGTTGTGTCTCAAAATCTAAAAAGCTGCCTACCTAGGACGCATTTTTAGACATTACAAGCAAGCAGGTAAGTTAAGCAGCTGTAAGTTTTGAGACTCAGCCAATGTTCAAGTCTGCCTGTTCAAGATTGTTGTTTATGTGGCATGTTGTGTACTGTGTCCTCAGCCCAGCCAATGAGTGATCATGTCTGGGATAAAAAGGAAAATAGAGGACAAAGATCCTGACTACGAGGACATCACTCAAGTGCAGGAGAACAAGAGGAGCAAAGTGGTGGAGCAGAATGGTAAGACTAGCTTCCTACTAGTGATGTAGAATATCACACTAGTTATTTTTTAATCTGCTTGTTTGATTTTTACCAGCCCGAGAAGCTGCGGTGCAGAAGATTGAAGCAATCATCAAGGACCAGTTTTCTCTTGAGATGAAGACTAAAGAGCATGAGATCGAGGTTATCGGGCAGGTCTGTCCAATATTCAGTTTGTTTTCGTGCTTTGAAGTACTTTATTCAGCAGTGCAACAAGTATTGAGAAACTGTATTTAAGTTCATTTATAGTAGGGGTGGGGATCTTCAGATACTTCACAACCCGATTCAGATTCTGGGTGTCAGGATCCTATTCCAAAGATATTCTTGATCTACATTTTTTCCCAGTTAATTCTTCTGCTGTGTAAATCTTCACATTTTAAACAATGTTGGAGTGTCTATTCTTTTTGTTTATAGTTGGAATATCTGTGTGTGAGTAAACCATCTTAAAAGTAGGGAATCTTGGTTTCACAATTAAATTTAATTAAAAGTATCATTATTATTATTAATATAGTCAACTCAATGGCCCGGTTTCACAAACATGGCTAAGCTAGGACCATGCTTTAGTTAAATTTAAGGTGTCTAAACAATTTTACAAAAAGCCTTCAAAGTAAATATTACAGATGTGCGTCTTGACACAGAACAATGACCCTGGCATATTTTAAAATATGGGAAGGGTGGGGACAAGCTCAGAATCAATTCTGAAATATTCAGAATTGTTGAAGAGGGAATCTTGATGCATCCGAGAATCAATTTATCTCCCACTCCTAAGTTATAGGTACAGTTGTAATTTATAAAGTCAAAGTACTTGAGACAAAGTAAACACCTAATGCTGAAGTACACTAGATTAAATCCTAAACTATTATCTGTTTTTTTCTTTTCCTCAGAGGTTGAATGAGGCCAGGAGAATGATGGACAAGCTCAGAGCATGCATTGTCGCAAACTACTATGCCAATGCTGGCCAGCCTAAAGTCCCTGAGGTAATCTGTGTGTTGAGTAGATGCACTGATACATTTTGTCTATAGAATAAAAGAGTCAAGTTCCAGAAGTAAAAATATTACTTATTTTCTCTATAAGGCAGTTGATTTTAAATGATAATTTATCAACCATTAAAGATAGGCCTGCTGTGATCTGTAAGGTTGTTAATGTTTTAAAATACATAACCCATGTGAAAAAATATTCCAATATTTTGTATACCAATATGCGTGGTGAATTTGTTTCTAAATTATTTATTAATTAGATTAACTCATTTATAATGCTTTATGATTTTAGTAGTTATTTCCTTTAGTAAAGGCATTATAGGTGCTCTATGCGATGTTGCAGGATTTTAGCTCAATTTAATTTTTATCTCAAACTGTACCCCTTGATCGTCTTGCTCTCTGCCCTCTGAATACATTGGGAAAAAACCCGGTCTCAAAAGACAACACAGAGGCTGCAATACCAAAAGAAACACTATGGGCACCATGACAAAAACAAACTTCGGCCGAACAATCGGCAAGAAGAGGTGGTGTGTAATGCGCATTAAACCCCACCTCTTCTTGCCGATTGGTTGGCCAAAGTTTGTTTTTGTTTTGGTGCACATCCTGTACCCATAGATTTTGCAAGATTGCATAGAGCGCCTTTAAGTACACAATCCACAGATTTTGCTTTAAATAGAAGTTTGCAATGTTGGGATTCACTTTGTAGCTTGTTGGTTTTTGTAACTTATAACTCATGAACGATTTATTACATTTTTAAAATCTCTATGGGATTTGAATGAATAGGAAAATATTTTTGGATCCAAGGTAGCAGAAAATCTGGGCAATTTATTTTTGCACTTTACATATTAGGGCTGGGCAATATATTTCACAATATATTGTCAGCAAAGCTGGTTCTTTAATTAGCAGCAAATCGCCTGTTTTCAAACAGAGCGGCAGTTAATTAGTCTTTTTCTGGCTTGGCGCTGGATTGGTGACAACCGCTGTGTCTGTGCTTAACAAGAATGAATTCAAGAATCAATTAGATCCTATAAAAA
This sequence comes from Enteromius treurensis, assembly GCA_032275025.1. NCBI lineage: Eukaryota > Metazoa > Chordata > Actinopteri > Cypriniformes > Cyprinidae > Enteromius > Enteromius treurensis. Next base: position 11,405,036 of record JAUCMU010000013.1, read on the forward strand.
TGCTTAAAAACTGGCGGTACTGTGTTCTACTAAGCGCAAACATTTCACAATTAACTGTGTGGCCGGCTCGGGTCATCACAAAAACAAGTTTTTTAAATTCTAAATGGTGGCAGCTATAAATCTGTTAGCTTGTGTTTTCTATTTGCTCTCCCTTGCGTTATTAATGTGATGGTGTAAATGTACATTGCATAATATGCCCAGGAAAACCCATAATAAAAAAAAGATGACTCGGATTCATATATTCAATTCCTGTTCTATCCGGATTACATTGTTGTGTTGAGTTTAATATGCTTCTGATATGGGTTTGTTTTATTGTTTTAATTCTTAGTGTATTCTTGGAAAAATGTGCATCTGGTCATAAATGTTGACATTTTGAACTCCTTTATCATGATGTGGTTGTTAGAGGGACATGACTGGGCAAACTGAGATAATACGCTTAAATGTACCAGAGATCAAAGACTATTTAAAAAAGGGAGTTTGCTGGAGACTGAAAATAGAAACCATCCATATTGAGCACATTATCTCACGAGTCAGTGGTCGGGGCACCCATTTAAGTTACAAACAAGTAAAATATTATTTCTTTATAGATTACATAACAGTAAGATGGAAAACAGACAAAGCATAAAAGATAAGAAGCATTTTTTGAGAAAAGGGCATACTGATACAATAGGCGCAGACCTGTAATGGAGCTAACTTTTCCCTGCACCTGACATAATTTCAGATTTTTGAGAAAAAGGCCTATACACAGATCACTGACAAGCTATGCAATAATGCGTTCAGTTTGGCGGGGTGATTTATTTGCGATACTAAATCTGATATTGCATAGCTTGTCAGTGATCTATGGCTCTGTGCATTAACTGCCGCTCTGTTTGAAAACAGGTGATGGAGATTTACCATTAATCAAAGAACCAGCTTTACTGACGAGATCCGCATGAATATATTGTGCAATACATTGCCCAGCCCTATTATATATATATATATTGCTACTTTTTTAAGCATAAAATCTAAGCACAACAGTTGATAACTGATTTAATTTGCTTCCAGGCCTCTAAAAGCGACCCATCTGTGCTGAACCACCCTGCCATAAAACGTTTCTTGGATTCCCCCTCCCGCTCCTCGTCTCCACTGAACCAAAATTCAGAGACACCGTCACAGGTCCAGTCTGAGACCGAGTCTCTCAGCCAGCATGGGGAGGCAGGGGAGAGGGAGACGGACAGTGGGAGAGAGGACGATGCTCCACGTGAACGACGACCAGGCAGGAACACAGGAAAAGTTAGTAGTCCACACAGCTCAAAACATAAGACATAAGGAATTGCTTAAAAATGCTAAAGCACTGTTACCATATTCCTACAGTAGCCTACCAGACAGTAACAATTTCTTTATTACATGCCCATGTGTAGGACACTTTTGGTGTGCCATCATCCTTAGAGCAGCATGTGACTTACCACTCTACAGGAGATGAGGCTTCTCGGCTATATATGAGGAAGACCATTGTTGTGGGCAACGTATCCAAGTATGAAGCATTACGTCTCTTTGTCCTAATTTTACAGATCAGATGTTACTCCATTTTTATTTTACTGTATTAGAATAAAGAGTGTTGCATGCATAGTGCACCTTGTTTGATTTTACGAATATTTTACCCTTTGTTTGTGGTGTAGTTCAGCTTTATTCCAACAATCAGAGACATTCTAAGTCTTTTTTTATTGCACTCGAGAGTTTACTTTATCACCCCTGGGATCCTGACTGATGTTTGTGCTCTTTCTCTGAACAATGTTGGTGTGCCCTTGAATAGGACGCCTTATTCTCAGCTCTACAACCTTAAAAAGATAGTTCACCTAGACTATTGTACAACTGCAGAATACTTTGAGTATAGCACAGCTGTAGTAAGGAGCTACTTAAAATTGCATGGAAGAGTGTGATTGATACATAATTAGGAAGAATGACGTGGGTGAGTAAATGATGAGTTTTCATTTTTGATTTGCTCTGTTAACAACAACAAAAAAACTGCTTCTGAATGAATGGTAGCAGTTTGTAATTTAGACAGATGGTTCTTATGAGAAACCGTATTTATTTCTCTGAGCTTGTATTAATTTTTAAAACATCACTCTCTCTCCTGAAAATCTCAGTATTCTTTCTCCAAAACCCAATAAACGTTCACATTGCGCAAAGCTTTAGTTTTCCCTAGGCAGCAATCTAACCTAATTTATTCTGTGTTATCACAAAGTTCTCTCTCTACTTTACCTCATAAAATGCACTCAAAGCATGTGAGTGTGTATGTGTGTGTCTGCGTATGATAGAAGTAGGTTTTTTTTTTGCCTGCTACGCTACTAAATATCTATATGAGATTGTTCACTCCAGGGCCGGTGTGCTAAAAAAGCTCACCGTCTTAAACTGTTTATATGAATTAAGGGTTTCTGAACAGCTCTACATTCTACATTTATGTTTTAAGCCAGTGTTTCCCAACCCTGTTCCTAGAGGAACACCAACACTACACATTTTCCAACTTTTTCTAGTCAAACACACCTGAATCAGCTCATCAGACTCCACGACCAGAAATAGATTGGTCAGATAAGGGAGACATCCAAAATGTGCACTGTTGGTGTGCCTTCAGGAACAGAGTTGGGAAACACTGTTTTAAGCAGATTCTTGTTTCCCAAGAAACTCAAAATGAAGTGCACAAATCACATTACTGAGGCAGGTAGCTGAAGATTTGCTGTTCATGCCGAGCTGAAAAACTCACAGCATGTTCAAACAAACTGAACTTTTATCCTTAGTGCTACTGAGTGGATACCTTGCTGCCGAGTTATTACATACTGAATCTTCAAGGAGGGTGACCTTTAGATTTTAATGTTTAAATGTAACCATATTGTTGGCTGTTCTGAGAGTTACTGGGAGGTTTAAATGGCAACAGCAACAACATCTTTCCCAACCAATGAGTTAATGTATTTATGCAACCAGTGTTGGGGAAAGTTAATTTTAAACGTAATGCATTACAATATTGCGTTACTCCCTAAAAAAGTAACTAATTAACGTCTTTTTATGGAAATGAATGCTTTACGTTACTTTTGCATTACCTTTTAAATATGGGCTGAGCTTGAGTGTTTGTTTTTAATATAAGAAGTTCTGTTTATAGCAAATGTAAAAGCACACCAAAAAGTGTGACGAATAAACCTCAGGCTGAAGAAAAAGTACATTCACATCTGTAAAGTAGAAATACAGAAGAAAGTTCAGTACTCTCCAGCAAAAAAAAACCCCAAAAACAATGAAGCACAGTCATTTCAGCTTGTAAGTATGGTTGAACTGGATCATCAAAGGTCAACAGCAAAGACATTGGTTAATAAAATGAGATTAGATACATTTGTGTAATTTAATTGTTGCAGGTTTGCATTATATTCTGAGTATATTTTAATTAGTTTTAATGAATACTGAATCTATTTTTTGAGAGTGATATGAATTAATGCACATTCACTTTTAGTCTAGAACTACACTACACTTCATACACCGCACACAATGCCTCTGTATTTCTGTTTTCTCCCAACATGTCAGAAGACTTGTCAGTCAATAAATAAGAAAACAAAGTAACTGGCGTTCCTTTTTAAAAAAAAGTAACTCCGTTATATCGCTCTAAAATCGAAAAGTAATGCATTACTTTACTAGTTACTTGGAAAAGTGATATTATTATGTAATACGTTTTACTTGTAGTACGTTACCCCCAACACTGTATGCAACTATAAATTCCTTTGTGGTGTTTTTTTGTTTTTTCCCTCTTTAGGTATATTGCCCCTGATAAACGTGAGGAAAATGATCAGTCCACTCATAAATGGATGGTGTATGTTCGAGGTTCTCGCAAAGAGCCCAGTATTGATCATTTTGTGAAGAAAGTCTGGTTCTTCCTGCACCCCAGCTACAAGCCCAATGACCTTGTGGAAGTCAGGTGCGTGTTTACTTGGCTCTCTTATTGATTGTTTTGATTACATCACACCGTATAGCTTTTTTTTTTCTTTTACCATAGTAGTTATATTGTGCTCTAGTTATTGAGAATCTCTTTATTCATGTAAATTCCATATAAAACTGAGAGAGTAATATTTCTAAAGTTTGAGACCTGTAAGATTTTTTTAAGTGATTTCAAAAGAAGTTGCTTATGTTAGAAAGAAATAAAATGTATTCCTGTGATTACAGAGCTGATTTTTCAGAAGGTATTTTTACAGAATTTAATACTCAAAAACCAGCATTTAATATAAACCTTTTTTACTTTAAAGTGCCCCTATTATGGGTAATTAAAAAAAGTTGATATTTTAGTTTTTGGAGCCCCCAACAACAGGTTGACATCCATGCAAAGTCAAAAAACACTTTCATTATCTTACAATATTAACTGCTATTTTTACAGATCCAAAACCAGCACCTAGTAGCAAAGATTGAATTTGCATTTTCATTCAGACCAATGCTAAAAGTGAGCAGGCAGTATGTTTCATGTTGACCTCAGCATCAAATTGCTTGGGACTCATTCTAATGATTCAGAGTCATTTTTCTTTCTGTTGAGAGACAATAACGGTGCATTTTTACATTTCACGTTTTCATTCACTTAGGACTGTTACACACTGCATGAAAGGTAATTTTCTAAAATCTATAATAGGGGCACTTTAACTCTTAATCAACTTCTTGCATGCTTGCTAAATAATGTACTTTTTCCTAAGAAAAAAATAATGCTGACAGTGTTATTGAAGATTTATTTAGCTGTTTTTTAGCTTTAAGTAATATTAGCTCACAATAGCTAGTGGTTGGACATATCTGTGGTGCATTTGTCAAGTTCTGCCTGCTGAGAGAGAAAGTGTCTCTTTAAACTGTGTGTGTGTTTAGTGAGCCACCGTTCCACCTGACCCGTCGAGGATGGGGAGAGTTTCCTGTCCGTGTACAGATTCACTTTAAAGACCAACGGAACAAACGTATCGACATCATCCACCACTTAAAGGTCAGACATTTACTGACCACTTACATGCACACTATTTGAACCTTTTGTTGCCCTTTTCATCTTTACTTTTCTCCCTCTTTATCTTTCTTTGTACTTTTTTCAGACAGTAGATGACATCCCCTTCTGTTTCTTAGAAGTTTATTTAGAGGATTCCATTCCTTTTTTTGTGTGTGTGTGTGCAGATTGTGCATAATAAAATATGTCTGCATGAATCTATTGTGTTATGGGGGATTCTCTGAGTCTAAAGGTGAAATGTTTGTTTATATAAAGGATCCAGTCTGTTGATATTTCCTTAATTTGTGATCACAGCAATCCCTTTTTTTATAGGTTAAAACAACAAAGATAAAATAAAGTGAGATGATTTGAGATGTCAAGAAAAAAATAGTTTGCAGATTAAAGTACTTGTGTCCTCTTTTTAGATAATCTGCAGCAAAGACTGCTCTTTAATGTTTCTGATTTTTTTTTCTCAGCTTGACAGAACATACACAGGTTTACAGACTTTGGGAGCTGAAACGGTAAGACACACTAACAATCTTAATCTTTGCATGAAACTGCAGCTGTGCTCATAAGTTTATATAAGTTTATATAATTAGGTTTTTTATTTTAAGATGAGAGATCCTAAAAATCGAGTTTCCTTTTTATTTTTTACTACTCTGCAGCACAGCTATAAATAAAAAGCTGTGAACAGACATTACTGCTCGAGGAGGCAAAGCACGATATTAAGAACCAGTGTGTACACTTTTTAACAGGATAATTTGTGTAAATTATTTTAAATTAATTTTGTAAGTTATTTTATCTTGTGAAATGTGTGTAAATATTTGTTTTCTTAAATAGTTTCAACAAGACTGTATTAAATAAAATAAACAAAATAGCATTTTGTAAATATTTGGTTATGTAGAGAGTTACATAAGATCATCAATCAATTCATCACTTTTATTTATTTAGCGCTTTTAACAATACAGATTGTAGCAAAGCACTGAACATTATCAAATAGAAGAACAGAGTGATGGTAATGTATAATGACGAGATTAAACTATAGTCCACATCACTCCAGTCCATCAGTTAAATTCTTTGTGACGCGAAAAGCTGCTTCTGGCTAGAATACAGGTCCTATTAAATTGCTTTCTTCAGATCACAGTTTACAATCAATATCAAAGTGGATTTCGAGGTTAATAGGCAACAGGGGGTAAACTCTATTAATGGAGGAAGTATTATGTCAAATTATGGCAAGAAGTGATGGTTTAAATTTAAAATTAGTTTCTTAAAAACATCCAGCTTTTTGCTTCTCCAGATGTTAACCGATGGACTGGAGAGGATTATTGTGATGTTTTTAACATTAGTTTGGACTCTATTTCTGACATCATCCATTAACTGCAGAGGATCCATTGGTGAGCAAGAATAATGGCTTGTAATGCATTTTTCGATGGGTGAGCTAATACATTTTTGGATGAACTGTTCTAAAAGATATCATATTTTAGAACCATAAACCATTGCATATGACAATTAAATCATATGTAATTTGATGACCGTAGAGCCATGCAAAAGTCAAATCAAGAGCTGAAGTCAGCGGTGGAGGCAGGAAACCATGGAACCAAAAAGGAAACGGTCGGGCACGACATGGAAGCATTCGTTCTCCAATATGGAGAGGAGGTAAGATAAAGAGCGTCATCTTAAACACACTACCAGAGGGCTCACTAAATTACTAAACAAATGCTCTTCTTTCTTGTCCAGGAGGAGTAGCTCATGGTCCACGGGGACCAACCAGCTATTATTACATGTTGCCCATGAAGGTGCGAGTGCAAGGACTGAAAATTGCCTTAACAGCCAAACTGGCTCAGGTGAGGGAAAGCGCACTGTAAAAATCTTGCCTGGTTTGGTATTCGTACATAATTGTACTAGTACATATTTCTATTTTTAGTTAACGCCACTCCTAGTTTTTGTTACTTTTTTCAAGGGTTAGTTCACTCCAAAATGATAATTCTGTCACTCACCCTTGTGTCGTTCCCATCCCATAAGACCATCTTCATCTTCAGAACATAAATTAAGATATTTTTGATGATATCAGAGAGCCACCTGTCCCTCCATAGACAGCAACACAACTGAAATGATCCCAGATCCAGAAACACAGTAAAACATCAGTAAAACAGTCCATGTGACATCAGTGGCTTAACTTCAATTTTTGCAACGCTACGAGTACACATATGCATATAAATTATGCGAATACTAATACATTTTTTGCACTAAGAAAATGAACAAGAGATGAACAAAGGTCTTATGGTTTTAGAACCACATGAGGGTGAGTAATTAATGACAGAATTTCAATTTTGGGGTGAGCTAACCCTTTAAGATTTCTATTTTATTTAGGTTTTCGCTGATGCACTAGTTAGTGAGGACAGCAAATTGGTTTGGTTTATAATATTCTGTTAACTAAGTGGAATTAATTTTTCTCCAGGATAATCTTTATATTGTGGACTCGCTGGAGATTCCCACTCCAGACCCTCACTACCTGCTGGACCTGGTCAAACACAGACAGTGGGGGGATTCTGTCCTCATCATTGATGTGTAAGTATGTGAAAGGGGATTTTATATGCCAGTGCTCGTTTCCTTTAGTAATTTCTTCATTTTTTTTGGTATGCATCAATTTTCAGAGGTGATGAATTCCCTCAGAACATTCTTAAGGCGACTGAAGACCTGAAAACAGTGAATATCATTCCAGCTATAGGTACACAATCGGCTGTAATCTCAAAAGCACCCTTCACCAAACATAAGGAAATGAAACGTTTGCATCAGTGCTTCTTTGTGATCTTTCTATATATGCATATTGTGTTTTGTTTTTCAGGTCTGAACGTTCACAGCATGTTGAAACACGAGAGTCTGGTTCTCACTCTGGAGGCTGTCAAATTTCTTGAAAAGAAGCTTCTGTGGCACGATGTGCGTTACCCTCCCCTGCATCCCTTCAAACTCCCATACAGTGACCTGCCATGAACGCAGCACACACTTAAAAAGTATTAAAATGTTTATTTCATAAAAACAATGATCTTGAGTTCTCATTTCACCTGTGTAATGAAGTATAAAGAGGTCAACATCATGAATAAATAATAGCATTAAGGAAGTATATAGAAGATAAGGCACAGATGGAAAGATGCTCTTTGTCAAGGATAGGAGATTTTTGTTGGGATAATGCCACGTGCTAAATCATGTCGGATCTCCCATCTTAGTGCTGATCGCTTCTTCTCTGTTGGAACCACATAATTGTTGGGGATGTACGTCTTCTGAGGTCTTGGCTATAGAGACAAGAAAAAGCAATCAGAATAAGAGCATCTAGGAAATTCTTTAAAAAACAAAAACTATTTAAATAAATATAATGTAACTTACTGGTGGAGGCTGATACATAAGTTGTTCCTGAAGAAAAAAAATAATAATAAAAGTAATCAAACTATAATTTATGACTTCAACACTGTATGTTTCTGCGCAAAAGGCTTAGGCCATTAATATTTTCACCAACCAGAAAAAATGGTTTAAGTAGAGTATCGCGTCAGTAGGAAATATCAGTTTCCAAACATTTTTTTTGCCATTAATTGTAATAATGCAGTTAGATTTTTTCAGCCAGTGCCCCACACAGATCTGGGCCTGTATTCACAAAACATTTTAAGGCTAAAAGCTCCTAATCGGCAGATTTAGAAGAAAAACGTAAAAATAGTGGGCGTGTCAGTGCTAAATTTAGGTCTCCTAAAACTCTTCTTGTGTCCAGAGGTGGGTAGTAACGAGTTACATTTACTTGAGTAAATGTTTTGGGTAACTAAGGCTTTTAGAGTATATTTAAAAATGGGCGACGCTCCTCTCGTAACTTCATCTTAATGCTGTACAAGTTAAAAATGCGTCCGTTTATTCCAGTTCCCTGCAGCACGCGCCGAGTCGTCTGAAGAAGTGAGTTGTAACAGAAAGTTTAAGAACATGAGGAGCGTTGATGACCTGCTTTGGATCTTTCGTCAAATCTGCAAAGGCTATTGTTTTCTAACTATCAAGATCTGTGATTAACACGCGTACATTTCCAGTTTGTTGTGCATGTACCTTATACATTAAATACAGTGTTTAATTTATGCATTAAATAAGCTGAAAAAAAGTATGAAATGAGCACCTGCCAAACCCGTGTTACCTCTCCGCAGCGGCGCGCGACCTGTTCCAGAACGCCTTTGCCTAACGTTAGACCCAATTAATATTTATGCTTACAGACCGTGTTTACATTTTAAGGTAAAGGCTGATGAAAATTCAGATTTGCATTAAAATAAAAACATTAAAATCTGTGTGTGTGTGTGTTAGGGCTGCACAATTAATTAATTTTCCACTTATGTTCCACTGTAGTTTTAGTAAAACATTATAATACCATTCATATGTTTTTCTTTTTTTCTACTTAAAAAAAGGGCAATCCCATGTGTAGTTGTCATTTGAGGCTTAATACTATAGAAAATCAATGAAAGTTTTTCAGTTAGTATCTTCAGCTTGTTAATATACATGAATAAATATGGCATGCAGTTGCTTCAAACAATGGTCATTTTCACTGAATGAACATCATTCAGTGTAAAATGTGAAAGAAATTGTAATTAATAATTTTCAAGGGAATAATTGACAATTGTGTGTGTGTGTGTGTCTGTATGTGTGTATATATATATATATATAAATAGACTACTGATATTCAGTATATGATCCAAGGTAACTAGTAACTAACTACTTGAGTAGTTTTTGGGTACTCTACCCCCCTCTGATTGTGTCCAGTTTGCTGCTTTTGTTTTTATTAAAGTTTGCATGTCTCATTATCAGCCATGATTATTCTACTCTGTTAATTAAAAGGCTTTTTTTTTTTTTTTTTGCGAGAAGCATACAAGCTGACAATTACCTGAATTATATTGTTTAATCAGTGACACTTAGCCTTTTAAAATCTCTTATTTGAATGTAGCTTTTTTTAAACCTTTATTTAACATTGCGGACTGCAATGTTTTATATTTTATTCCTTTGTAAAAGTTTGACTCAACATCTTTGTGAACAAGTTTTAAGAGAAAAACTCTTAGCTAAAAACCTATTCCTGCTATTTAAGAGAACGTTTTGAATGTTTTGTAAATACGGACCCTGATCTGATCATCATCAGTCTGTCTGGAATGACATAAAGAAACAGAACAAACGGAGACAGACTCAATCCAGAAGAACAACGTCTCTTAAGAAACCTTCCTGCAAAAGTTACAGTAAAGTTTCAGGCACTTTTGTAAAAGTGCTGTAAAATAAGTATGCTGTCAAAAATAGATTTCATTTATCAATTCACTTCTGTTAACTAAATCAAATCAAGTGTCTGTTGCGTTTAAAACTGCTTTTGTCCTCGGTGCACTTGTGCACAGTTTTCAGGTAGCTTTTTTTCCAAGTGTCTTGGAGACATTGCCACAGTTCTTCTGGATTGAGTCTCAGTTTGTTCTGTTTCTTCGTTTCATTCCAGACAGACTGGATGATGATCAGATCAGATCTCTGTGTGGAGCGCTGGCTTTGTGTGAGCAACATGATTTCCGATACCCTGATGGCCCAGTGGAGCTCCTTCCTGCTCTTCTCTCCCGGAGGTTTAAACATCTCCCAGTCCTGCTTATACTGGAAATATCTGAGAAAAGTTGCATTAAGAACAACAAAAATAATCATTCATTTAATTTGTGAAGGTTATATGTGAATACAGAAGTATGCCTTACTTTGTGACTGGATCAGTTTTCTTTAAGTTCCTTGTGTGAGGATGATCAAAAACTGGCCGTATAACTGTGAAAAGAAACAGATTTGTAAAAGCATGTTAACTGACAACCCAAGGTCAAAGAAGCAGGTACGAGCTAAATCTAGACATGAAAATGGGACTTACATGACTTTGGACGGGGGCGGATATCACTCTCACTGTGTGATCGTGTCTGTGGAATGGACAAATGTATATATAACGTTCAAACCTGTTTAAGACTGATAAGTATGAGTGCGTCTGTGTACTGACAATGCCTTTGATGTATTCTTGGAAAGCAATCTGCGGTTCCTCCGTCACAGAGCTGGATCTGTCAGTATAGCTTCCGGTTTCATCACTGTCCGAGTCGTAGCGCACACGGGATGCACCAATCCGCATTCGGTCCAAACGCTCCTCCAGCTCACTAACCGTGCCTACAAAAAAGGGGGTATATGATTACACAAATCCAAATATACCAAACCTATAATGATGTCCATAGTGATTTCCATTTCAAATGAGTGTAACGCTTTATCTAAGAATCATGGTTTTTACTGATCCACGAAAAAAATGGTTTATGAAAGATCTTGGGACATCTCTAAGACGAGCAATTATGCTTCAACTATTACTTATACTATTAATATTAATATATGATATGATATATGTGTGTGTTTTAATTAAACATACATATATACATATATATATCTAAAAAGATAAATGCACGTCTTTCTTCATTTCCTCCACAGCCATACCTCCAAAAACTACTAAATAAGTCATTCCCTTAAAGCAGTGTAACACACCAAGGCATCCGGTATAGGCTCGGACTCTCTTCTCCGTCCTCCTCTTTGTGCTGTCATCGTATCCATCATTGTACCGTTTCTCCTCAGGTCTCATTTGAACTATGTCTCTCCTGTGCCTCAAATTAAAGGGGTGGTCAAGACTGTCCCGCAAACCCTCCACCTCCCAAGCGTTCTCAGAGCCTCTGTGTTGAGTTTCAGTGATGTTCTCTGTGGGACTCTGCTGCGGCTCGGTTTGATGCTCTGGGTTTGGGAAGTCAGGAGACCGATGGCCGTATTTTTCAGATCTATCATGGCTTTGATCTGTACTGTCAGTTACATCTCCACTAGCATCCGATGATTGTGCAAGAGCTCGTTCATCAGATGCTTCTAATGCCTGACTGGCTCTGTACCACGCTGGACTGCTGTCCTCCTCATAATCACGAGCATCTAAGATCGATTCGCTCTCTTCTTCTAATCCACCCAGAGTACAGTCGTCTCTATAATCCACTTCCTCTGGGTCTCCATCTTTAAGCGAGTCTGGTCTGTACGTGCCGTAACCAGACGTTAACACGCTTGCTTCAGGGCTGCCCAGACTTTCGTGAGAATCCTCATCATAGACGTCTCTATTTTCCGTCATCTGCTGTACATCATCATCTGCTTGTTCCCAAGCAGGCATCATGTTATAATTCTCTTCCTCTTCTTTCTGCGAATGGCCACTGGCTACAGTTACATAGTCATCATCACTTGCCCATGACTTCCTGTCCTGGTCACAAGCCTCCTTCTCCTCAACGTGTTCACTGAAAAACCACTCTCTCTTTTCTTCTTCCTCACTGCATCCTTTAGATCCTTCATCATCCTCTTCACCTGAATTGTGTTGTATCACTTCTTCCGTCCATTTATCATCTGCTCCAGGCCTGCTCTTTCCTATCTCCATCTCTTCATCATACACTTTCCCACAGTTCCTCTCCTCGCCACCGTCAGGGTTTTCGTCTGTACTGTCTTTTTGCTCTTCTTCCTCATTAATAGGTTCTCTTGGTTTGCTATTCTCTGATCCCCCGCTTTCAGGATTGCATGTTCTCTCTTCCTTCACCCAAGATTCACTACCATCTGTTTTTCCCCCAGTGCCTTCACTATCTTCAGGTGTAAAACAAACATTAGCTTCTTCTGAAAAACGGCTATTTTCCTCCCGACTTCCGCCTGCGCTCTCTTCCTCTGTGAGGATCCCTTTCTCTTCCTCACACTCATCTTCCTCACTTTCCAGATCTTTCAGACCCTCTGAATCATCACTTTGAGCTTTTGTCTCCTCATGTTCCTCAGGGTTTTCTGCGCTGGCAGAGCTTTCTTTCTCCTCCTCACTGTCCTTTTCATCATCACTCATATGCTCTTCCTCCTCACTTTCTTCTGAATCTTCCTTTTCCCTTTTAGTCTCTTTCCCCTGCTCCTCTTCAAAATATTGCCCCTTTTCCTGCTCTTCAGTTTCTTTTGAATCCTCCACTTCCTCCTTTTCATTTCCTGACTGTTGTTCACACAACTCTTCTTTCTCACCTTTTTCCTCTTCATCGCTTTCTTTCTCCTCCTCACTTTCTTCCTCTCTACATCCTTCCTCCTCCTCCTGCTCACTTTCTTCCTCTCTATATTCTTCCTCCTCCTGCTCACTTTCTTCCTTTTCACTCTCTTTTCCTTCCTCCTCCTGCTCACTTTCTTCCTTTTCACTCTCTTTTCCTTCCTCCTCCAGCTCACTTTCTTCCTCTCTATATTCTTCATTTTCGCTCTCTTTTCCTTCGTCCTCCTCTTCTTTATCCTGCCTTCTTGTTGTCGCTATGCTGTTTCTACTTTCATCATCTGTAAAACATTCTCGCTCTACTTCACTTTCATCATACTCAGGATATTTCTCCTTCCCTAACTCATTCTCTTGAAGCATCTCCTTCACCCTCTTCTTTTTATCATCTCCCATTAAAAAGCTTTCTTTGACATCCTTACGGTCTTCTTCAGGCACTCTCTCGTTCGCGCTGTTCTCTTTGTTAACACAGTCCCCGTCTTCCCCCTCATTTTCCTGATCTGTCCAGAAGGAGGAAGAGGACAGAGATCCTTCATCGTCCTTGCTTTCATTTTCCAAATGACTGTCGAAAGCTTTATACATCCTGAGGTAGATGGACAGATCTCTTCTTTAGCCCTCAGTGAGAAAATGAACTTCACTTCTGAACCAAAGCAGACGGCTGAGAAGGAGGGGGACTGTAACTAAGAAGATTACTGGTAAGAACTTTACTGGGATTATGCAGCGAATTGCTCCATCTGGTGTATAGGAGGTTTCATTGCATGTAAAGACAATGCATGGCTATGTTCAGAAAAGAAGACTACATTGCAGAATATAATATGAATGCAACAGTTCAAATTTTGAGTCATTAAGTTTTTAAAAGAAATGTATTATTTATATTTTATTCTGTGTTTCCATAAAAATATGAAGCTGTACAACTGTTTTCAACATTGATAATAATAGGAAATGTTATTTGACCACCAAATTAGAGTTATACAGTAATATCTGAAGGGTCATGTGACACAGAAGGCTGCTTCCACTATTCCACTCTCCACATTATCATAAAACATAATCATAGGACTTACCAGAATCTTCACTATGTGTGGACTCATCACAGACTTGAGACCGACCTTGATGCTTCCTATAATATGATATCAGATAAAGACGGCTGTTGCACATTGCATGGATAATAATGTTGTACTCATCATCTATCAAATCAAGAAATTTAATTTGCTATCCCTACCTTAACACTTTCCTTTTAATTACAGGCTTCAAATGAACCTGATGTTCTCTTTCAGGACTTGTTGTCTCACTACAATCCAAAACTGAGTGAAATATTTCAGAAGCCCCTGCCTCTGTCTCTAGCCTGTTGGGTGCCGTGGAGGGCCGAGCTGGTCTTTGGGCAACTGTATGCCGTGAATATGAATCATAGTAGTGATTCATAGCAGAGTCTCCAAGATCATCCTCATTAAACGTGGAGGAGAAAATCTAGGTATGAAAACATACATGTTGTGTGCATAGACACAAAGTGATTATACGTTTTAAGGTGCGTAAAAATTCATACCTCTCTGTGTTGCCCTGCTGACTTGGTGTTGAAGGGGCCGACGTGGTTCAACTGAACTGAAAGAAAAACACAAATTTATTTCAAAATGTCACATGAAAGTACACAGCATGAAGCTGGAATGACTGCTCACCCTTTTCTTTAATAAGTGCAGGTGGACTTTTGCTGGAGCTGCTGTGAGATGTTGGAGAAGTCCAGTCGGTGGAGCTGTGACTCTTTGACTTCTCGTGAAGAATCAGCTGATCTAGATCTGATGGAGATGTATACCATGACAGCACTACTTTAAAAGGCAAGATACATAACATGAAAATAAAACGCTGAAACAGTTCAAAATAATATCCCACCTTTCTTGAATTCCCGTAGTCTTTGTTTGGGGATATTTCTGTATCCAAGTGCAGCCAACTGCTGCTGGATCTCCTCCTCGGAAAAGTCTAGACTCTCCATCTTTTATTGACAATAGAAACGATTTCAGTCATGTATTTCTCAATCTGCTAACTGTAAACAAAACTCCCTAAAAATATTCTTTACACTTCCTTAGGGAAAGCAGCGGCTGTTGTTGTAACATATAAAACAACAACATAAAAAGCAAGCTTTTTCCGCGATTTTCCTCACCTCGCAGGGTCAGATTGTTGTTTTCAGTACCAGGACAACGGCGGCGGTTCCGTTTTCAAAATACAAAGATGCTAGAGTTAGAGAACGCGTTACTTACAGCTTAAAAGCGCCCTCTGGCGTATGGGAGACTGCAATTCTTTTTTTATTTTTTTATTTGCACACTCTAGCGATTATTTACTTGATAATAATACTTCATATAAACATAAAATATGTTTTACTGTCCCTTGAAATTAAATATCAAATATTTTATATAATATGGGATCTCGTTTGATCAGCTTAAGAAGGTTTTATTTTCACGTCGTTTTAATTTCTCTTCAAATAACAGCTCGCCATGTTTCCTATATATAACACTGAATCATTTTGTTCAATATGACCGTACACTGATAGGATGTATTGTTTACGTGCGGTACCCTCAGAAGGTATCCGGAGTCTGAGCCACGCCCATTTCACGCAAACCTGTGAACTCATATCCAATCGCCTTTCAGTTCCCAACGCGGCTCATGAATAAACCTAACTTTTTAATGCTACATCGGGAGACTGGTAGATGGTGTGGAGGTTTAGTTGGGGGATATTGACAGAAAACCCGTGGACCCCAACAAATCTCTTAAAAAGGACTATTTTGCCGCCTTCAAGTCATCAGGATAAGAATGGCGCACGCCGGGGCTCTCCGCGCGTCCCTGCTGCTGATTTTACTGCAGTTAGTCCTGATCATCTCTGCACAGGTAGGAAACAATGGCTTTTTTGCGCTAGAGATGGACCGTGTGGGTGTTTGGGGTCACTGTATGCTTTTTAAAATATCATCATAATTAAAAAAAAAAAAAAACATGAAAAATATATTGACAGAAAAGAAATGTCTTTTGATGAGACATTGTTGAATTAATATATAGGCTGCCAAAGCACCTATTGCACTATTCATGAACTCTGTGTCATATATTTCTTAATGCCAAGTTTCTTCATTAAGTGGGTATGAATTTTCAAGCATCTGAGAGCATTGCTTGACATATGGAAGTTATTTTCAATAAATTGGTCCAGGTGTGCACAGCTGTTATCACTTTCCCAGGAAAAGAGAGAGCCAGCGGGATACCTCAGCATCAGTCGTACCTACAATAACCTCATTGTTCTGAAAACTAAACTATTAGGATTGCGGGATAAATCTAGAGCAAGCAGAGGTTAGTTTTTGTAAATGCATTTCTGTTATAATTATTATTGTTGTACATTTTTAGAGGGGGGCAGTTGGTCCAAGAGGACCACCTGGACCTCCAGGGCTTCCTGGGTTTTCTGGTGTTGACGGCATTGACGTGAGTCAAATATCAATCATTTTGTCTATCTATTTATTTCAGTTCTCAGTTTACAGTATGATATATGCTTGTAGCCTCGAATAACAACTTTTATTTGAGTTACTCAGTTTGTATTTTGTATGACTTCAGGGTGATAGGGGACCTGGCCCTGGCCCAGATGGCCCCCCAGTAAGTACTTATCATATTTGCAACAAAAATTAGTTCTGCATAGCTAAAATGCTGTGCAACAATCCATTAATCTGATGAATTCTTCAGGGCCTTGATGGGGACAATGGCAAGGATGGATTAAACGGCCTTCCAGGAAAACCAGGAGCCGATGTGAGTCTTTAATCTTTATTTTTGTAACGTTCCAGAAACCAAGCTAAAATCAGCTTTTCTTTCATAAGTAACACTTGCAGCATCAGAGCCTGTGAGTGTAGTTTGTATTGGAGGGGGCTGAGTGAAAAAAAGCTCTCTGGATAGAAAAAAGAACCAAAGAGCAGCGGAAAGAGAAAGCAGAGAGAGCCCCATATTGGCTTCCTGATGAAGACAGAGGCCTTTTTGTACAAGTATAGTGCCACAGAGCTGAGCTGTGTACTGCACCGAGCATTAAACCAAAGTACACCGACTGCTTTGTGTCTCCCCTGAACTTAAGAGACTACTTCCAGAGATTATATTATGAATTTATTGGCAAATATATTTTCTTGTTTAAATAATGACAAGCTTTAAAATACTTTTTTTCTGTTGCATCTAAAGTAAATCATATTCCTTATTTTTTTCTGTTTGTTTGTTTTGCAGAGCAGCCTATTATTTAAACATTACTTTTAAAAAAATCAGTAATATAAAGATGTTATATTTTTAGTTGCATTACGAGTCTCTCATGTTGGCATTATTTGTACATTTATCTGTGTATTTATTATTATTATTATTGTTTTGTATAAATGGTTGTATTGTATTATTACGAATGCAAAAAAAGAGTAAGATATGCTTCCTTAAAGTGTTAAATACGGTATCTGCAGTGATCATGCATATATTAGAGAAATTGTGGGCGGGGCTTGTTACTTGTCAAAGTCGGGATTGGTAAATATGTGTCTGTGTCTGAAGCAATTAATTCATTTCATACAGTATGTTTCAAACAATATGATCAAAATCAAATAATGAGCTGATAAAGTATTGCAGTCAGTTACAGTGAAGTCCATGCTTACAGATGTTTTTGTCCTTCTAAGGGTCTTACTGGGCCCGGTGGTGCCCCTGGCCCTGTCGGGCCTCCTGGACAAAAAGTAAGTTCACACTAAACATAACGTTCAAATTATTATTTCAGTTAATAATAATTAAAAGTGCACATAAACGTGTTTTTAATATATTAGGTTTTTATTGTGAATCTCTATATTGTAGTATTAGTGATGCGTAATTTTAAAAAGTTAAAGAATTACCTCTAAATCATTAAAATCCACTTAAAAGATTCTGCGGTTTGTTCTTTATCAGGGTGAACCAGGTGAGCCGGGAACGAGGGGAGCCATTGTGAGTAAATGCTTCAAATTCTCTTCAACAAATGTGTCTCTTGTCATTTTTAGCATGCTGTTAGAGTAATCAGATCTTAACAGGGATGTTTTCTGTCTAGTTAGTTTGTTATCATGCAAAAAAATATCTGTTTGAACTTTGACCTTTACACACTTTGAGCTGTTGGATGCATTCGATAAAGACCTCCTAGTGCGTTCTGTAATGTATTGCTTTGCAAAGCCTTTGTTAGTTTGTTTTCCTTTGCTAATTTGCTTTATTTTGTTAACAGGGCGTTGGAGAGGATGGTGAAGCTGTGAGTGCATTATATTTAATTTTATGATTGTTTCGTTTTTAATAGGGGACGTTATTAGTACAGAGTTCATTTTGCTATGCAAGAGTAGGCTGCTTCATGGTTTTTCTTTTCTAATGAAGGGTGCTGATGGGGAAGATGGGTTACCTGGAGAACTGGGCAAAGTTGGACCTCCTGTATGTAACATTATTCTATTATATAGCGATCCAAAAACAAAAGAAATTACAAAAAGATGAATACTAAACTTGAGCATCTGCCTCTGGTTCTGGTGTAAAGGGAAGTGGTGGACCGAGAGGTTCTGTTGGTGATCCAGGACTGGCAGGGCCCAGAGTAAGTAATGTTTAGGTCTTAATGATCATTCGCTGATATCCTGGATTCATAAAAGGTTCTGAAACAGTACTGTAAAACTATATTCCTTCTATCCATAGGGCCCTCCTGGAGTCTGGGATGGTAAGGACCTGGTATGTACGGCTAAGTATCTTATCTGGTAGCCACTAAATTTAGCGTTTGCTCTTCAGATTTTCTGATTGCAGTCTTCTGTAGATTTCACATATTTGTTGTGCTATATTTGTTTAGGTTGACAATTTTTTAGTTAAAAAGTTAATACAGCTTCTTGGCTGCTTTCTCTATTCCTCCAAGAAAACTGCATTCGCATGTTAATACACTTTTTTCTTTATTTGTTCATTTGGTTCAAACATTTAAGAGACATTGATAGAGATACTAGAAAGAAATGTCTATTAAAAATGCTAAATTCATTGTTCCTTACCCAGACTACCATAATAGCATTATGGCATTGTAGACAATGATGTTCCTAATGTAGATGATTATGTAGATTTTCTTTCAGAAACAATGCATTTTTACATCAATTCAAAGGTATTTGACCTTTAGCTTACCTGCAGTCCAAATATAAAGCTAATTATTTTGAAAACTACATTTAAAAAAGCAACACAATATCACACCAAGTTTGACAGCTCGGCGTGTAAATGTTTTAAATTCTAGGAAACGTAGTGTGAAATATTTTCAATAACTCAAGTAGTCATAAGTATTCTTTCTGCTAATTTATCTGTCTTTGTGATGTTTCTCAGTGTCCAAATGCCTGTACTTCTGGCCTCAATGGTTACACTGGTCTTCCAGGCATGAAGGTAAGTTTGAAATGATATTAATTCACCCTTTCTGGATGATCCAACTAGTATTGCTCATTCTAGCGCTTTGTTCATCTTTAGGGCCACAAAGGTGTCAAAGGTGAATCAGGTGAACCAGGAAGGCAAGGACATAAGGTGACAGTTCATAGGTCAAGTTTGGTGTGATTCCTTTATGACAGAGATAACATGTGTATCAAATTAAGGCCTAAAGCACAACATCATTGTTAGAAAATGAGATCTAGTCAGATTCAGTCGGGGTGTGTAATTTAGTTGCATTTCTCTTACATCTTACAGGGTGAAGAAGGAGACCAGGGAGCACATGGAGAGCCAGGAGCACAAGGACTTCCTGTAAAAAAAAAACTGTTCTTTGTTTGTGACAGGTGTGAGAGTGCTGTCACTCAACATCTCTTTGTGTGCTTGTTTTTGTTATTATAGGGTCCGCAGGGTCTCAGAGGAATAACAGGGATGATGGGCCCCAAAGGGGACAGGGTAAGAGTCAAAAGTAGGGCTGGGTAAAAAAAAAAACTATTTCACAATTTTAATAGATGCTTATTTGTCCTTCATTCCCTAAGAATCGATTAGTCTAGCTAGTTTTCAGATAATAATTGCAACATTTTAGCACACCTCCCATCCAATAAATCTCAGTAAGGTTGGTACTTTTGATATCAAAAACAAAGTCTCAGACTTCAAATTATTTTATTACAATATCCAAACAATAAATACCGTTTTGTTACTGTTCAGTGTGGATGACATATCCATTAGCTGTCACCTTTACATATACAGCATTTTATACAATGTGTCAAAACACTATTAACCAGGAAAGTAGCATGTCAATAATGCAGTAGGACAAAATCAATATCGCCAGAAATGAAGTGAAATTAAGAAATGCAGCTCAATTTAACATCATTGTATTTTTCACGGTTTTGTTTGAATAAATCTGTCAAATTTTTATGATAACCATTTAAATGTTTTTTTAAAATGAAGGTTAGTATTATTGCTTTATTATTATGAATATTATGTATATTAGTATGTACAATAGTAGAACATTTGATATGTATTGTACCTGATGTATTCAAGTGAGCAAGCAAGCGAATCGAATTGGAAAAAGAAAACAGCCCTAGATCTTCATGCAGTATCTAAATTAATAACAATGATATCTTTATAAATCACTATGTATTTTCTTCTCCATTAGGGAAGTCGTGGAAATGTTGGGGACCTGGGCCCTCAGGGTATTCAGGGCGCTCCTGTAAGTGGCAAAATGAAAAAAAAAACAGATTTTTACCCTACAAGACACTTTTTTTAAATATGCATCTGTACTTGTACGTATAATTAATTAACATTAACGTTAATATTATCTTTAAATCTTTATATTTATGTTTTAAAAGCTGCTGTTTGATTTGTTTTTGTTAATAGAAATAATAAAATTAAGCGCATAAAGTTGTTTTTTAATTTTTAAAGGGTGATCGGGGTCAAAGAGGAAAAGTAGGTGAAACTGGACCAAAAGGATCTCAGGTGAGTTATCATCCAACAACAAAACAACAAATTCATTATATTTCTCACGACACAGCTCAAGCAGACTCCACAAGTTTGCTATATTTTGGTTATTTCTAATGTGGCTTCTTCATTCTAGGGACCCCGGGGGTTGCAGGGACTTATGGGTTTACCTGGACCAAAAGGAGAGACTGTAAGTGACCTGTGCTGCAGTTTTATTGATGCTATTCTATAATGTGTTATACTTAAGTGATATACTTATTATATCCTGCATCTTTGTGATGAAGGGTCTGCCTGGGGTGGATGCTCGTGACGGTATTCCAGGGCTGCCCGGAGTCAAGGTAATGACTTTAATTCACGCCGGCAGAGAAAAATCATTTACATTCACTGGTTGTCTCTTTCTGTAGTGAAGCGATTTTTATCTGTTTTAGGGTCTTCCTGGGAAAGTTGGCTCGCCTGGAGATGCAGGACTTCAGGGATTTCCAGTGCGTGTGCCCTATATTCATGCAATTAGTATGCCGTGATATCTACTTGTGAGATGACTGGGAATGGCTTGCATTTTTGATACTTTCTTCTCCTTCAGGGCTTGCCTGGCATTCAAGGAGCAAAGGGTCACAGGGGTGAAAAAGTAGGTAATTCAAATGTGTATCTTCATCAAAGTGTGCTTTTTTTGTTATCTTGGTATATCCAAGATAGATTACTGTTTTAAACGTGTGCTGAGATTCTCTGCCGTTCAAAAGAGTGGTTTTGTTCAATGCATTCAATCGATCAAAAGTGACAGTAAATACTTTTGAAATCTTTTTCATCAAAAAATCCTGAAAATAATGAAGCATGGTTTCCATTAGCCTGGGCCCGCCCATACTTCCTTTGACACGGCATTCATTTCGCGAGCAAAGTCAGTCTGTCCAAGCTGCCGTTTTAGAGCATTTCTGTTCCCAAAAAAGTGGGAACCAATGAGAAACGAGCTCCCCCGCCCCCCACACCCCGGCACGACTGAGGCAGGTGTAAAGCATTAATGCAGCAGTTCTGCAACCGGAGTCCATACCGGCTTTCAAACATGGCGTGTACTGAGCAGCAACAATCGTTTGTCTCTGCTGTTGCAGCTGTTTTGAGAAATTTTCATGACAGGTTTTCTTTGAAAACGGAGCAGAAGTAATTAAAGGTACCATAGAATGGAAAACTGAATTGACCTTGGCATGGTTGAATAATAACAGTTCAGTACATGGACATAACATACTGTGA
>JAUCMU010000013.1:11427194-11502182 GCA_032275025.1 Enteromius treurensis
GGAATGAGTGGTCTGATTGGTTGTAGATTCGTCCAGTAGTATACAGAGGCATCTGATGGACGCAGGTTAAGCCCGCCGTAGTAAGGCAGCTTGGCCAGAACAAGCTCCTATGAGCTTTATAGTCGCGGAAGCCAGGCTAGGTTTCCACGAAAATATGAAGCAATATTAAAGTCAGTGTGAACCGGAAGTTTGCAACTGATTTTACTGTATTGTGGCATACTTCCGAGAGAAATAGAACACTGAGTGAGGAAAACAGAGGGCGTGGCTTGTTTTTTCTACTGTGAACTGATTGGATGTAGTAAAGTAGGCGTTTCGTTCCGAAATGAACACTGACAGTTGGAGGGGTGTGGTTAATGATGTCACGCTGTGATGTCCAACCTATCAAATTGATGTCATCAGAGAAGGCTCATCATTTTAGGGGAGAGGAGCATTTTTAGAATTGGATTAAAGATTACGAAGGCAAACTTTCTTTTTCGTAGAGGGACTTGCACAGATGAATTGTTCACCACAAAAATAGCAATGTGAGCTAACTAAAAAAATATAGTCCATTTTGATTTCACCTGGACTTTAAGTGACTATTAACATTAATAATCTTGAGCACCAGTCATGATTTCTTGAGACACAAAAGAGGATGCTGAATCGTTTTTCTTGGCCTTTTTTTAGATTGTTGATTTTTTACCGGCAAATTGGCCCAAAGTTTGCTCTATTACCGTTTGAAATTAGAGGTAGCCACCACATCAGACTCACTGTTACTGGCCTGCCCTGTTACTGGCTTCTGTTAACGTCCCATTTTTCAAATGACAAATGATTCTAATGCAAGACTGGAACATAGATCAATGATGGCTGGTCAGTCGTTGCATCTCTAATGTCCATTAGTAAGAAGGATAACCTGTTTTATCTTTGCTCCAGGGAACTACTGGTGATCCAGGTGTGGCAGGTCTGATCGGAAATAATGGAAAAACAGTGAGTCAGAGTTATCCGTTTGTTTATCACAGCTTGCAGGTCTGTGTGGATGGATGAACATCTTCTGATGTTTTGATTTCAGGGTGAACGTGGCGAGCAGGGAGAGGTGGGGCCAGTCGGACCAAGAGGTGGGCCAGTGAGTATATTTCCTCTTCTATCATACAGCGTCATATAAAGAAATGTGTCACTTCTATAAGCTTCTGTCTTTTTCTCCAGGGTGAGAGAGGAGTGAGGGGTCCTGGTGGGCCTGCAGGATTGCCAGGTGCAAGGGTGAGTCACCAGAAACCACAATTCAGTTCAACCCTCCATTATATCACCATAAAAGATCCTTTAGACAATAATAAAAACACTCTTAGGTGGGGTTGTAATGACATTTGATGAGTTTTTGAAACAAATAATAGATGAAAAGGTATCCTTTTATTATGACTTGGAAAAAAAGTTGCACATTTCTTTGTGGAATTAAAATTTCACGTAAAAAAGTGATCTGAAAATTTATAAAAAAATCAAAATATCTTACAAACTAAGGCTTTGCCTGTGTTCTTTCCACTTAAAGTACCCCTATTATGGGTAATGAGAGGTTCATGTTCGGGCTTTCGACAGGCTGACATGCAAACAATGTCAAAAAACACTTCAATTTTCTTAAAATATGCATTTATTTTGATGATGTATGGGGTTTTCTTCCTTTGCAAGAGGCTAATCTGTGGTGGTTGGTCGATTTCATTTAAAGCAGTGTTTGTGAGCTTTTAACGCCCCAAAAGCAGCACCTTAGTGGCAAAGAGTAAATTAGCATTTTCATTCAGACCAATGTAAAAATCTAGTTTTTCCAGATCTGTGCATGCAAAAGGTGGGTGGGAAATATATTAATGTCTCATGTTGAGGTCAACATAAAACAGCTTGGCACTCATTTTTAAAATGACTAATTTCAACGGTTTAGTCAACTCTTTCTTTTGAGGGATTATATATGATGCACTTTCAGATGTTTTCATTCACTTGCATTGCACTTTCATTCACGAGCGTTGTTACACACTGCATGAAAGCTTGTTTTCAAAAATCCATAATAGGAGCGCTTTAAAGTTAGAGGCAACCACTACATCTTAATCAGAAAACAAACAAAGAAGAAATCGGAAGCAAATACGGAACGATGAAAATCAACTACATAAAACACTAAACAAAAACAAGACACCGGATAAATGAGAATGCAAATTTCCCTCTCCGCCAGCAGGTGGCGCTTATGGAGTAGCAGCAATACAGCGTTTCCTTGTATACCGCTCTAACAAAGCAGTGCTGGATATCTATTTGTATCACCCTGCAATCTGACAGAAATTACTGTCAACAAGAGGAAAAAAACATATTTGGAGAAAATGGCCTAGATTTGTGATGTAATTGAAATCAACCAAAAAACCTGTTTGACTTGCTCTTAGCGCTCCTATGCTCAGGAGCTTAATAGTGCTCCTAACTGTAATGCCATCTCCTTAGAAAGCTCTAGCGTGCTTTAGTACAGTAATCGGCTGGTAAGGGCATGAATAGCCTGTTGTTACTGAGGCCTAGTAGCTGGGGGTATTTTCTTTGGTAATGGGATATTCAGAGCAGGACAGGGGGCTGAATGAGCCTTCTGTCTTGCAGGAATTCCTTCAAGCAGCCAGCGAAGGGCATCAGGCTTAATCATAGTCCACATCCATCCACACACCTCAGATGAGTCCTGCTCACTGAGCTGCCGATTGTTTTTTTTAGAGCAGATGTGGTTTGTGCAACAGCTCCAGGCACAGGCCGTGTGGTGTTCATGAATTTTTATTTATTTATGTTCGTCTGTGTGTTTATGTATTTCACAGGGAGCTAAAGGAGATCCGGGCCTTCCTGGTCTCCCGGGGCCTGCTGGCTTCATCGGGCAGAAAGGAGACAGGGTAGGATTTCAAAAGCAGAAACTGCCGATCGGTTCAAAATGTGAAAGAGCCAATCAAATCACTTAATGAAAGTTGTCTATGTTCAGAATAACTTGCTATCATAACACTCGATTTATTTGCAGAGTATGAAAATGAATGCATGCAAAGAAATACTTTTTAGATGACAAAATGGCCAAAATATGCAATATATAGCAAACACTCATCCCAAAATGCAATTTGGCCTACCGTTTCCTGTATGATAAACGAGAGTGTTTTCAATGCGATGGGCATTTTTGGACAAAATTAAGTTTAAAAGCTAAATTTAATACAGGATGTTTATTAATGTAATTAAATATAATGTGAATTAAATATGTAAAGCGGTAAAGTCATGTGACTAAAGAATTTCAGAATTTGAAAAATAAGCTCTTTTATTAGTTAAGCATTACTCTATTTATTGCAGATCTTTAAAACTAGATTCTGTGTAATTTTGCCAAGTTGCAAAAAATTTTAAATCCCTTGAAAAAATATGTATATTATACAGTATTTTACATAACTGTTTTACCGGCATTTATCGGATGGTTAAAATTAAGATTAAAAGCACAAGTTACATTTTTTATCTGTTCCCCAGGGCGCTGTTGGTCTAACTGGTCCGAAAGGAGAGCAAGTAAGCCAATACATATATATATATATATATATATGTGTGTGTGTGTGTGTGTGTGTGTGTGTGTGTGTGTGTGTGTTATTTTGGTTTTACATTCTATAACATCAATTAAATCTATATTATAATGCATCTAATGCATGCTTGTTTAGGGACCATCTGGTGAAGAGGGAACACCTGGAGACACAGGAGATGTTGTAAGTACAGATATATAACAGCACAGATATTTGAATGTCTTTGGATATATTAGTTATGTATGCAGGCACAGGTCATAACACCCTTGCTGATCCTAAACTCCATGTCCATTTATTTTCTCAGGGTGATGAAGGAGAGCCAGGCGAGAAAGGATCGGTGAGTTCGTTTTGAGAAGTGATGCTACTGTCTGTTCCTGAAATAAAAAAAAAAAATAATATTTAAAAATATAAAACTAGACATATATAGACATATATAAACTAATAAAATGACAAAAAATACTCAAATGAAAGGAATATATAAAAATAAAAAATTATTCAAAATATTAATAGAAACTTTAATAGCATGTCAATGATATACAGAGGTGGCCAAAATTATATAGCACTAGATTAAATAAAAAAAGTCAGTTATTAATGTTACTGTAGAAATGTGTTATTTTTTCATTAAAATTACAGCATAAATATGCAATTTCAGTATGACATAAAAACAACATTAAAGTCGGTGAATTTACAGTCTTAGGCCAATTTTTCTTCACAGACAAAAATCTTGCTGTAATGTGGCTGTAGGAAATATCAAATACAGTCCTTTTCCTTGATCAGTGACATGAAGAAACAGAACAAACCGAGAACAGATCCAGAGGAAGTGTGGCAACTTCTACATTCAAGAAACCTAACTACAAAGCTCCCCAAAATATGCGCAAGTGCAACTAGGACAAAAGCTGCTAACTGATGATGATCAAATCAGATATTTCTGCGGAGCACTGGCTGCTGTCAGAAAAACATCTCACTGCGTTATTACAATTATTGGCAAAAGGAGTTGAACTGAGATTTCCTGCTAACACACTATAGCAAATATTTAGAAGATGGTTTTTGTCCCACACTCTAAATCCATAAAATGTCAACAAGTGCACAAAAGTCAATGCTGGCCTTCTTAAAAATGTAGCAATGTCTAGCATTTGTTGTGTTCAGACAGGAAAACCAGGAGACGCAGGAAACAAAGGGCCAGAGGGTGGGCGTGGCCTACCTGGACCCGAGGGCCTAGCTGGAGAGCCTGGGCCAAGAGGCATGCAAGGAGACAGAGGGGTACCTGGACTGCCTGGAGCACAGGGACGACCAGTACGTCTGCTTTAATCATCTCTTTATCATCTCTCTTATGATCATAAAGAGTTTGATTTCTGTGGGACTAGACTTGTACTAAACCTGTACTAAATGAGGAAGTGTTTTGTCATTTCTTCCTGCATTAAGTGAGGAAATATTAACCATGTCCTCGTGATTTTCCTCCAGGGCCGAGCACCCACAGATGAACACATCAAGCAGGTCTGCATGAGGGTTTTGCACGGTGCGTATTTTGATGTCCAAACAGATATTAGCAAATAGAAGCTCAACTAATTGTTACATTTTTGTTTTTTGAATGGATTTGCCATGGTTTCCTCACAGGACAGCTCGCCCAGTTGGCATCCAGTCTGACAAGGCCCGAGTCGGGCATCTCTGGGTTGCCAGGTCCTCCTGGTCCCCCCGGCTCTCCAGGGCCCGCCGGAAACAATGGCTTCCCTGGGCATCCTGGAAACAGAGGACTGCCAGGTCTTAAAGGGCCGCCAGGACTCATAGGGAGGAAAGGACCCAAAGGTACAAAGACACAATGTTTGACTCAATGTCATTTCAATAAAACGCCACATTTTTTTGCAAAGGAGAAAGATTTCCCCACACAGATTTCACAACAGTTATTAGTTGAAGTGAAGCACCCCCTACATCCCATGTTACACTATAAAACCTCTGTGTTCTCCATTAAGGTGACCAAGGTGACAGGGGAGATAGAGGACCTACAGTTGAGGGGCCCAAAGGAATACCTGGACCACCAGGGCTCCCAGGTAAGAACAATGACTGCATCTCATCTAATCTCCATCACTGTATGTTAAATGATCTGTAAGTCTCCAAAGATCATGCTCCTGTTTCTCCGTTTGGCTCTCAGGTGATCCTGGGAAACCAGCATATGGCAGTAACGGGCGTGACGGTCTGAGAGGACCAGTAGGTGCTCCTGGAATGCCAGGTGTGCCCGGGCCACCAGGTCCAGCCGGCCCTAACGGATACTGCGAGTCATCTCAGTGCATCCTTCAAGCAGTCGCGAGTCCGAGATCTGTCAAAGAGTCCAACATGAAGGGACCAGATGGTCTATGAGCTAAAAGCCATCAGCAAGCCACACATCAGAGCCCAGCGTCTCTGGACAGGGACACTTGAGAGACTCCCTCTACGAGGAGATTTCTGTGTCAGTGCGGGTGTGACCGTATTTATCAAACACCTATGAGAAGTTGGATCAATTCATATTAGGGTTCCCCATTTTACTAAGAGATTTTTTTTTTTGGCCATCCTTTTGTATAGTTCCAATAATTCTATTAAGAATCGAAATGAACCTAAATTGCCCCATAAATAATGAATAGCTTGCAAAAATATATGCTCTAGTTCAATCTCATTTGAATATACTTTGGGTCCTGGATGCACACAAAACCACGCCGTCATGGCCCGGTCACTCCACATATCAAAGGCTGTTTGACGGACTTTAAATCAGAAGGGGTCCTAAACATTGTAAATTTGTCAATATTGCATTGCTAAAAAATTATTTGCAAGCATTTTATTAAATGGTTTTTAGATTGGTTTTAACCTTAGAGACATTCTCAAGTTCATGACCATTTTTGTGCTTCTTTGCAGTGAGGGAGGGGTCTTTAAAAACGATCTAGGAATTTTCTATATTCTTTATTTATTGCAGAAAAGATTGATGTGACACCAACGGTTGTGAAAAGGGAGAAAAATAAAAGAATTTTGATAAAGTGCTGCATGTTTTTAATTTAAAAGTTAAAAATCAAGCACAGACGAGGTAAAATGCTCCTTCAGTGTATCTTTATTGTACTCTCAAATTGGCAAACTTGTTTCTTGCTATACTAAAACACATATCCAATGATATAAATAGGTGGTTTAACAGTTCACAAAATCAAATACCGTACGTAAATCAAGTATTGAAACATTAAGATACGCACATCAAAATAAAAAGGCATAAAAATACCGCAGACATTGAGGTCCAGTTTTAAGCCAAAACACAAACATCACACTATTGACATGGCAGTAATAGGTAAACAAAGTTTGGATAAACAACAAAAAGTAGTACCCCCCCTTCAATATATTTGTATAAAGAGATTTTATTTTCCTATATTTTTTTTTATTCATATCTCTTCCCGTTTTTTTTTTTTCCTGCAAAAGTCATCATCGAGAAACCTCTCTAAATGCCACGAGACCTCCTCCACCAGACGGTGTCTTTCTGCTTTGATAAGGCATTTATTTTAGATCTTTTCAGAGGCAGGCTTTTATTACTGATAGACTGAAATCGTCAACAACAACAAAAATGCATGAAATTATTTTTTTAATTAAACCATTTAGGCTATAAAGCATACTACGTTTTTGGCAGAGTTGGGATTTGACCATGATTCACAAACAGGAAGTTTACCGCAAAACACTAAGCTCATGTTCAAACAAGCACTTAACCTCGTTGACAGAGGTTCTCCACAGGAAATACATAAAAACAAAGAGAAGGGCGGGGGACACTTGTAACAAATAAGCTTCATTTTTGTAACAGCATTTTCACAGTTACCAATTAAGAGAACAAACTACCTGTGCTAGATACAAATTCCCGTTACACATTTGAGAAAGACTGACACGCAAGCTTTTACTGAATGCAGCAGTTGTTGCGGTGGCCGTTGGAATCCTTGAATCGAAGACGCATTTTGGGACGATATTTTTCCAGATAGAAGAGCTGTTTGCTGTTGAATGCTCCACGGCGCTTTCTGGGGGTATAGAAAAATTTGAAACAAACATGAAACAAACCTTTGTCTTTAAGAATGATATTTTTTCATTTAAATACGAGGTTAACTTACTGTCGAATGAACTGAACCGCATCTTCATATTTCATGCCACACTCAATCAGGGCCAGAGCAACCAGAACTGGAGCTCTGTGGGAAAAAATGACAGCTAAGGTTCCGTGCAAAGCTCACGGGTTTTATTCTACGTTTACATCTTATGACACATGCAATGATCCTGAATCCCATAAAGTTACCTTCCAAGGCCTGCGACACAATGCACCGCAACACAGCAGCCTGGCTCCTCCCTAAACTTCATCCGAAGAAGATTCAGCCAATCATCAACGATCTGGTTAGAGGGAGGAGCTCCATCGTCAAAGGGCCAATCCTGCATTTAAAAACGGCCTGAGATAAGAATGGGCATTTCTATTTACTGTCAGGTAGGTGAACTGGTTCATATGGACTTACCAGAACCTGAATACCTTCTTTAACAACCAGGTTTGCATCATACGTGGCCTCACACACTCGAACTACCGTCGTCACCCCATATTTCTTCAGTTCCTAACGGATGGGAGGGAACATCATGTAAGTGATGTTTAGCAGTTACTGTAATTATGAGGGTTTTATTATCGTCTATCCAGAACAGCACTTTTAGTGTGTTTGGACCAACACTCACCTCAATGAATTTGTGAAGCGTGGCATTAGTGGGGTTGTGGGTAATGAGGAATCTCATGTTTTTGTAAGTGATCTCCACTGGGGCAGGTCTATTCATACGAGCCATTTTTTACTTTTTGAAAAAGCTTGAAGATCTCAAAGTAAAAACTGAAAGAAACTCTCTTTAATAACAAAAGCAAATCTGGCGGATACGATTAGGGGAAAAAAGAGGTGTGACCCAGAGGTGGGCGGGATTAATAGCAAAAAAAAACAAAAACAAACAAGGCTGGTCCTCTGGTGAAGAGTGAAGACGTAGGGCCGGCGAGGGCTGTGAACTTCCAAGAGATTTGTTTTACCCCATCCAGAACTGCCGACCGCTGTGGACGCCCGCTCTCCAAGTCCGATCCCGCCAACGTTAAAACTCTAACACAAGTCTCTCTTCTGATGAGGTAGCGAGAACGGCCGTTCACTTCTCTGCATAAACGCCGTGCTGAGACTGGCAGTAGTCGCCACTGCCCTTCAGAAACTCCATAAATGTGTGACCCAAAACACCACAGAACTGCTGCAAGGACACAAAGAACAGAGGCACACACGGTCAGGACACAGGACTTCTTCCTGATTTAAAGCAGCTATACTTCTGCTTGTTCAGCTGGGCCAGTAGTTCATTTCTATCTGTCCTTGCCTGCATTAATATATTACAGAAAGGGCTTTTCTATTTACATTTATTATTAGTATACTGCATTATATTTTACTATATTGTCTCACTCAATTTTTTATTATATTTATTATGTACTATATCAGCAGTCTACATTTCCACTCAAAATTATTTGTACTAATAAAAAAGCTAATTCCTAATTGTTAAGTTTAGAATTTTATGCACGAAAAATGAACAGCAAATTAGTTACTGACCATGTCACTGAAGCTACTATACATATTCATTATTTTAGTCCAATATTTAATACTATTAACTTTTATTGATTATAAAATATATATACACACACACACATACAGTAGTCAACATTTAAAGTGGATTAAAACCTTTAATCAAAGTTGTCACCAAAAACCCCAAAACAATACCCATTCTTGTGATAGGACAACTTTGATTATCAATTTGAATGTTGACTGCTGTATATATGTTTATATCTATATAAAAGTTTTTAGCTTCATATAATTAATCATTTACATTTTTCAATCCATTCTTACTGACACTACCACAACTACACTATTCCAGAAGCCACTACATCATTTTAATCGACAAGCAGAAATATGTGTCAAACCAATCGACGAATGTTTGTTGTGTTATTTTTCTTGAGAAGGTGCATCATTTTTCCCTAAAACGTGATCATTAAAAACACTTCACACGATAAAACTTTCATCAGACAATCTGATTTGGATATATTATGGATAGATGATGACGCTCTACACCGACCAATCAGAAGCCAGTATCGGTGTTATCTCAAACTCACACACTCATAAATTCAATTGATATATCCCTATAGGCTGAAGTGAATCAGAGTGCTCATAATCGCACGAAACACATCTCCCACAAACACATGAGTCAGATGTGAGTCAGTCCGCGGTATGTGGGTCATTGTTTAACGCTTGGTTTCTGGGAAGGCTGAAGTCTTCACACACACACACACACACACACACACACACACACACGTGTCTCAGCAGCTCTTCGGGATTACCACATGCTAAGCCTCTTTAGAAAATCACTTGCAAAAAGACGCAACAAACCTCCTGTAGTAACTTCAAATGCAAATCAAATGAAAGGCACAGATGTTTGGTTATAGAGCGACTTTATGGAAATCAAGTGCACAGGCCCCAAATGAGGCCAACAAAATGACCCGTTTCTCGGATCAAATTTGCATTTGGTCACGGTTTTGAAGGTGGTGAAATGTTTAAATTCTACAAACGATGTAAAACAAAAACAGATTTTAATATCCAAAACATCAGGATATGCTAATTGGTCAGGAGTGACACAAAGACTTCCGCTTGGCTAATATTAGCAACGGGGCAAAAAGCTCAGATTACATTCATATTCAACAAAAACGCAACACGAGCTCTCTTTCTTGATAACGTTACTTAATTTGATTCATTCTTTTAATTTAATTGATTAAAAGAAATGAGGAGCAAAATGTCG
Organism: Enteromius treurensis; assembly: GCA_032275025.1. Taxonomy (NCBI): domain Eukaryota; kingdom Metazoa; phylum Chordata; class Actinopteri; order Cypriniformes; family Cyprinidae; genus Enteromius; species Enteromius treurensis. The sequence goes on from JAUCMU010000013.1 coordinate 11,437,529, forward strand.
TGCTTGGCTCTCACTGACGTAACGTTAAGTTAGCTGCGAGGCTAACCTACGTTATCACCGTCACCAAGCGATTATTTCCGTTATACCTGTAACACTCAATCTTTATAAACACGGACACCGTTTTTCAGTTTTTTAAGGGTAAAACAAAATAAAACAGACAAATTAATGTTAACATAAATTGCGGTCGACAACGAAACCTGTTCTGCTCTGGTGCTAGCTAACGTTAGCTCGCAGATTGAGACTAAAGTTTCCACAAAATAAAACACCGAATTCGTTTCAAAACATAATTATTTTATCACAAAAGGCTTCACTTACTGGAATATGCTTACTCATTGAAGATTGTAGCTTAATCATGAAGCTGCTCCGGAGAATAAGTGTTGTGGTGTTTGACCATACAGCGCTGCCGTGTATGTGACGGAGTCTCCGGTAACCGGTTACAGCTGGACTCAAGAAACCGCACCCTACTACTACACACACACTACAGCATATAGAGCCAAACTCAGATACACACCCTTACATGTCCAATGTCACTAATAACAGCCCTATTAATAATAATAATTATTATTATTATTAAATCCCATGTACTAATAATAATAATAAGAAAACGTTATATATATTATTATTAAAATAATTCATAAAATATAAAGATTTTATATAAAACAAAAATTGATTACATTTTATTATAATCACATCCTAAAACAAAATAAATAGTTATTATTATTAATAAAATGACACTTAAGGGATATTTAAATAAACCATTACAAAACACATGCATTTTATCAGATGCATAATCTAAAAATATCATATACTTTTTATAAATTATTTTCATTAACAATGTTTTTTGTTTTTTTTATTATTTAAAATAATATTTAAACATTACAAAACAAAGTTTTTAGTTAATTTTAATTCATTTCAAATTCTAAACAGTTTAAATATAATATAAATATTAAAAATATATTTGATTACAAAATCAATTAAATTAAACATTATAAAATAAGGTTCATCATGTTTAACTATATTCATTTTTGAAACTTTCTATAATTTGCATATGTTATTATTGTTGAACAAAATTGCTTTTCACATTCTGCAAATTTAAATATTGTTTATACTACTATATAATAATTATAATAATAATAATAATTTTGTGTTCTGTTCTGTTTTATGGTTATTGTAATATTAACATTGCTTTAATTTTAAGAGTAGACCAATCTACCACTGATTTAGAATAAACACAAAGCTTCATATTGACCTTGACAATAACTAATCTCTATTGTATAAAATATAACATTTAAAAAGCTTATGTGTGTGTGTCAGAAATACATTTTTTTTGTAGCTATCTTTGTATGCTTTTTATTTGTTTAATTTGTTTGCCAAAACAGTGCATGTCACTATGTGTTCATTTATGTTTCCATTCAAAGCAATGGCTATGGTATTCTGTTAAATAACCTTTTAGTCAAACAACCGCATCTTTCTAGTGGTTTGATGAACAATGTGTTGTGGGCTGTTGAAAACAGCTGATGTGCAGAAGCTCACAATGGATAAGTGGGACTGAACAGACTGGACGCTTCATGCATTTGGTCGGGTCGAAAGGGAAGAGATTGGTTTGTTTCACTTGCAGTTGGTCAGTTGTGTGAGCCACTTTGATTGGGGCGCATGGTTATGAGTTTCCAAATATTCACATAAAAACCAGAGCATTATGCAGGAATCAGAGGAATCCAAAGATATGGTAAATCTAATATTATTTTATTTCTAAAATGCAATTTGTACAGTTGATTCAATTTATTTGTATATTGTCATTTGGGTGAATTTGGTACTATAGTATTTTATGTCAAGTTATGTTGTTTTTTGTGTTATATTCAATCTGAAATTCATCAATTTCAATTTCTACAGGAAAACATTCCAGACCAGGTGGATGGAGGAAATATGAGTTCAAGAAAGAAGAATGTGGATTCCAGAGAGAAGCGTCATTCCTCCTCTGACTGGGACAGAAAAGGGTTGTCTGTACCGTTAGTGCCATCAAACGTACCAATTCCAGGCCCCACAAATGACCCCATTGTTATTTCCATCGGCCCTCCACATCGTTGTCCCTCTGTTTCAAGTGAGTCCCAGTACCAGGTTCTCTCGAGAGAACATGACTACGGCAACAGGCATGGATGGAGAAGGGAGAATGTGCAGTATAACCCATCAGCTGGCGAGGGTGGCGTCCCCAAACAAACCTTAGATGAACTGAAAAGTGTGTTGCGTGAGAGCTCCCTACTCAGTGCAAAAGGGCAAGATGCAGGAAGGAGCTACCCTCCGGGTCAAAGAGTGGACTGTAAGCCGGACCAGATGCCATCTAAGAGTTTCAGCACCTTCAAGCCCTTTTCAGATGCCAGGAGAGCATCCAGAGTCAGAGAAGGAAGCTCTAGATGGGAATCTGGTGGCTCTTCGATGACCGATGGACCTCCAGGCAGATCTTCTGGTATGAGTTCACCTACTGCTGAGACATCTCACAGGGAAGAAGCTGGCACATCACACTCAGGTCAGAAAGATGATTTACGTTAGCCTCAATCTGACACGTTTACTTAATCTTGCTCATCTATCTGGATATTATTTTATATTCCCAACAGACAATGAGAGGTCACAAGTGCTCTCTTTTGCATCTCAGAGCTTCATTTCTGATGTTGAGCGCATAAAACAGCGAATCGCCCGGGAAAACATAAGCTTTGTTCGCTTTGAGGCCACTGATCTTCATGGCGTGTCCCGATCCAAGACAGTTCCAGCTCGATTCTTTCACGTAAATCCCCTTTATTGATTTTATGTAGTCAAAACGTTTTAATGATACAAATGTATGCTGCTGTATGCAATGTTTTGGAACCTATCATAACTGTTAAATATTTAATTGTTTACTGTTTTGCCACTCTGCTTAAGGAATCATTACATTCATTACATTTATTAAATCTCAGATATAATAAATGTAATGAGAAAACAACGTTTCGATTTTGTATAAATTTGTGCAGCTATTAGTGCAAAAGTGTATGATTTATAGCATCAGCAAATTGTAAAATCATTCAAATGTTGCAGAATAATTTACAACAGCTTTGAACACTCCATACTACACTACATTCATATTCAAAACATAAATTACTACACTGCGATATTTGCATGTGCGTTGTGATACGCTCTAACCTCAGGGAAATAGAACGGTAAAGTAAATTATGTTATTTTTATTTTCTTTGTACAAAACAGTACTCTTCTAGTGTCGAAAAACTTTAAAATGTTAAGTCTCTGAGGTCACATGGACTGTTTTACTGATAGTTTTACCACGTTTCTGGATCTGGGATCATTTCAGAATTGCTGTCAATGGAGGGTAAGATGGCTCCCAGATTTAATAAAAAATATCTTAATTTGTGTTCCGAAGATGGGTTTGGAACAACATGAGGGTGAGAAATTCATCACAGAATTTTCATTTTGGGGTGAACTAACCCTTTAAGTTACCAAGACAACTAACATTGCATACAGCAGCTGTAGTGTTAGTAATTCATTTGTCTTTTTATTGTAAAGTCTAGTTTTTCTGAAAATAGTGGTAAAAAGTAGTCAGAAACATTTCTCATTATTGACATTACAGGAAAAGGCAGTATATGGCATTCCCATGCCGAGAAGCTACCTGGAGTTAACCCTAAGCCCTAAGGTCGACGAAGTTGATCATCCGAGTGCAGCTAACTTCAGCAGTGATGTCCTCCTGGTTGCAGATCTATCCACGTTCCAAATCCTTCCCTGGGCGGAGCAGACCGCTCGTCTTATCTGTGACCCCTGCACAATCACCGGTGTGCCACTGCGAACATCTCCCCGCCTCATAGCCAAGCAGATGCTCGGCCAACTCCAGAGCATGGGATTCTCTATCCATTCGTCCTTCACCTACGAATGCTGCATCTTTGGAGTCCCTGAACGAGTGGGACCTAAAGCGGTGTTCTTCCCTGCCACCACACTGTTGAGCAACTACGATCTACCCTTCCTGCAGCAGCTAGTCAGAGGGATGTACTACATGGGAGTTGACGTCGAGAGCTTCTCTTCCGCAAACGGACCAGGGCAGATGGAGATTTGCTTCAAACCGAGGTTTGGAATCGACGCCGCCGATAGCGCCTTCACCTTCCGCACAGGAATCAAAGAGATGGCCAGGAAGTTCGACTACATCGCCACCTTTTTCACAGACGACAACATCCACAATTCTGGCTTACTCTCCCACAGCCTTTGGGATGCCAGTGGTAAAAGAAGCCTTTTCCACTCGGGCAATGGGGAACTTTCCGAGATGGGCAGAAAGTGGCTCTCGGGTCTTCTCCAGCACTCGGCCGCTCTGAGCTGTCTTTTGGCTCCAGGGATCAGCTGTCGAAACCAGCTTTCCAAAGGCAAGAAAAATTCCAAGAACATTCTTTACGCCACATGCGGCTGCAACAACAACAGCTGCGCCTTCAACGTGAAAATTCACGGTGGACGCGAGACTCACATCGACAACAAGCTGGGGACAGCGATGGCCAATCCTTACATTGTGTTGGCGGCAACGGTAGCAGCAGGTCTGGACGGTATTAGACGTAACCTGAATGCCGAACAGCTTCTCAACAAAGCTCCAGGTCAGCAGAAACAGTTCCCGATCCCTGTTAAATTGGACGATGCTTTAGAGGCTCTGGCAGAGGACAGCGTTATTCGTAGTGCGCTGGGAGAGCCGTTTGTGCAGTATTTTATTGCCATGAAGCGTGTAGAGATTGAGACACAAGAGCACGATGCCGACAAGAACAAGGGACTTGAGTATTTTATTTAACACCTGAATTCGCTGAATGATTTTTTTTTTTGTGTGTGTATTTGAATCCAAGAAAATACATTAAAGATATTACCCTTTGATTTGGTTTTAAACAAAGAACTTTGTATTACAGACAAATAATACCTTTCATCCAAACAAGACTTCAAAATAAAACCACACAACTGATGGATATCTGCTGCAGACTGACTGATTTCATTTATAGCATTAACACGGCTAAATAAAGTTCAATTAAACTTTAGAAAGTAACAGCGACTTGTTTTTATGTCTAGATAACCTACTTGAAGTTCAAACTTTCCAAATGTTTTGAGCTGGGACTTAGAACAGCAAGATGAGACATCTTTAAACACCGTTTTCAATGTTTGTGAAACATGTTTACGCTAATTTTAAAAATTGCTGGTGTTTTGTGCGTTTGGCCAATCAGCTTACACTTATGTCACTAATAGCTCCTAGAACAGCTTTGGACCCTACTCTGAAGCAGGAGCTAATTTAGTTCCCCCAAAAAGAGCACCTGGAACTAAAACTGTACCTTCTTGCCGTGTGGACATGCCAAAAAAGTGGATAATAGTTCCACAATTAGTTTGAGAACTATGAAAAGATTTCCGCAGTGCGAAAGGCCCTAATTGGAAGTTTATAGTCATTTGAATAACCTAGATTGACTGGTTCATGCATGATAGTGATGCTCCAGGTGCAGCATTGGACATGTACATGTATTTTATTTAAATAAGTCTGATTGCTAAAATAGCTCTTCAAATAACGGTTTAGTTTGACTAAATTTACAGCCGTTGAGTTTTTACAAAATGGAATTAACAGACCTAAATTTTAGTAATGCTTAACTGGACTTGCCACTGTGCACTTTACTCTTTAAATAGTAGATTACATGTTATGAAAGCAAAAGACTGTAAATTGGCTACGCAAAAAATACACTGTAGTGCAACTGTGCATGTAAGCATAGGCTTTCTCACAAATGCTGGAAACAAGAATACAGAGAAATTAGAACGCAGCATTACTCGCATACTTTATGATGGCTTTTAAGAGAAACAACCAAAATACACTCAATCAAATTAACTCAACAAATTCAACTCGGACTACTGAAGGTCCACTCCAGAGAGGAGACGGCTGATTTTTATTGGCACCAACAAGCATTTGGAACAAAGACAGATAAGACAGCGGTGGCCTTTGTGATGATTTTAACCGGCCCAACAGCACTTCAGCAACTCTCTTATCGTTTGGCTGCAAAAGCAATACATAAAACACAATCTTCCTACTTTTTTGACTCTATTTCAGAGGGAAAAACTGGTAAATTGGAGTCTGACGCTGATCTTAAAGGACTCTTCCCTCAGATATTTTACTGTAAATATGTTTAACTTCGCAGCTGTACCAGTGACAGATCCTTATTTGGAGACTACTGCAGACTATACATCAACTCTATCAATACTTCATGTTTCTTCAGATTCTACAAGCCATAGTTTTCTAGTTACTTCTTAGTAGGGGTGGGGGATCTCATGGATCTTGGTGGGGTGGGGGACCTCATGGATCTGGGTGGGGTGGGTGATTTAGGAGCTGGAGTTGGAGTGGGAGATTTCACAGAGGGAGGTGGAGTAGGGGTTGGGGACTTCACGGAGGGCGCAGGAGTCGGGGCCTTTGTGGACTGTGGAGCGGGTGTAGCTGGCTTTGGGGTAGCGACGGGCTTGGCCATCTGTCCCAGTTTGGGCTCTGGGATATCTTCGCCTTGCTTGTAGACGCTGACTGTGATCTCCACGAATTCACCTCCGTACTTGTTCCGAACATTGATGCTGTACTTTCCAGAATCTTCCACATACACGCAATGGATAGTGAGGCTGGAGAACTTGCCGCCCTCAAAGGTGATCTTGTAGCGGTCGTCGGATACAATCTCCTGCTCATTCTTAAACCAGGTGACCTCTGGGCTGGGGTCACCCCACACTGTGCAAGTAAGACTCAGGCTCTGCAGAGGTGAAAGGTCACAAAGTATGTGCAGTCGAATGTCAAATGAACAGTTCATTTAGAAATGTATTTAAATGCATTAAAAAGGAATCTGTACTAGTGAACGTGGGAAAACTAAAAAGATACACTACCTTCTTCTCCATAATGGTGACAACATCTGGCAGGCCACCTACCACTCTACCACGGTCTACAGAGGGCAAACAGTTCATGTTACACATTTGGACACTATTTCCAACTTAGGTCAATTAAAAGAATTGCGACCTTAGACCACAAAACCTTATGGAACAAGGTTTTAAAATTAAGATTTATAAATCGTCTAAAAGCTGTACAGACAACATTTGGCTAATATACAATTGTCGCTGGGATATCTTAAGTCGCTGGGATATATTTGTAGAAATGGCCAAAAATACATTTTTATGGGTCAAAATGATAGATTTTTCTTTTTTGCCAAAAATCCTTAGGATAGTAAGATCATGGAAAGATCATGTTCCATGAAGGTATTTAGTAAATTTCTTACCAAAAATATATTAAAACATAATGTTTGATTAGTAATATGCATTGCAAAGATCTTCAGTTGGACAACTCTAAAGGTGATTTTCTCAGCATTTAGATTTTTCTGTACCCTCAGATTCCAGATTTTCATTGAGTTGTATCTCGGGCAGATATTACCCTATCCATCCAAATCATATATCAATGGGACACTTATTTATTCAGCTTTTATGTATAAATCACTTACGACTGGTTTTGTTGTTCAGGGTCACAATTATTTGAAAATCTAGAATCTGAGGGAGCAAAAAAAATCTAAACATCAACTAAAGATCAACTTTAAAGTTGTCCAAACTAAGTTATAAGTTTTTATATATTTGGAAATTTACCAGATATATGAATGGAACATAATCTTTACTTAATATCCTAATTATTTTTGGCATTAAAGAATAAATGGATAATTTCAATCCATACAATTTATTGTTGGCTATTGCTACAACTATACTTCAACTATATACCCATGCCACGATTAATCAAAATATACCCATGGTCACAATTAACAGTTTTTGGTTAAAAAAAAAAGACACTGATTTAATAATAAATACTTCCAGTTGTATGAAAATTTGGGTCATAATTCTGGCATTTGTACACATTACTAAGCTAATTTAATAAGATTATTTTCAGTGTGCAAAGCTTTACACTCCATTATACTGTCTGAATTCAAGTATGGATAAATATAAACTGGAAAACAGCATTATTAATGTTTCATTTGAGCAGTTCTTGGAAATACTCACTCTTCTCAGCAAAGGCGGCAGCTCTGATTAAAGAAAGAGAGAAAGAGAAAAAAAATATGAATGTTCTGCTTTTGTCTGCTTCATGTCATTCCAAGCTGTAAGAAATTTGTTCAGATTAAGAACAAAAATTAAGCTATTTTTGATGAAATCTGAGTTTTCTGACTATTCACAGAAAGCAACACTATTACCATGTTCAAGGCCCAGAAAGATAGTAAGGACATTGTTAAAATAGTCCACATGAGCTGCAAGAATACTTTTTGTGCACAAAGAAAATAAAACATAATGACTTTATTCAACAATTTCCTCTCTTTCGTGTCCTAAGTTTACAGGCCTTGACTGTAGTAGTGCCCTTGCTGTTTTTGGAAGTCCACAAAGCTCTTGGATTTCATCAAAAATGTCTTAATGGTCATACTGGTTTGGATTTTTTTGGACAGAATTTTCATTTTTTGGGGTGAATTATCCCTTTAAGAAAAAAAAAGGACTTGTGTGAAAGGAACACTCCATCATTTTTGAAAACAGGCCCATCTTTCAACTCCCCTAGAGTTAACATTTTCCTATTTCAAGGAACTTTGCTGCCAATATTGAAACTCTTTGGTCATTTCTGAGCGATATGCTTATGGTCTAATCAGATTCAATGATCTATGCTAAGCAGTAGCTAGAAGTGCTATAGCCAGACCCAGAGATCAGCTGAATGGATTCGAAAACAGTAAAACTCAACTGTTTAACTCTTGGGGAGTGAGAAAATGAGCCTATTTTCAAAAACAGGGGAGTGTTCCTTTAAGAGAATAAACTGAAGCAATGGAGGTTATCTTACTTAAGTCTCTGGAACTCTGCATAAGCATCAGTGTAGGCTGTTAGATTGAAGAAACACATTACAAGAAGTAAGTAACACTATGACAAAGGAAATGAAAATGTGTATTCAAGTATTTCTATGCTTAAAGCATTTTTGATCTATTTAACGTTGATTTTAGGTCTAATTCGGAGCCAACAGCATTCAGCAGTCCAGATTCCACTTGCCTTGTCCAGAAAGGTCAAAGGTGCGAGTGTGTGGTTTTTTCCCATCATGAATCTCAATAGTGTAAAGACCCTTTTCCTTATCAGTGGGCTCACAGATCTGCATCCAGGCCATCTCAGATGTGCCTCCGATTCTCATCTTCTCTGAGGAGGAGATCTTACTCTCTCTGAAGCCAGAATAACAAATGAAATCAATCACTTTGGCTACAACCCACCAAACACAACACATATGTTACATAATCAAATAACGACTGATATAATTCCGTTATCATCTGATTCGTATATTCTGAGTCTAAATATATGATTGGTCTCTCTTTATGGGAATATACCTATGAAACCAGCTAGCTTTCATCTCCTCTGTGTAGTACTTCATGTAACATTGCAGTCTGATACCCTCTGGTGTGCACTGAAGAACCAAGTCAGAGGCAGAGGAACCTGGAACGAAACACACAAAACATTCAAACTACAATAGTGATAATATTTTAAATGGATCTGGAAAACGGAGGTGGAGTTCATAAAATCAGAAGAGAATGACCAACACACCGGCAATACTGGCAATGGCATTGATGATATCCTCAAACACTGACAAAAAGAGAATAAAAAATTAGTAATCATGACAAAAAGTGTTTACATATATATATATATATATATATAGTGTGTTTATATTACTACTTAAACCTTACTAGTTATTACTTAAAAAACTTTACTACTTAAAAGTTTAGGGTATCTTATGCTCACCAAGGTGGTATTTTTAAAGCAAAAATGGTATAAGATTTTAACAATTTAAAATATTGTTTTTGTATTTTAATATATTTTAAAATGTAATATATTATTGTGATGCAAATCCTAATTTTCAGTGATCATAAATCATTCAAATATGCTGATTTATGAGGTGATGAGATACATATCGTTACCTTTGCCAGAAATATCATAGACAGAAGTGTCTTTTCCACGGTCATCACCCAGTACAGCTTTGTAAATTCCCTGGTCTTTCCTGGAGAACTGTTGAACCCGAAAATAAATATAAACAAACTTAAACATTGCAGTTATTAATAATTTATGTTACTGCTTTCTACACTTTGATACACTTTTATACCATGGGGATTGGAAGAGCGCAAGATCCAGACATTGGGTTTGGTGGAACATCAACAGTAATTTGTTCATCCTCTTTAAACCAGGTAAATGTTGTCTCTTTCTTCACATTGGCCAGCTGCAGTGCAAACATACGGCAAGGATAAGGATACGAGACTCTGGTATCAGTGTTAAATGGTCTTTAAAATGCAGGGTTGCATTTACCTTGCACATAAGCATTACTGTGCAGTCATCTGCCACATGGAAAGACAGGTACTCTGAGAAGTGAGGGCCTGAGAGAAAGCAGAATAATGGAACAGATTAAGAAATGAAAACTGGCCACACTTTATAAACAATAATGACAATATGGGGTACAATTTGTCACTTCTGTCATATTTACAAACCTTGCTTTCTGATGTGCTCTTTTCTCTGGAACTCAGCTTCCTTCAGAGCAACTTTGAATGCTAAGGTTAGAAAAATACAAAGAATATTTGCTCACGAAGGTTTTATAGCTTTGTACTTATCCCACAGCAGCATTGGGGAGACTGCACATTTCATTGTAGACTCTGTTAAGCCCTTACCGTCTCCCACAAGAACCAGTGAGCTTTGGCTTTTGGCCTTGCCGTCACTGATCTGAATGGTGTAAGTGCCTTCATTGGCCCTGGTGAAGTGTTCAATTGTCATCTGGATGATTCCAGTAGAAACATCATGGCTGATTTTGCAACCCTAAACACACAGTGCAATCATTTAAAGATATTTCTACCAAGGGATTCAATTGTGACATTATAATTGCACAAAAATAGTTAATAAATAAATACATATTTGCAATTATCTGTTTAATATAATTAAATAAAAATAGTAAATAAAATAAATAAATGATAACTAATTTTGTTTATTATTATATACTGTATAATTATTTTTAAAGATTAAGAACAGCAACAAGATTCACAATAATAATAGACTAATTGTATTATTTATTTGTGGTTTTTATTTGTTTATTATATTTTAATTTTGAATAATAAGAATAATAATTATGATTATTAACTGGCTCATGATGATAATAATAATAATAACAATAATAATGATAATGTTATTATCAACAATTACCTATTATTATTAGCTTACAATTTATATTTGTATTATTTATTATAATACATTTCTGAATAAAAAACAGTAAATAAAACTAATAAATAATAACTCATTTCGGTTATTATTGGTAATTAATAATAACCACCCCCAAAATTAAAAAAGTAAACAGTTACAAGGTTTTTGGGAACACTGTCATATATCATATAAGTATAAGTGATTTGTACCTCAGCGCTCGTGATGGCTTTATCATTGACGATGAACCTGTAGTTGACAGAGGAGGACAACTTCAGAGCCTGCACCCAGAAGCGCACGTGACCCTTCTCCAGAATCTCATAATTCAGCTCAGTCTTCAGCGGGACAACTGAAGAAAATATAACAAAGTTGTTAATCCAAACACCAAATCATACTTGGATTCTCATGAAAAGAAAACCAAAAACTTTCACGAACAACTCACTGGGGTGTTTGATGTTGTAGCTCAGCTCCTGCATTTTTTTGAGCTCTGTAAAAGAAAACAAGTATCATATTATGAATTCTATGTAAGTATTTGAGGAAAGAGAAATTTAAACCCAAACTCTGACCTTCTTCATTGACGGAGTAACTGGAAGAAACTCCATCTGTGTCAGTCACAGAGACAGAGTAGACGCCCAGATCCTCCTTCTCAGTGTTAACAAATGTCAGCTTAGAGCTTCACAGAACACAACACAGCTTATTCATTTATAGCACTTTGCTACAGAACTTCATTATGTAATGATGTAATACATGCAGCATAGTCTCATGACGATTTTGAAGCATTTTACAATTACTGATTGAAATTGTATTCAATTTCATATGAATCTGATTTGCATTTGTGTATAATCCTTAGACCTGGTGGTGATATTTTACCCACAAATCATACGTGTTTTGTTGTGCAAACTCATTCACTTGCATGATACTTAAATTCTCACGAGACTGTGTAGAATAAATGACAAAATCCACACAGGTCAGACATACTTTCTTCCAGAGGATGTGACGGAGACCCTGCTGGATTCAGTGATCTCTTCGTAGGACTTTGACCATGTGAACTTAGAAGTCTCAGAAACTTCACAAGCTTCAAAACTTAAGAAAATGTCTCCAGTTTCTTCATCCACACCACATACAATCTCCTTTGTACCTTGAAAAAATACAAAATTATATAAAAAATAAGAGTTCTGTCTATGATAATCCACCTTTTGCCATTCAATGAAAGGTGACTCTATTTGCTGTTAAACATCTTTTATGCTTCAAGAAGGTAATGACAGGTTTGAAATAAAACGTTTATGTTTTAAACAGGGAATTAGGGCTGAATTGATTAGTCAACAAATGTTTTTGTTGTCGAACAGTCATTTTGACCTTATTTGACCTAATTTAAGGGCCTGCAATAAGGCAGTTTGACAGAGCAGTAGCGCAAAACTGTTATTCAGCCCTCCTGAATCCAATTCAAGAGAATAAGAAAAGTAAGTCATAAAACAAAGCCTACTGATTAATCTGTGAAATAATCAACGATTAGTTGATTAATCATTATGATAATTGTTCAATTAATCAATCATCAAAAACATCTGAATAGTTACAGTATTAATACAGTAAATACAGTATTGCAGTTACCTGGCAGCGCTTTTGCACATACAGGATCAGACACATCTGAGGCTTTTCCAACACCTTTATCATTCACAGCACGCACTCTGAACACATATGATGCTCCAGTCTCTAGACCAGCCACCTACAGATCAGAGTATAAACATCTGAATATGTTTTTGACATATCACATACATGTCCCTATCATCAGAGGTGTGGTACAGAAAGAGGGGTTTTGTGTGACACCTTCAAGTAGCAATGCCCAATCGGCTCAGCGTTCACAGAGGCAAAATCTGATGAGCCCTTCTTGGCCATGTCCACAAAGTAGCCAGTGATGGGATAATCTCCGCTGTACACAGGGGGCTTCCACTGCACCAGGACAGAGGTGTCACGCACCTCCCAGAAGCTAATGTCATACGCTGGGCCTGATAACAAAGAGAGGAATTATTTTTATCGTTCATCAGCTGCAAAAAAAAAATGATTCTGAAAGAATTCAAACGATATTGTTTTCTGTGCCTTAGTTGTGGTGTGGACCTTGCTTTACTTGAAAACTGAGATTGATTTTTAGAGCTTTATCTTTATCATTGTGGCTTAACAGTCATAGCAATGCAAAGGTTTGATTTTCAAAACAGCATCATAGCTATTAAACAAGTTCTTGTTATGATTTGAAATATGTATTTAACTTCAGAACGACCTCAAAGTAAAAGGATGTGCTGAAGTCTGGTTTTGTGGCGGCTGTGCTTTAAAATTGAAGGGTTTCAAAAGTCTGACAGTAATCAGTGTTGAGCGCTACTGTAAGTTGAACCCTGCCTGCTTTAAATCTTTCACAAAGGTAACAGTTGAAAACATCCATTAGAAATCTAATAGAAACGTAATATCTGAAATTTTGATTGCATTTTAAATAATGTTTCATCTATTACATTTCCAAAGCAACCTTCCAAGGCTGTATCCACCTTTTTTCCTGACGTAAAAATGAGTGCCGCCATTCGGGTATAGCTTCCAGTCTCTTCAACGTCCAGCTGTTTTTAGCTGTACAAAACAGTTCATTTTGCTGCTTCATATTGAAAAGGTTTGTGTCCTATCATATAATTTTAATGTATCTTAATTATGAACACACTGGTTTGTAGTGCAAACAGTTTTACGGTTTACTGGACGTTGTTATTTCCCCTATAGCGTCTAATGAACCAGAAGCCTCACCCCTAGGCTTACTTTCACGATGAGGAAAAAGGTGGATCTGAATAACGATGACATTGAATCTTAGTGCAGTTGTTGTTTTTCATCCTTAGATTCTATGTCTTTTGCTTTATACTGATAGTAAACTGACTGTCCTGTACCAGTACTGACCAGGTTCAGACATTGTCCAGGCCTCACAGGCAAAAGCTTTGCTGGGTTCAGATGGCAGGCCAACTCCGGCCAAGTTAGCAGCCTGAACCTTGAACTCGTAGAAAACGCCACTGCCCAGATTCTCCACCTGGATCCAGATGTTAAAAATACAGACCAATCCAGAAAACACAAAACAACAGGGAGTCATTTTTGAATCCAAAGATGAAGACAGGTAAGTTCTTGAATAGATATTAAGAGATATATTCATGGAGAGAGTACCTTAAAGGTCCTGTGGACAGCCGGATTGGGGCTGACCTCCTTCCAGTCGACTGATTCCGCCTCACGCTTGTCCAGGTAGTAAGATGTGATCTTAGAGCCGCCCGTGTTTTGGGGGCGTTTCCAGGCCAGGGTCATGGAGGATCCATTACAGTTCAGCAGACTGATGCCATATGGAGCGGAGGGAGTAGCTGATCATGTGTGACGGAGGGAAAAACATTTTTCAGAGAGATGGATAGCAGTTCTGACAAACATTAGGAGTGACTGGAGCCAGGTGCCAGATTAAATCACTGACTGTGACATTAGATTCAGTGATTGGTTATAGATGCAGTAACATACACAAATTCACAAACAGCCAAGAATTAAACGTGCCTACAATAAGTGTATCTCACACTGACGTCACTTTACTATAGAGCCGATTTTACACGGTTTGAGTGAAAATATCAGTGCGGTATCACTTTATAAATGGAAATATATAACATACATACCATACTCCACCGCCCCAACTGTATAAGATAACACAAGTGTTTATGGAAACACCACCTAGCTTTATTTAAACATGTCTTTTATGTTTGCATTTATATTACCTTATACATGAATCAAGACTAATCGCATCCAAAATAAAAGTTTTTGTTTACATAGTATGTGTTTACATAGCACACACACTGTATATATTGTACAAATATTAACATGTATATATTTATATTCATATGGATATATTTAATATATGCATGTTTGTATTTAAATATAGCCTATGTAATTAATATACTCAGCACACACACACATATTATGATTAATCATTTGCTACCACCACTATTTATACTCTCTATTATTAGATACATATGAATAGTTATGCACCTGCAACTGATGTTCGTATCAAAAACATCCACACCAGTAGTTGTCAGTATAAACTGCAATAAATCCACTGTATATGGACCTAATTGTCTTATCCTAACTTCTCTTTTCTTTATAATCTTAGTAACATCGGTATGGAAGTCAGCAGAGTTAAATATACGTACAAAGAGCAGCATCGATGAAGAGAGGAGTAGATTCCTGCGATTCTTCGCTCAACCCGTAAGCATTCACCGCTTGCGCACGGAAAACGTAAGTATCTCCAGGGATCAGACCATGGACCACAAACCTGACGAATGTAAATCCAGATGGTCAAGCACTATATAAACTTACCTCCAGAAAGCAGTCAAGACTTCTCAAAGTCAAAATAAATCCAGATTTTTTGGTACACATTTACCTGGTGTGTTTGTAAGGCCTATGGTTACAAGGGAACCATTTCTTGGAGCCGACCAGAGAGGCATCCACATAGTAACCCATGAGGTTGTTGGCATGTTTCGGGGCCTCCCATTGCACAAAAGCAGATGTTTTAGTGTTTCTAGAAGCAATCACCTGTCCTGGGACAGAAGGGACACCTGCAAAAAACCACAAAACCCAATTTTTAGAGATATTTTCACAGGTTTAACTGGGAGTTACTGGGAGTGTGCCGTGCTGAAAGAGAACATGTGGACAGATGTGGGCTGAGGTGGAACTAAAAAACAATAAATGTGAGCCAAACAACAAAAAAGTGTCAAAGTTCTTGTGAAGTGGAAAAACATTTAAGATCATAGCGAAATTTCAGACATTTAGTGAGCATTAAGTGATTTCATTTTTTACAAGGCAAAAGGCTGTGGCAACATAAACATACATACCGATATTCAAAACAACACCTGCAAAATACAGCATGGAAGTTGTTTTACAAGAAGAATTTGTAGGATTTTCTGCACATCTTCTGGACATCTCATATCACATGACATCTGATAGTTAAACAACCACAACATCAGGACTGTTTAAGTTGCAGTTTGACAGTTTAGAGCCTTCTTACCATAAGGGTCCACCTTTTGGATGGGTGCTGTGGGCTCTGACGGCTCACTCGAGCCGTACTTGTTGACAGTGATTACGCGGAAACAATAAGATTGCTTGTCCTCCATATCATAAACCGGGTAACGGGGAGATCGTAGCTGGACCGCAGTGTTGACTCTCTGCCAGACTTGACTGTCACCTACACACTAAGTCATGGAGAGTTTCCCCTTTAAAACCCAGGATTTATGGGAAAAATAACCTTTTGACCAAATATGATACCTGGCACTGTAAAAATACATAACATGTATTACAATGCATAATTAAAGTGCCCCTATTATGGGTTATGAGAAGTTCCTATTTTGGTTTTGGGAGTCCTAAACTACAGGTTGTTTTTCCAAACCCTCCAGTAATTTGTTGATTTCATTTAAAGCAGTGTATGTAACTATTTACCGCTCTAAAAGCGGCAACTGGTGGAAAAGATTGAATTTTCATTCTAGGGTCAAATTCTAGGGTTGTAAATGGACCTGTAAAACCGTTTTGGGCATTTTTTCCCCTTACCTAAGCTACATACCTTCTATGTACATATCAGAGAACAATTTAAACTATTCTCTCAAATCATTCTATGGCACCTTTAAAAGAAAGAGTCGATTCTAAATCATTGAAACAAGTCGTTTTTAAAACAAGTCTTACACCGCTTCATGCTGATGTCAAAATGAATCATTAGTGTATTGCCCACCCGCTTGTTGGTCTAACGTTGGTCTGAATGAAAATGCAGATTCCTTCTTTGCCACTAGGTGCCACTTTTGGAATGATAAAAGTTCACAAACAATGCTTTTAATGAAATCAACCACTTAGAGGGGTTTGGAACATGAATTGTTGAGCAGATCGCTTGAACAAAGGAAACAAATAAGGTAAAAATAAATGCATATTATAAGAATTTAAATAACAATTTTAGAGTTTTTTGACCTTGCATGCATGTTAAAATGTTTTTTTTTAACTCCCAAAACCAAAATATGAACCTTTCATAACCCACAATAGGGGCACTTTAAAGAAAGTAAATAAAAGATATTGATGTCCATAACACTGGGCCATATTTTAACAATCTATGCAGATGGTGCCAAAGCCCTTTGTGCATGTTAAAAAAGGACCATGATTTTAGCAGAAAAAAAAATTGTTCAAATGCTACTGTGAAAAACCTGTTAAGTGGTTACAGTAAATCCCTGTATTCTAATGAATTGACATTTCCAGAATTTAATGCACTGCATTTCAAATTTGGTTTGAATTTGATGTTCAATCTTTAAAATAACTATGTTTCTTAGTTTTGCTTATCAGTTTTTATTTTAAAAGGGTTGTATGTTACATCTAATGTTAGTTAATTCATGTTTGTTGCATATTTCAGTCTAATCATTCTCACCATGATGGTGTTTAGTGTTTGGCTTTAGTGTGGGCTTTGGCTCATCATGTGATTTTCTCTTCACCGCCTGCATTTTGTTGTTATTTCAAATGTACAAAACAGATTTCAATACTTTAAAAGTTTGAAAGATTTAAAAGGCCTACCAGTCACGGTATTTAACTGTAAATTCAACTTAAAACTGTACAACGTTACCTTATTTTTACGTAGAATTCCAACAATCACAGCTGCCAGTTTTTCACTGTAAATTGTGTTTTGCGTTACTTTTGCTAAAAAAAAAAAAAAAAGTGCTCTACTTCTAACCCATAATGCACCTCAATAATGTGTACACAACCATTATACTCAATGGCTAGCAGTTAGAGAATATCACCATTAGCATTCTGCCAAATGAATTTCCACATTTTGGCCAGAACATACTGTATTGTCCTCATACTCAAAATCTGATTTTGTCCGTTCCTCCTTGTTCGTTCAATGATGGGTGATTTTGGATACAGCCTTATGATAAATCTCATGAGCTAGATCTCTGCTACATGCTTCATGACAGTTATTGGGATGAGAAGAGAATCTGTTTCCTGTTTGTTTTTATCTGCAACACATTTGGGGTCAAGTGTGTCTGTCTACAAACAAACTCTGGCAATGTTTGTTTGCAAAGCATTTGAGGTCCTCTGGAGTGGGCATCCATCTTGTTCTTTTCTCCTTGCGGTTGCCAGTGTTACGAGCCTTGATCAACAGCCCAGGAGAAGCAACAGTTGAGGGGGTGTTTATGTACACTAGGATCTCACAAATCACGCTGAGAGAGTGTAAGATCTGTCAGCAATAGTCCAATAAAAACCTCTGCCAGCCATTGCTCAGTTCATTACACAACTACATCCAGTCCCATTTCACATCAAGGGATTTGCTAAATTACTCATTTCTATGGTGCATCTCCTGAAAGGCTACAAACCACAGCCAACTACAAAGAAAGTCTCCTGTCATTGATTCTCTGCAAGTTTACATCTACAGTATTATCATCAATGAGTAATATCTTGTGGCACTGCTGGTTAGCCAGCACGCTTTGCGGCTGTTTTTAAATCAGACTGTGTTTGATCTGACAACTAAGATTGTGTGATGCGGGTTCAGGGAGTTATTCATACTTGATTGTAATTTACAATTCACCTTAATATTGCATGTTGTGTGTGTGTAAGTGTACCATTACCAGGTGTACCAAGTACCAAGTGTACCCATAGTGTGACACACTGTAGCAAGAAAACATTAAAGCTCAGTATGTTAAATTTGGAAGGTACTAAACTAAGTCTTGCTAAAGAAAAACAATTTATTTGCATTTTTATTATAAAAGCATGTTGAAAAGACATTGTTTAACTAACAGGCATTAAGCTGCAGTCCATAACTTTTTTTGTTTTCAAAATATAAAAAAAATGATAAAATAACCATGTACCATCAATCCATTTTCCAAACCGTGTTTTTGGCTTGTCCTAAATCACTACAGTAGGCTACACCTACAATAAAAGTTTTTATTCTGACTACTGGTTCGAGTAGCCCAGTACCTGCATGATTCATCATAAACATAAACAGAGTAGCTTCGGCGAGACGCACGCAATGCTGTTTATTAACCGCTAGAGCGCCGAAAGTTGCGTTTTTTCTGTCTAGTTGTTTTAGCATAATACACAGAAAATTCAAGGAGAACAAAAACGATTAAAATGGATAGAAATGATATCCCACAGCTGAAAAAGAGTAAAGAAATCTTTTCCTATACTAAGAAACATTTAGCATGCCTAACTGTGGCCAACAAGCACAAAAATGTTTTGCATTGCAAAGTTGCTCTATGTGATTTTAAATAACAGTGCATGTCACTTTGTGTTTTCGTAGGGGTCTGAAAGAATGTTTCTATGAAGTGATCTGATTACCATTCTAGGGAAGTAATTATGAACCTGTAGTGGTTATTGAGATGAACTTCCTCGACACCGCTGCTGCTCCAGTCATCACTGAGAATCCATTTGTCAAACAGGACAATATGATATCCTGTTGTATTGTGCACCTTTCAACGGCTTAGAGCGACGACACAGCCACTCCTACTCCCATGAGGACGGCTCCAATCGCCTCATCCCATCCACATCCAGTGTTAATCTCCAAAAAGAGCTCTTTGTCCAGATGTCTCACTTTGGCAGTTTAACTGGATAGGGCCTTATTGAGTGCTTGTGGGTGGCAAAGGGTACAATTTCTCTCTTCCCCACTCCCAAATACAGAAAGAGGCCAAACAATTACCAGGGCCCTCGGTGAATCAGCGCATCCAACGGTTGTCTCAACGCTCTCCCGACGCTTCCAGGAGACAATGGAGGTGGAATGTCACGGACAGCATTTGGTACAAAGTCGGAGCCAGTCTCTGCTTGCAATCAACTCGAAGGGAGAACCACATGCTGCGCTCGAGTGAGGAGACATGCAAGCTCATACTTGGGTTTCATTTATAGGCCAGTTTGCCAGGGGCCACTTCAGCACATGTAGCCTTAAATTGAGTTGCAATCACTGATTTACACATTAGCACGCTGCCATTTTGCTGACGGTCATGCTGAAAGCAAGTGCTGGAGTCCTGCTGTGGCATCTAGGGGGCCAGTTTATTGACGAGCACCAGGGCTTTATCTGGCATACTATATAGTGGTGAATGGGCGGCTGTGAGGGTGGCAGGCAGTTCTTTTGCTGTCAGCAGGCGATTACACGGAAACTTCACATCTCCACTATATTGCTGGGTGATCATGCATTAAAAGCAGTGTTTAGCGCACTGCTGTTTTCCAAGTTTCTTTCACAAATCAATTTCTGACCACCCCAGTAATAACCACCTTTACGAACATATGGCTAATTGGACGGATAATGCCTGCCGGATTATTCACAAAGCATTCAAAAGTAATGGAAAAAGGTCTTGTGTGAGGTCTTAATTATGGCGGTTATCAACTGTTGCGTTGCGAGTTGTTTACGCAAACATGCCTCATGTTAACTGGTGGAGACTAATTACAAAACAACAAAAACTAGATATATAAAAATGTTACATAAACTACTGTTTAGCATCAAAAATACAAAAAATAACTTTTATTTATCAAGTATGCATTAAATTGAAGTGCTATTATAAAAACTATTTGAAGTGCTTCCAGATTTATTTACAGTAACACACTGTTTTTTCCTCGTGAAAGGTCAGCTATTTAAATATCTGAGATATCTTGAAGTGCTAGTGTGTTTTAATAGTTTTGAGTTGTTGAGCAGATAGCAATCACGACACTAAGCCATATCTTCCTCTCACGTGGCACCGACCTCCTCGTGGGACCGATCCTCTCACAGTCTTCAGCAGGCTCGGCCGTGCTCATCGGGGACCGCTGTGAATGAATGACCTGGAAATAGACGTTTCATATGACCACTCTTCGGAAGTAGAGCTGTGAGGAGTCCTATTATGTGCTCAACAGCTCCCACACACACACAGACAGACAGACAGACAGGAAAGAGAAAGGTGAAGGCAAAAAGACAGAGAAGGACAGCGAGAGAAAGGGGCAGGGGCAAATTGGAGGGAGGGAGGAACGTACCCCACCCTGTTTGCTCCACACTAGGGATTCCGGTGCCCTGGTGACATCATGTCTCTTCAAGCGAGCAGACTGCATTGTTATCACTGACTGGCCCAAACCTTTCTCTATCCTCTCGGCCTGTTTTTTTCCCCCTCGCTTCTTTTTCACTCACTGCCCTTTTTTGTTTTGTTTTTACAAACAACAAAAGGGACGCCAGAGTTTCATCAAGGCAGGAGACATCCTTCCTCTGGCGGTTAAAAAGAGCAGGCTCCCCGCCTCCCCACACCCCACCGTATGAATGGGCAGATCACACAAATTGGGCGGCTCCCACCGGATAACTTTACCTGGTCTTTCCTCTCCCGCACCACCGCAACCCCCTCCCTTCCTCCACAATCTCATCATTCATGAAAAGTTGGGGAAAGATCTTTTGAACATCCTGGCCGATGCCTATATGAGCTTTAGCTGTGATAGCGTAGAGATTGATATCACAGAGAAGAGCTCATCGGATGAAACACCCCTTGCTTGATATTCTTTTTTTTTGTTGTGGTATAGAATGGGTTAGTAATTCTGAGAGGAAAATATTAAGCAGCGCAGCAATTTACAACACCGATAGAAACAGAAATGTTTCTCGAGCACTAAATCAGCATAATATGATTTCCGAAGTATCTTGTGACACCAAAGAGTAATGATGTGGACAATTCAGAAACTTTTTATAGGAAACTTTTGTGTGTTAGTTAATATATTAGATTTTGCAGTGTTTCTTCTCATGTAACTTCATCTTGTTTTAAGGATTAAGTATTATGGGGTTGTGAACAGGTTGTTTTCCTACATCAGAAGAAAGAGAATTTGTGCTGACTGAAAACACAGCTGTATACTCTTTCTTCACGAGTGGAGTGTGTGGCCGAGCAAATCATAAATTGTATAGTGTTCAGTTTTGGCTTGTCAGCTCTATTCATCATAACATAAAAGTCCTGAAAGAGCTCCGCTCTTTTGTTAACCCCGATTCAGCTTAGTGTAGGTCACTTGTGCCTCTGTTACCAATCACTCAGCCCACACAAAGGGAAATTCAAAATATTGAGTGTGTATTGTGAGAACTCTGTCTGTGCCAAGCCGGTACGTCACAGTCTCGACGGTCCTGTTCCAACTGACCTAACTTTCTTTCTGCTCCCTACATGGACGGCGTTCTAACCTGATCAGGAACGCTTGGCTATTTGATTAGCAATATTCCATTAGCATTTGTACAAATGTACAGAATGTATATTGTTAAATGTTATTAAATATCGTAGTAAACCTTTTCTTCGGTTTGCTTCCCATTTTTTCCAGTGAGTTTGTTACTATGTGTAACATTGCTGGCATTAAACAAACGAGGACAATGGTGTAAGCATACCATAGCAACTGCGGTTTTATTTACAATGACCAATGACCCAAAAACATAAACCATGAACTTAATCCTTGAAGTAAAACAAAACATTAACATGAACTATGAGTTTGACTAGGCAATAAACAATGACCTGGCACCTGGAACAATGAACAGCTGTGAACTGCTGCAGTTCTGTGAACAATAAACAAGATAACAAGAGCAATGAACAGAGCCAGGGACCAGGCCAGCAGGGCTCTAGAGTGTGACCGATTTGGTCGCATATGCAACCTAATTTCTCAATGGTGCGACTAAAAAATATCTGGTCGCACAAGCAGATGGAATTTGTTGCACCGCGTAACATCCAGTATAGACAGCAGAATAGATCCTATTGTATTTTGTTGCGTCGCACCGCGCTGCTCACACCCGGTGTAGATACGGCGAAAGAGAGGTGATTAGTCTAGGCCCGTCAGATAAACAGAGTGGATGTAGCCGCGGATGATGAGAGAAGTAATATCAAAGATGGCTATGCCCGTAAAACTGAAAGTCATATTACTTTCTGACATGACAAGAGTCCAATTTAGCTGTGAGTTCTTTCTTCAAACCTTCATTAACTGACAGCAGCTTTTAAATTTGAGCAGAGAGCGGAGCATTTTAATGGCGAGGTGCGCGCGGAACACAAAACTGATTGGGGAGTGGTGATAAACTGACAGATAAAACTTTTAGGCAACTTTTAAGCTCCCGAAAGCACACACGATAACACGCACTATACAGTAGATGCGCATTTGTGCGGCAGAGCTGTAGATGCTCTCCCAGTCCTGTTCCGCTCACACAGCGCCTGTGTTCTGAGAGTGCGGTTGTCACACCCGTAAATAACCAAACTGCATGTGAACGCAACCATACTAAGGACTCAAAACAGGATTGACAACTGTATTCTGCTGCTGTGTGAACGCAGACTTTAGTTTTTGCAGCTTGGCGCGACAACTGTCTTGTTCAGTGTAAACACAGTATTAGGTAATCATTTTCCATGTCAATATTGCCTATCTAAACATTTGGGTGCACCTAACGTTTGTGCTGGTGCACCTGAGAAAAATAGTTAGGCGCACAAGTGCAACCAGTGCAAAAAGTTAGTCTAGAGCCCTGGTAAGGGTTGATGGAACAAGAAGTCAACGTTAAGCCAACAGAACATGGAACCAGGATGGATGCCAGGAAGCAAGGAGCCTAAAGAGTTAAAGGATGGCTTCATGGTTAAGGCAGGACAGGCATGGATCATGGAGCTTGTAGACTTTCTTTGCATGTGACACGGCAAGCAGACATCTCAGCAGGGGATATAGCAGATGTTGCCTTCTCAGGAGACCTGTATCTGGGATCACCTAGTCTCAGCCTCAGACATCACACCCACAGACGATTGGCTAAATGTCTGATATATATGGCGCACTTATCTGGAAACCCTTGAAAGCTTTCGAAGCCATCATCGGATTAGTTGAATTTTACAGGACTCCCAGGAGACGTGTGTGTCGCATTCTTTAACATTCTGCCTGGAAACAACAATGCGGTGATGCCAAACTCCCTCAAGAAAGATGAAAGCCGTCGATGAGTGCTTATTGTGAGCACCTGGATGCTGTTTTTTTAAAAAGTATGTGAAATACTTACATTTCGCAGCATAGAATCTCTCAAATATGCCCGAGAGTTATTTTACACATTTACGCATTTGACATGTCAGTCTGGCCAAAGAACACTACTATGTATTCCAGACCTTTACCCGTCAGTCTGAAAGTCTTGCTACGCGAGACTACCTAACCCCCTCATGGAAGAAGAAAGTTGCTGTGATTATAACTGTAATGATTATTGCTCATCAGGATCAACCCAACACTGGATTTTCAAAAGTATGCGAAATAAGTCCATGTGAAATCAAAAACGGCTACATTGCTATTTTTGTGGTGAATCGCGTTCCGGTGGTTCCCCCCGTGGTAGAAATCGTGTTTCCACCTCGGGGTGGTTGGGGGGGAGGGGCCCCCAACCATCGCTGGGCCCGTAGAATCATCCTAAACAAAAATCCGCCCCCTGACGTATACTGTAGCCTCATCCCCCACCCCCCAAAACAATGTTTAAGGGATCTGGCCATGAGCAGCTGAGTCCAATTCCCACAGTAAGTAAGAATCTGCTCAGCAACAGGGCACAGTCAATATACAGCACTTGGCTAGAGTAAACCATCACTCCCAGGCATTAGGTAATTCGGTAAGTCATTTAGCCCATTACCAAAAATGCCTTTCAGTGCCACATCCTTAATTTCCACCTGATAAAACAGTCCACAAAACTCTTCCATATAATCCTCAATAGGACGATTACCCTGGCATAGAAGCAGCTGGGTTCATGGTAGGTCGTGTAATGTTGCTGCCATGAAGCACACAAGGGCGATAGTGTAGCAACCAAAGTGCTGTTTTATTTACGATTGTAAAACCCCAACACATAAACATAAACTCAAAACTTAATCCTAAGCATGAAACAAATCATTAACATGAGCTATGAGTTTATTGACTAGACAAACAATGTCCTGGAAAAATGAACAGCTTAAAGGGGACATAAACACGAACAATTTATGCCAGTCTCATGTTAATCTTGAATACCTATAGTTTAGTATTGCATCCCTCATAATCTCCCTAAACAATCTTTAGTTTTCTAAGATTTATGAAAGACAGATATAGCTGTACCTCTTCTCTCCGAAAACAGCCAAGCTCCTTGAGAAGTGCCATAGGCGGAGCTAAAGAGTCATGTGCATGTGAAGCTTTTGCGTGACAATCGTCTGCAATCTGACATTGACATAAGTAAAACAGAAACAAAAACTTAATTGACTTAAATCTTATGTCATTTGTTTATAAATCATTCATCACAAAAATGCAGCGCTCAGGGAGCAGTTGGGGGAACGGTGCCTTGATCAAAGGTCTCACCTCAGTCGTGGAATTGAAGGTGGAGAGAGTGCTGGTTATTCACAACATCACATAACAAGTCAGCGTTTTCAAATACAATGTATCCCTGTATATTCTTCTAGTGCAAACACCCTATGCATGTAAACAGTTATTTTTAAAGTCTGAAATTTCCCCTGCTTATTAAATATATATATATATATATATATATATATATATATTTGTATACAAATATACCTTTATTCGCCTTGTACTGTTATTTATTTTTTATATAATTTTGTTTGTGCAGTAGGTTAACTTTCAACAATGATTTTGTTAACAGTATTGAAGCAGGTAATTATTTAAATGTTTGTTAAATTAATTATTAATTTAGGCCTAGCATATTTTGCATGTAGACGGTAACGTTAGTAAATTTACGCGGCCTTTGAGAGTCTGAAATAGATATTGCTCTATTGGGACATTAAAAAGATTATACACATCACAATTTATTCAGAGAAATAACTGACTAATTACATACAGTACGAACATGAAGTTTTATTTCAAGATGATGCATGATAAGCTTTTCATTTCAGCAGAGGCTTTTGTATTATTAACTGCATTTTCAAACACGCAGACACATCCACCTAAACGACTGGATTACAGTGCTTAACCTGCCCAAAAAGACCAGAAACATACTTTACATACACATAACATAAAAACTAATCCTGTGTGACTGATTCGCTTCAAATCGGGTGATAATACTCACTGCTTCTGTAGGTGAGACTGGATCATGAATGATTCGCGCCAACATAAATGCATTTAGGTAGAACAAGAATGCATTCCCTTCAGAACCTAATGGCACGTATTCAGCCACTCAGATGTCGGGGTAAATAACTACTGCTATGTACATTATTACATTCAACAAGAAAACACCTCAATCTCTTCGGAGTCTTGCTTGTCTCTGCGTCTCGCTCTGATGACGGCTCACTCAGGGCGGGTCTGAGGTAAGACATCAGTTCAGTCTTTGTGACACGCTGCTGTCAATCAACTATTGTGGGAGGGGCCTCCGACCATGTGACATCACACAGTCAGACTGTCAAGACACATTTTACTTAAAATAACTTGTAATAGTGCATCTGGCATTATATGACATTATATGAAATGAATAATTTGGACATACACTGTACTACTTTTATCATGTGACCTACCAGTCACTTCACCGCCTTCACAAATCCTTTCCTGTGACATCATGGAATAGTATTGTATCCATTGTATACTTCCTAATCTCGCTGTAAGAGGTCATGCGTTTACTTTTTATACTCTTTATTATAAATACTGTGAATTTGGATATGCTTATCTTGTCATACACTGTTTTCGCCTACTATATAGTACAGGGGTGGCGAACGTCAGTCCTGGAGAGCTGCAGCCCTGCAGAGTTTTGCTTTAACCCTGATCAAACACACCTGAACAAGCTAATCAAGGTCGGAACAGTTACTTG
This sequence comes from Enteromius treurensis, assembly GCA_032275025.1. NCBI lineage: Eukaryota > Metazoa > Chordata > Actinopteri > Cypriniformes > Cyprinidae > Enteromius > Enteromius treurensis. The sequence goes on from JAUCMU010000013.1 coordinate 11,464,491, forward strand.
TAAGCTACACACAGGTGAGTTTTAATTAGGGTTGGAGCTGAACTCTGCAGGGCTGCGGCTCTCCAGGACCGGAGTTCGGCACCCCTGATATAGTACTATAAAGATGCAAAGCTGTATCTTTTCACGGCTCATTACCTCTGCGACTGGCTTTGTTCCTCGAATTGTCTCTGACTCCTGGTGTTGAGAAGATCTCTTTCTGTCTGCCCTTTAACCTGTCCTAACCCTATTTAATTGCCTACTCCGCCCCTCTGGAGACTGATGTCCAACAACCTCCGTCTGCAGGAGACCAGAGGCTCCAATGCTTTGTCACCTTCCTAGCACTATTCAGCAGCTCTGGAAATCGAATGATTTGTTTATTGCCATCAGCCAAGACATAGAATTGGGTCCCACCGTGGGAGGAATGATGTATTCTTTGGCAAGTAAATCGATACTTTTCTATCAAAAAACCAAAGTCTGCACTGTCATGAGAAATTAACGGTAGTGATCCCCTGAGAGACTTTTTCTATGGGGATATGGCAAAACACTTGTTTCTATATAACTAATGGTGCCTCACTATGTTAAGTATCCATGGAAATTGGAACAACAGCGTTAAAAATAAACTGCACACTAAGGACATTTCAGGGGTAGTGTCTGGAGGAGAGGTGGCAGTGTGTGTGTGCGCTTATATAAGGGAGAGCTATAAACGTGTGCCATAAGCACTTCTTGGAAACTAGCAGGTAGTTTATCTTGGATAAAATGTATGTTTAGAAATGTCTAGAAATGGCAATTTAATGCACAATAAAAATTATAATGATAAAATAACAAAATATGAAAGTATATAAAATAAAAAAATGCATTTAAAAATTGAGTACCATTTTGAAAAAATCATTAAAATATTTTATTTTATAAAAAATGGTAAATAATGCACATAATTGCCTAAGCCTAAATAAATAATAATAATAATAAGTACTTTTTTTTTTGGCAAATTAGAACAATTTACAGTTTGATGCCACTACTAAAATTGTATTTGATGAAAACCTCATGCAAAACATTTTTCACACATGCTCATCAGAAACTCATTAATCCAGACAGAGAAAAATGAAAGCCAGACAGTCAGTTACTGTAACAAAATAGCATCAACAATTATTTACTGCCTTTTTTGTGGCCAAGCATGAAAACCTTTTGCTTATAGAACATATGTGGCCTTTAATCATAACAAAGCATCATTTTATTAGGGTTTAAGACAAAGTCGGGGGAAAATAAGAGGAAACACAAGATCAACAATAAAAATAAAACTTCTCTTTCTTTTACATTGTGCATGGAAATAAAAAGCTCTTGCTTAAGGAGACACGCATTTAATGAACTAAACATCCCCTAATGGCACTTGTGAAGGATTTGTGTACATTTCCATCCTGTTCAGCAGTGCAGCGCATTGACTGGCACTTTTAATATGCTTTCCAGAACTCTGTGGGTGGCTCTGAAAGCAGCGCATTTCAAATCTCTGGTGTTTTAATGTTTCATCTTCACTAACACACTCAAGGTCACATAGAAAGATCCTTTCAAAGCCAATTGTCTTCATCTGTTCTGAGACAAAAAAAAAAAAAGAAAAAAAAAAGACAAGAATACATGTCGTGAATGTAACATCAAATGGCTGTGGCTCATCCAGGCCACACACTGTTCAGATTTCAAATTACTAGTGGAAAGAAGCTGAAGCCTGCTCGCCTCTCTCAGATTTTCTCCGTCGAGGCTTCTTGACATTGCGTTTTCGGGTCAATGGAGGGTTTAGGTGATGACAGTGCTCGCAACTGACCTTTAACCGTTACTTTCATGCCAATTCCACCTCCTCTTTCATGTTGAGGAATCTTACCCTATCTGTTTATGTAGACAGGGAGGAGGCATTACTTCTACTAGATCCTTCTGCTTTTCCTTAGTATATCCCGGGGCTACTGTTGAAACCCTGGGATAACAACTCCTCTGTGTGTTGGGTCATTGTTACCCCCGTAGACTGTTGTTTTGATCCTTACGGAACTATTTTTTTGTGTTTGCATGGGAAATGACGAGGTGTCCGATCTATAAAAATCTCCTGGAACAAAATAAAAAAGGCAGGCAGAGAAAGAGATAACAAAAAAGAGAAACGACAATGCTTTCACCTCTCACATCTTTTCTTTGCCTCTGTCCCTTGTGGTAACAGTACACCCGGACCATTGGTGTGCTGTGTTTATCTAAATGTCTCTAAGGGACAGTTAAGTGTGGTTCCTTAATGGGATTCTTTTCACTGGTCACAGAAAAAAGTGCACCTCTCCCATGTGATCCATTCTCTTTCCTGACATACAGAGCTAAACCGAGGCAGAAACAGACAGCCATGACATGTTAGACTGTATTCCCACCCTTATTGACACCATCACTCTTAAAAACCCTCTGGAAGTGTTGGATGTCATGTCCAAATGTTTCTTTTTTTCTTAAACTACAGGCAACTTTTTTTTTGTTATATGATGGTCACATAAAAACTCTTTATTATGCCTTATAAAATACAAAACATGCCATTTCTTAATTAACGCAGGCAGTTCATAATTTGCTATAAAACTGAGTCAATAATTGTGATCCTTATTTAAAGGAACTAGAGCATACTTTAGATCCTATCAGCCACTATGTCCCTTATCAGGCTGGATTTAATGCTGTAACCTTATCTCTAGCTTCGGGGCAAAGTAGATAGCATTTCTTCTATAGTTGGGTCTTACGTTTGGCAAGTGTCCGGGTGCCGTGATGATGGTTCGAGGAGTGATGGACGTGCTTGAAATAGAAGGTCACTAAATGGCAGCTGAGGTTCATGGAGGGCTAATGGGGGCCAGATGTAAGGCAAGGGTCAAAGGTTATTTCCCATCTCTCTTCCTCTGTCAGTATGAATGCAGTGCATTGACACCCAAATCTAAAGAAGCTTAATTTCTGTTCTGATGAGCTAAGCTGGCTATTGTGTTGTGGCATATCGTGTGACTAATTTCGAAAGGAAGACAAGCAAACTGCAATCAAAATCCTGACTCGAATGTCAGCACGGATGGTCCGAATTATTGTGTAAAATGTAAAACAACGATAACTGAAGTAATATTAGCTGACATGCATATGACAATGATGCAAAAAATCAAAAACTGCAAAGAGGAGATGCAGAAAATCGCTAAATAAAAGCAGAGGAATAATAACACTTGAAATGTGGTGAAGGAATACAACATTGGCGTAGTATAAAGTTGTGCGTGACAGGGCTGCAGATCTCCACAGATGTTTTCAGCTTTTTTATGACAAATAGTCTTTAGAGAGTTGCATTGGTCTTGTGGAATAGATCATTTTGGAGATTTCAACAATTTAAGCACTGGAATCTATGGCGGAAGCATTGGCAGCCCCTTGAGGCGGATGTTGGTAAACCCCTGAACTCCATCATGTGGTCATGTCTGTCATCACAGGCTTTGATAAAAATAAGCACCACACGTTTTGAGTAGATGAACTAGACAAATTGATTTCATAGTGGAAGAAAGGTCGTGGGAAAAGGCTACAATTAGTGCTGGAGACTAATATAAACAAAGCCATATTATTGCAGTACTCTCTAATAATAATTAGCAATGACGTTAATTATGTTAAACATTTATTCATAAAAGAATGCAAACTGGCTCCCGATCAACGGGTCAGTGTTTCCTCTGCTGGTTGATAATGCAACTACACCATCTTCTCCTTATATTTTCCATGTCATTATTTTCATTATAGTATATCTTTTAGCCGTAAGAGTATTTTTAATGGATATTAAAAATATATGAAATGGACACATATGTGCAGGACTGTGTGTCAATGAGCAAAGACTGCAGAATTCAAACAGCATGCATTCTTTCATCCTTGGCTAGCCGAGCTACTGCCGTTGAGACGAATAGAAATGCTAAAGGTTGCTTTTCTCCAGGTATTGGAGCTCCTCGCTCCCGTTTCTCCCAGAAGGGATCTGTTTGGGTTTGAGGTCACATTTTGAGAGTTAAAAAGCAAAGAACCTTGAAATACACAAGCTGTAGTTGATTTGTATAGTGTTTGGCTGTGAGACCAGTAGGTCTCTTCTTTTACATGATTTACCAATACATCTGCCATCAGCATGTGGTCTTCATTTGGCTGTACTGTTTGAGGAAGATAAACTGCTAAAAGACGAATCTGGAGCGGGTTCTGGAGTGTGTCAGGAGATACGTGCTTGGTTGATTTTTTTTTACGTTGCGTAATTATAATTATAGCTCCAGTGTTGGACGAGTAGTGGAAAAGTACTCAGTGTCCAAATTCCTCAAAAAAGGAAGCATATTAATATGATTGAAGACTTTAAAATCAGTTACAGATTGTAAAAAATCTATCGGGGTCATAACAGCACCTGTTTTGCAGTCGCGTATTGGTTATTGTTAAAGCACCGATGTAATTATATAGCCGTCGTCATCCCGATTTAAATCCTAAATATCAAACATATTTGATATGATCGGGACGGTCCCGATTTGTGCACGGACAGATCGGGAGATGCAGAGCTCCATCAGTGAACGTCTCACAATACCAGATAATCTGCGCCAAACATCGGGACCGATCGAGGTACATGACAAAATTTTGGTCCGATTATCGGGAGAGACAAATTTGGGCTAAATCGGACTACAAATGTACTACTAAGTGTAGTGTGAGCCAGGCTTTACGCATCATAATCTAGACTATTCGCAAAAAGACGGGCGATCAAACCAATTGTAAAGCTAAATCTGCCATCTTGCCAGAGAAGATTAACTTTAGTGGAGTAAAATACCTTCTGATGTTTATTCATGTTCATTTCGTGGATACGTGACCCTGGAACACAAAACATCGCTGATATTTGTAACGATTATAATTATATATTTGAAAATTATACATTTTTCTTTTACACCAAAAATCACTCAGATATTAAAGATCCTCAAAGATATTTTATACATTTTTTACTGTAAATTCATCAAAACTTAATTTTTTATCAGTAATATGCATTGCTTAGAACTTTATTTGGGCAAATTTAATTTATTTATAAATATTATTTTTAATTATATTTTTATCTCAGCCAAATCCTATCCTATCCTAACAAACCAAACTAAATTGGAAACGTATTTATTGAATGCTTTATGACAGTTTTTGAGGTCCAGGGTCACTTTTCACAAGACGATCGAATTGAATTGAGGCAATACAGTGATTTGTCACGACACAATAAAGATCTACAAAACAGTAGTCTCAGCCTCAGACGTCACGCCCACGGAACGTTGGCTAAACGTCTGATGCATATGGTACGCTTAACTGGAAACGCTTCAGCAGTGTCGAAGGCATCGTATGATTGGTCAAATTTTACCGGATTTCCGGGGAACGCAAGTGTTGCGTTTATTTTCGGTCCGCCGGTAAACAAAGCGCAGACGTGAGATTGTGGAAAAAAACCTTTGGTGTTTACATGATTGACAATAAGCATTTATTAAGATCAGCTAAACCTTGGATTTTCAAAAGTATGCGATCCAATTTTACTAGTTGTGCGTCCCCTCCTATCTATTATGGGAGATCAAGTGAAGTACCTAACTGAGAAAGGAATATCATCCGTGTTTGCTGGCAAACATGAATCAACAGACGCTGACATCGCAGCTGGCCGATTCAGTATTGTGTTCAGTTCTCCAGAATTGCTCGTGGGTGTTAAAAAGTGGAGAGATATGCTTCAAACTGATGTTTACCGCGAGCGTCTCATCGGGATTTTCTGTCTGACTGACTGTTGCATGCCGTTTTGTTGTTGTGGGGACATTTCCACGCCCCGAAACGTGACGCAGAACAAAACAAACTGTGATTGGTTGATTGACATGTCCGTCAAACGGCCTTATGGGCGGGCCTTGCCAAAATAAATTTCTTTTTGTTTGAATTTTGCTACTGAACAGCTTTTCCTCTCTTTTTTTATTTTTTAGAAGTTATATATTCATGAAAAATATTGTCAACTATTACTGTTTGGTTAACTAATTTTAATAACATTTTTATACAGATAACGGCATACTTGCTAGTTCTGTTTACACAGCAAAGAACTGATCCCACATTTTAACTTTTTTCTTTTTCTTTTTCATCGTCATCAGCATCTCTTTTAGAAGGGCTTTTCAAAAAAAGAGTGTATGAAATCATTTAACAGAATGTTTTGAAAGCGTTCGAATGCTAGTATAAGTCCAGTATGTTTTGCAAGTGTTTGATGGTTTCTTAGCGAGCATGTCCAATAAATACTCTCATTTCTCCTTTCACAGAATCGCCTCCAAGATCGAATAGAAAAAAACCAACTGCTGGTAGACACTAAATACACCTTCCCTGTGCTCTTCCCTTACACTCCATCAGCGCTCAGTCTGGAAACCGTACACATCCCTGCCTCCCTCAGCCTAGACTTCCTCACACGGGTCTGACATCTCAATCTCTGTCTCGCTCTGAGCTCTGAGTCAGACCTATGGCCTGCAGCGGCCCGTCGCAGATCTGCTAACCCACTAACAACACCACACGCGTGGGATTTACAGTATCGACATTTAACAAGACGGACAATCTCCCTGACCGACTAACTGTGGTATTGAGGGGGGAAATGATGCTTGTCAGCCTTTTGACTTTTCTTCTATAACACTCGACCAGTTCTCTCTGGGCTTCCGTTTTATACAAGCAAGAAGTTTAAACACTATATTTGGATTGGGATGTGTTTGTCTTTGACTGATTCTTATGATTAAACAAGTGTAATCTAAATTGAAGTAAGAGGGTTTCGGGCTTCTGACATGAAACACTAACAAGAGATGTGTTCGTACTCATGTATCTGTATTAGTGTGCACTGATTTCTTTGTGTTTGTGATGGAAATGTGTCTTTTATTTCCCCTTGCTTGTGCTGGAGCACAGTCTCATCTCAGAAACTTGGGCTCCCACTGAAGCTACTCCACCATCTCGCTTTTTTCTTCTAGGGGAGCTTTTAAAGTCAGCTGCCAAGATTCATTCCCACAACCTCCTAGCAAAAAGAAGCAGGAAATCTCTGCATTGCAGTGGCTGTTGCCTGTGACCAATCTGGACCGGACGCTTTTTGTGTTGAGAAACTCGGGACCCTGAATCACAGGGCCAGCGGATGTGGCCGGTCGTTGAAGTATGTGTGGCGGAGAGAACGAGGACGATGAGAGGAGTAATGAGAGCTGAGATATTTAATATTCTGTTGAAATAAATAATCCTGTGATTGTTTGTTGGTGGAATCTAGAATGTGCTGGAAGGCATGTGCAGGTATGATGAATAAACGTGTCTTAAGAGATGAGTTTTACGGTGTACAGAAAACACGTTCTCAAAACTACCAGGTTACGATTTCTTGAAAGCAATTATCACAATTTGCTTTATACTTTTGCACAGCTCTGTGAATGATTGTGTGATCAAAATAGCAATAACTGCGCATTGTTTACTTAAAAAAGAAAAAGGAAGTACAATTTTATACAATATCTTACGATGTCCCCTCATTTTGTATGTTGCCAACAGAATGACCTGGTTTGCAGGAATAGTGCGTCATGTCAATTCAGGATACTGTATTTTGTTTAAAAAAAAAAAAAAAAAAAGTTAATTCACATTTTAGCTTTAGATTTCAGAGTTTTTACAAAGCAGTCGAAATCTCATGTGTTGCACTCTCTGGATACAACTTTCTGGATTGAAATAGTTCTTTCAATGCCAATAAAGTAAGAACTGTCAGTTTCCATATTTGTATTCTTGCGTTGTTTTGTAAATACATTGTATATGCCTATTATAAGATATATATTAATATTTATTTATTCTGCCCTCTACCGGCCATATTTGGAGCTTGCATGCCTTCATATAAAAAAATGATTGCTTTTTTGAAATACTAGTTAGAAATGATATATATGTTCCATACATGATGAGTTTTTTTGCTTATTATGTTTTCATATTTTTATTGTGTTCGTTTGGGGTATTTGTTGTCTTTTTTAACCTAATCTAAATAGCCCAAATGCAGTTTGACTTAAAAACTGTTTAATCGTGATATCTGATTTTGAAAATGAACTCTTTATATAATTTGTCTCTTCTCAGTGACAATTAAACAGTAAGTACTATTTTGCACGGCTTCACATTATAAGCATACTATTTGTGGCACAAAACTCACACTTATGAAAACACATCACACCGCTTTATTCGGTCTTCATTTTTGCATATCACACTTACTTATTTAATTTTAGATTTGAGAACAGGAACAGGAATTGAACTGCTTCAGATCAGCAGTTAAAGCTACTAAATGAAGGTTTGCGGCTAAAGGTGTTATACGAACATTAATTAAGGGCTTCAGTTGTCTTCTACAAAAAGTCTCTACTGAAAAACGACTGAAAACTTTCATCAACCTCAGTGAAATTAATGTATACTGACAAAGCCTCTGACTTAGTTAAGCACGATCCCACCCCACAGCCAATTCTAGATTTCATTGGTCGGGAATTTTGTTCTCTGGCTAAATGCTTTCTAGCATCTGGAAAGTGAAAAAGGAAAGTATGGAATGATTTCCATTGCTAGGGTGTTGCTATGTGGTTGTTAGGATAACCAGAATGGTAGCTAGGGTGTTGCTATTATGTTGCCAGGGTACTCTGGCAGGTTGCTATGTGGTAGTGGTAGTTAGGGTGTTGCAATGTGGTTGGTAGGGTATCCAGGCTGGTTGCTATGGTGTTGCTAGGGTTTTCTGGATGGTTTTTAGGGCAGTTACTATGGTTAGTTGCAAGGGCCATTGATAGACTATTGCTAGTTGTCATAGATCGTTACTATGGAGTATTTTAGAGTTCTTAGCATGTTCTTAGTCAGAATTAGCACTTAGCTAAGCATGCTAGCATGAGTCAGAAGAACTATCTACTATGTCTATACGATATTCTAATGCAAAGAGATAGGTCTCGCTAAAAGGTTGCTAGGGTACTTTGTTTACTTGCTGGCGAGCAGCTTGGCAGCTGACAATGATGACACGCCAATGACTGCTTCTTAGTATAAATTATATTAACAAACCCACATGCATCTATGACTTTCTGATTTAAAATATGACTATTTTGGTTCCTAGGGTGATTTCCCTAGCAACCTCCCCAAGTACCCTAGCAATCACCCTAAATCCATTCTGGTTACCCTGGCAACCAACTAGACACACCCTAGCAACCAAGGGACAGGTTTTAACATGGCAAGCACCACTCACATTTTCTTCCGAAAAAGCACATATCTGGTTATGCAAATGAGTGAATAAATGAATGACTGACAGTAAGGTTGATGAATGTTTTCACTCGTGTATGTAAGAGGTATTTCAGTAATACATATGAATGAATTTCAGTAAGGTTGATGAATGTTTTTTATTTCACTAGTGTACGTCAACGTACAACGTAACTACGGCCTATACGGCCCCCTTATATTAAAGGTCATTATGTAGCTGAATCACTGAATCATTCTCTCAGCTGATTGATTCAGGAATTAAACGCCACTACAATGTGTTGCGATTGCAAAAAGTAGGCTAAGTTAGCTATAAGTAAGCTATAAATACTATATATTAATGTCTTATTTATTTGACTGATGTGTAAAATGAGAATTGTGTTTAATATGATCAATTTTAGATCACCTAAAACACTGCACGAATAGCGTTTAGTAAACCTGTGCATTTAACATGCCCAGTTCATAGAAAAGATGTTAATGTCAGAACAAATTAGAACAAGTGTCTGTGAATCAAATAGGAAGCCCTTATTTTGTCCCCGTTGACCGCATTTGAATATGAGTCAGATTAATTCAAATCTTTTCATCTGTTTATCTTTTTTTTCAATCACTTTCGATGCTTTCAACTTCCTAGCTGGGGTCTTGTGAATGTGGCTGCGCGCCTTTTCCCAGACATATGAGCCCTGTGGTAACGGTCGTAGGATGGCAAGAGACGCCAGTTTGATCATTTGCCTTGTCTGCTCAACCTGTTTGTGGTAACGTTTTCGCAGGAAGTCATCACATTTTGACAATGTAGGCGCTAAAAGATATTTCAAATGCGAACACAACATGAGATTTGTCCTAACACGCATAGATTTAATACAGTGTTTCATATTGTTTTTCTGTCTCTGGGGAAGAGTTAATCTTAGCGGTTATTTTAAGGTCAGTCCATCCGTCAGAGGACGTCCACAATCCACAAACCATGAGTTTTCATTACTCCCTACCTGTTTTGTTCAAGCTTTCACTTTACTTTAGAAGTCAAACAAATTTGGAGGAGACATATGGCCTACCACAACCAGCAGACAAAACATCTTATTAAACACAATAAGCCAAAAGACAATAAGGCAGAATTTCCTCAATTAAAAAGCCTTTTCAAACACAGAAAACCTTTTTTGAGTTTGTGCCTCCGTACAGTGACTTTCTCCCACAGAAAGCAGCTCATCTCCTCCCTCCGTACCACCTGCTTGCATTTCAGGGGTTTTTATAGGAGCTCAAAGATCCCAACCTCAAACAAAGATAAAGGAGAAGAGTGCAGAGGCATTAAAAAAATAGCACCCTATGGTATAGGAGCCTCGAGCGTGGGGCACATACAACAACTGTATGCAGAGAAACCACCGATGCTGTTGTTGTGAGATGTTTTTGTGTGATAGGGGCCTACAGCGATAGAGTGTGGTTTCAGAGGGGAGGGGGAAGGGGCTCTTACAATGCAACTCAAAGTGCTTGTCGCATCTCTTTGCACCAAGTTGCTCTTCTCCCATGGTGCCCTGTAGCCACGTGGTTACTTACCAACCTTTCTGGTTATTGGCACCGACCGAAGGAAAAGATGTCTCACTCGTGATGTTTCTGCGGAAAACACAAATGACTGAGCTAAAATGTATCTGTGCTTTCTCCCCTTTCTTGTTCTCACATGATCATTGCTGAGCTACGGCATGTTAACCGCAGTAGTCACCCACGGACGCATTCGAGAGTACTTACACTAGCAACCCTGAAACCCTCCTCCTCACTGATGCTGCACCATCCTACTCTGCAGGCCTAAAAATCTCTTCACAACATGGGACTTTTTGGTCTGTTACACATTTTTCATATATACTGTATATATAGCAGTCAACTTTTAAAGTGCAATAAAAAAAATCAGCAAATGTATATATACATATAGAGAGAGAGAGAGAGTTTTACTGCTCATTTACATTTTTTTAAGAATAGATCATTTTAATAGATGAATAGCCTTTGAATGAAATTCTGGAGAATTTGTGTTGAAATGAACTGGTCACAAATGACCTTTGTCCTTGTTAGTTGGAAGAGGAATTACCACATTGATTACCAGAGAAATCACATGTTTTCTGCCAGTTTCAAGACATCATGATTTGTTTTAGGGTTATCAGTGTAGCCACACCACATCCATTTATGTGGTTACTCGATGGGTCAAAATCCAAATTATCAGCTATAATCAGTTGTAAGACCTTTCTCTGCTTCTTGCCAGTGTGTGCCAGACAGAAACACTTGTAGAGTCATATCGTAAGATCTAGTATTGCTCATGTTTTTTTTTTTTTTTTTTTTTTTTTTTTTTTTTTTTTTGTATGGTTAAACTTTTAAGTCGGGAAACTCCTCAAATCAAATCTTATTTATTTTTTTTTTTTTTTGTATTTGTCACTGTATGTATCCTAACCAAAGGTCAATGCACAGGAAATGTACAACTGTACAGCTGAGAAACCACACTGTCTTTCTACTGCTAATATAGACAACACTAGGAAGGGACTAAATGCTGTTGTGCATGTGCAAGAGTTTTAATTTAAATCACTTATTAGATCAAACAAGTTTCAGTAGCCTTTAAATGTTCCTGATACTTTTAAAAGTACGGTCTGCAGTACAGATTTAAATGACATTTCTGTCGTATTGGATTAGACAAAAATCCTGTTTTGTCTGTGACTTGAACACTTTGTTTACAGGACAGATAGCAGCTTAGATTGAAAATGTGTTGGCCTCATTTTAACATAAAACCATTTGCTGGAGGCGACAGGAAGTGGGTTGTAATAGGTTACCACTTGTTTTTGTTTTTTAGATTGAAGGTATGCTGAGAGGGCTTTTTCGTTTCACATTTACCTGCACTTCTTGCAAACAGTCTGTTAGAAATGGCTGAAAATTTTAAAGAGAAAGCAACGTGGCAAACATGTTTAACAATATTTCTGGGAAAATGTCAAATATTAACGATAATAATGAATAATAATGATTATTACTACTACAGAAACTTTCGCACATTAAACCGAATCAACTAAATATTTGCTAGTACAGGATGAATACATATTATAGTGTTTTGTTGTCATTATATATTTTATTTCATTTTGTGACGTGAGGAAGTGAGCACATACCTCCTTTCAGGCAGGAGTTTCATTCCAACTACTAACAGGTTTGTAACGATTTGTTTCAGTCAAACCCACAACCTCTGTCTGCTTTGGTCTCTATTGGTTTGACCTAAATAGAGTGCTGACTGTTCTACTTTAAGATGTAAAACTTGATGTAATTTGATGCTATTACAGTTACGTATGGCGGTGGTCCTCAGCTGGTGGGTGGTAATCCAAAAATATGTCGCTGGTTTGTTCAAATACGGTTATAGACTGTAGGAACAAAACTGATTGATTAATAAATCATATCATATAGGACGCCTTTTGTTGCTGACGTCAAAGACCACATCGAATCACATTACAGTATTCTGTCGCAAATTTATCCTCTTGGTTTTAAAAAGAAGAAAAGGATATGTTTCAGTGTACTTACATTATGGCTTTTTCCTGAAAAATCTCCTGTTAATCTGAAGAAGTCAGGAAGTCAAACATCTGGGATCTCATGCCAGTAAGAAGCCTAAATAATAAGAGAAATATAAGTTTTGGTGGGATATTGATCATTTTTGGTGATATTACACTTCGGCAGGCTATAAAGTACGCAGTCACTGCTTTGTTACTGATTCTGCAACAGAAACTACTCAAAGGATTGACAAATTTTATGTTGTATTTTCTCTTGCGAGCTATTCTTGTATTATGAGAATACTTTGGATTACATGTACACCGTGCAGTTTGAGGATTCTTGTCTTTCCTGTCACAACATAACCACATCCAAAACTTTCACTTTCACACAATACTTGAGTATATGCTGTAGTGACAATAATTAAATCCAAATAAGGATTTGACTGATCATATATTCAATTACATGCATTCAGCTTGTTTTGGGAAAGTCACAATTGTTAAAAATGTGTTTGTAATGTATTTTGAATATTGTATTATAATGTTCAGCTCAATAAAATGGCAACAAAAAAGCATCTAATACCCTTGAAAATGTCGACCACCCGTCTGCAAACCGCATGACAGTGACTCCCATGTTTTGAATCCTTCACAATTAAGTGAGAATTGTGATGGTCTAATGAGGGTAGAATGTCAGCCAGGCTTGCCAACTTAGATTAAACGGTTGGAGTAAGAATTTTATGATGGGTGAATATATTAAACACATGTTTGAGACTAGTATTGTCTTTTATCTGTAACATCTCAACCTAATTAGACCTTACAGGAACAAACAAATATTCTCCCAGAGCGCTGTAGCCTATCATATTATATAGCCTATTATATAGGACCTCTCTAAACCGAGAACTTAAGTTGCAGTATGTACTAGCTACTACTAAATAGAGTGTCTCTCTAATGAGATAAGAAACCGCTTACAGCAGATTCTCACTGGCATTTGTAAACAACACAACGACGACTCCACCTCAGGTCAAGCTGCTAATCAAACACTTGCCAGCCAATGAGAAAGGAGCCTAAACATAATCTAAAGAACCCTAAAAGACGTTTTTAGATAGCGCGTTTGAAGTAGAGATGAGCGAAAAGAGTTAGTGAAGCATGCAAGTATTTAAATGCGAATTTGTTTTTTTTCCAAGACATATTTTATTCATTTTCAGTAAAGTTTCTTGAAAAGTTCATTCCAAAAATGAGAGGCACAAATGTGATTTCATTAAAGAGGCGGAGCTAAAACACTTAAAAAGGAAGCACAATAAGAAATGACTAGCACCCTCTCTCTCTCTCTCACCTCTGAAAGTACCACTGTGAGCTGTCACTTGTCAGTAAACGCGTGAGTAATGAAGACTTGAGCGATCTATGCCTGCGCTGCTGGATCAGAGATGGCGTGCGTTTTATGGATGCTCTTAGTCGTTTCCTGTCCTTTGGTTCTGTCCGAGAGTGGATATTATGGTGAGTACTCTGAGACTGTCAATAATAAACTAAGAATTCAGATTATTATTATTCTCACGTTTTTAATGGGAGTGAAAATTATAAGCTGTTATATATATAAATACAGTCTTTACTCCTAAATAAATCTTGCTAAGATTTTATGCAATGGTGTACGACTAAGATCATAAAGAGTCACACGCCTTTGTGGGTAAGATAATGTGAAGCGCTCATTTGAGTTAGTTTTTTATTGAAGCGCACTAGGTGGTGACTTGAAAAACATCCGTTAGTTTTTTCCCTCTTGGTTCCTTTTAGATCTGTCAGATGAAGTGACCTGCACGTCGATCATGACCCTCATTAAAAGTGACCTCATCTGCTCCCTCGAAGAACCCACCGAGGAGGTCAAGTCCATGACACTCTGGTATTTCGATGGAATTATTTACTGCAAAACTGATGTAGAATAGCTTAATAAAAATGTTTCTGTGACTAACGGGTTTGAGTGTATCGTGAATTAATGTTTGCTTAAAGCGCTAATGTTGAATAAAATGTAAATAAGAGTTGTTTGTTTTCCTCCTATTTAGCAAAACAGTACATTTGAAATTAGAGTGTAAAAATTCTACTCGAAGACAACGAGACTTTATTTTTGAGGATTTGGCTACTACAGCAAAATTTACTCTACAAATAGGAGATGATGTTATTAAAAAAGACATCGAGCTGCCAAGAATGGGCAAGTCTATCTTTTTGTCTATCTAGCTATCTATCTGTCTGTCTGTGTCTATCTAATCTGACTTTGTCTTGCAGTCAAAATCCAAGCTCCTGAAATGAAGCTCGCCACTTACTCGGAAGACACAGAAGAAGCTTTCATATGGTTTAAACACAGTCATGAATTCGTCATAGACCCTAATTTCCAGGTGGAAATCTGGAAGGACAAACTCGCAGACAAGTTTTCTCACAAATATTTGCCGGTTAGACTTGACCTTCTTTAAAAAGTCAATTTTGAATTAAGTAATAAATTGATTGGAATGAATTAAATTGAACCAAAAACAACAAAAACAACTCTTTAGTTTTCTTTCTCTTCAGCCTCGCTTTACAAAACAAAGGAACTTCACTATCAGCAGGGACAGACTTTTTGGAGATGGTGTTTACTACACACGTGTTAGAGCACAACCTTGTGACTTTTTTAACGGCGACTGGAGCGAGTGGAGTTCAAATGCCAGTTTCACTATAAAAAGTAAGTAGATCTGATTGGAGATCAAGCGAAGATGCTACTCCTTATTGGGTAGTAGGAGAAACAAATGGCTTTAGGATTAAGAAAATGTCTGAAAATGCATTTTAACCATTATGAGTCATGTCTGATAAAATGTAATGCTATAACCATGACAGGTTCTAAAGTTGCTACCACAGAAGAGAATTTCCCGATGGTTTGTTTCATCATCACGTTCTTTGTCGTTCTCATGCTCATCATTGGATTGGTGACCTTGCGATGGAGAGCACAGTAAGTTTACCTCATTTAAAAACCCCACAAAACTTTTTCTCTTTTTCTTTTTTTTAACGTATGTTCTCTTGTCCAGCATAAAAGACTACATTACACCAAACATCCCACACCCGAAGGCAACTCTTGCACAAATGCAAAGGGTAATTCAATTTCTCCTCTGCCTGGTTGCTTCTTTGACGTTCTGCAAGATTAATTACACGAGACGCATGTTCAAACACTGTTTTTATGTTTTCAGGGCCTTCCTTTCACTTTCAGTCCTGAGATATTCAGTGACGTCTTTATACACCGTGTGGATTACGTTGATGAAAAGCCATCTTCTCCTGAGCTTCAGGACAGCCTGGATGAACGCTGCTACAGTCAAACCAGTTCCTCCAGAACATCAGTGAGCGAAATGGACATGAAAGCTGATGAATGTCTTCCAAGAGAGCAGTCCCACCTTAAAATTAGACTTTTAGACGAATCAGATTTGTCGAAAGAAAAAGACAACGGCAGCTCTCAGAGCGCCCCTCAACGAGAATGTAAAGATGAAGCCTACGTCACTATGTCCAGTCTTTTCAAAACGCAATGAAGCGACTGTCTGAAGAGTCAGTTCCAGTTCACTGGTGATTTCACAGACCCTTGGTTTGTATATGAAAAAGAGATTTTATGATGCATTTAATGAGCCTGTTACATATATATAACACACCATTAATCATGTAAAACGAATCATCTATGCTCTTACGTTTGTACATATAGCAGTCATCCAAAGGTTTCATTTTCAGTATCATACACAGCTGTGGTCTCCATTTTGGTAGCCAATTTCCTTCTGAATGTTTCAGAAACACAGGCATTAAGAGTGATAAGAAAAAGAGAAATCCACATTTCTGAAGTCATCACACATATGTAACTGCTGCTAGCCTCGGTATCCTCTGCCATGTATCTACCTGAGTGTATTCTCATCCGTAAACATGGCCAAGTAAAACTGAGAGGTTTATGTTCTGTTAACCTCGTGCACAACTTCCAAACCTAACACATACAGTTCAAGTGGCACTTTTTCAGTAACTGGAGAATTTATTTATTACGCGTATATATAAAAAACAACCGCTTGTATTGCTAACTTTGTAATGCAGTTTAGCTGTAGCCTATATATCTATACCTATATATCGTTATCTATGTTAAAAACAAATATTTAATAAAGGAATGTATTAAAAAAAGCCATCAGTCCATAAAACTGAGAACACATTTCATATGAATCATCTGAAGAGACTTTTCAGTTTTTGTAACCATTAAAAACATTTATTAGATGAGTCACATTTTGTTAAATAGCATCTGCCGTTACATGCATAAATAAATGACCAGACTTTTATATACCACACTGGTTTCAGCACAAATACCATGCAGTGATGTACCCTAAAAAACACAAACAATTTAGGCTATTACAGTATTTCTGTTACTGGATTTTCCAGATTCATTATTGATATCCTTAAAAAGACATTTCAGTAGTGTCAGCTTTATTAAAACCTGCTTTGATTTCACAAGCATTATCTAACCCCCTCATAGCTTCCATGCATTTTTCATCATTAAAATAAAATATACATCATTATCAATAGAAGCGCTGACTCCACTGTAATAGTTCCAGAATTCATCTCTTGTCACCTGTAAATGGAAATAATAGTAATGTTATAAATAAAAAATAGTAGTCCTTTTAGAGACCTTTATCACCAAAACCACAAAACAAAAAGATAGAAAGAAAAGGGAAAAATTTTGGAGTGAGTTAATCAATTTGAATTTGAATTTTTGAGTGTTTCTCATAGAGATCCGAACAGGTGCAAAGACAGCTTTCAATAGCCAAATAAAGAGACTGCATACAATCATAAGACTCAAGCAACAATACCACACCACCTGCATTTGTTAGATGTTGTGGCTGATTCTGGAATAAAACAATACATGCACTAGTGCAGCTGCTTGTCTTCAATGAGAAACACTCTGAGCAACAAATAATTGGTTGATTTTTTTTTTTGATCATGTGTGGTAGATTCCCAAAACCCCAACGTTAATAGTTGTTAGACACCAAAGGTAAACTTGCCACCTTATTTTAGACTCAACCCTGTCAAAACTCAAAATGTGTGTATACTTCTTTATAAACTTAGTTTAGAACAAAATCTATTAGGAAATGTTTAACAGAGTCATGACAGGGTCGTACTTTTGCTGACCGTTTTTGTTCTTTACCCAAAAAAAGATGTTTTAGAAGTTTAGTCAAGCTTCCATGCATTTTTCATCATTAATATAAAGTAGATATCTGTGTCGATGGATGCGCTCACGCCGGAGTAGTAGTTCATAAACTCCTCTTTCGTGACCTGATGTGTGAAGACATAGCGTTATCAAAGAGAACACTGCAGAAAATGACTTGTATTGATGCCATCGGGGGAACCTTGAGATTGTGAATGCCTGTAATGCTTAATACTGTAAGTTTTAGATAAAAAAAGGTGTTTTTTAGCGTCTTCATACCTTCCCATCCTTGTCATCCGGAGAGTCAAAACTGTCCAGGAATTTGCGGAATACTTGCTCTTCGGTCCACTCACCGTTTCGGTATTTGGGGTGATGTCTGACATCATATACTCCTTTCAGATCCTCGACTGTAATCACACCATCTCCGGTCTTATCCAGTTTTTTGAATGCCTGTAACACCACCTCCTTTCTGGCATTAGACATAGGTGGCTGCAATCAAATGAATGAAAATAACAGCGTGAGCCCTAAACTGCCCTAAATGCTGTAAAGAGAACACAACACCATTTAAGTGCGTTTACCCTCAGAGTGATAAGAAACTCATCAAAATCAATTAATCCACTGCCGTCCTTGTCAAACTGTCGAAAAAGGTTCATGGCTTCTTCTTTCTCTATGAGCACACCATAATCACTCAGGCCTTTCAGGAACTCTTTCATGTCCAGCGTGCGACTGTTATCATCATCCATGATCCTAAAAGTCCTGAGGACATCAGACTGTGGTAAAACATGCGCACTTCAGTCTATATAAAGCAACACTTACAATGCATACTATACCTGCCCAGTCCTTTGATCCCTGAAGACCCTCGTGCCAAACACTGTAGCCTCAGACGCTCAATGGGGTCTGAACAATTCGCCAGCTGCTTCTTGGCACTGATTGTCATCTCTCGGTCATGCCGCGATGTACCTGCCATCCTACACCTATCTGATCTGAACGTGACAAGAAGGATTTTTAGGCCTTTATTTGGCAACGCTCTTGAAAACAAAGGTTATTTATTGGCCATGGTTCTGTTAAGAACCTTTAACGTCAATGGAAAGTTTTCATTGAACAAAAGTTTCTGGAGAGTAGAAAAAAAAAAGTTTTTTACTCTTTTAAAAACTTACTTAAAGGTTCTTTTTGGGGGGGGGGGGGGGGGGGGGGAATTGTTTATATGAAAATGTCTATGAACTTGTATCGTAGAACTGGCTGCCTTTGAAGCTTGTCCGCCTTTTTCTTTGACCAGCTCATTTTGAAATAATGTGGTGAGAGACCACATTAGAAAATTAATCTATGTAGTCTCTGATAAAAACGGTAAATATAATAAAATTATAGTCATTCAAATGTAGTACAGTTATTAGCTATGACAGCGTAATTTTAATCGTGGACCACTGACTATCGAGCAAGAAAACATGCTCTTAAGCTGCTGTAATTCAGCAAACAGCACATTAACCACAACATGAATGCTTTATATATCCGTAATAATCTATTCACTGCATACTCACGTAGAGAAGGGAAACAAAACGATGATTAATGTATCGAAACCACCTGGATTTCCTTAGCTCAGCTTTGCTCTTTCCTGTTTTAGCGTTCAGTGTTTCCATAGTGACGAGTTCTTGTATTTGATTGGTCACTCTCGCTTCAGGTGTTTGATGAAGCGATTAGAAGGCTACGTTTGACCTTCCGCTGTTGTTTACTGGTTGTTGTTTGACTACCAAGCGGTACAAACACAACAGCTCGACAACATTTTGAATGTGAAACAAACAACTGCGAGCATGACTGCTGATTTGGCCATTTTTGTGTAAGTACCTTCACGTTTGGGGACAAACCCAATAGAAAGTTCATGACAGGTAATGAGACGATAGATATTAACTTTAAATGCACAATATTAAGAAGTAAATACGATTTAATCAATCCTTTATTAATAACTGCAAGAGTACATATGTGTCTATTTGGAATGTACCACAATTCACATACACCAGATATACAAATCAACCTATTCCAGCATTAGATTCCAGTTGGCATTCATCAAAACAATACTTGAGGACTGAACAGATCAAAAAGATTACACCTCATTGGCAACAAAATATTCATAAACACACAGTAGATATGAATAATAATCAGCAAACCGAAAGGTTTGAACTAAACACAAAACAAGGCCCTCTAATTTAAACTTAAAGGGCTACGTTTTCTATGAAAATACATCATTTAAAGTTGAAATCAGGATGCTTAGCGTTTGAGGAGAGTATAGACATACAGTTTGTAGTGAAATACACATTACTCATAGCTGCTACTGCACTTCCTGTGAGAAACAACTCTGCATATTCAGAAGAAGAGCATGCAAAGATATGCTTGATGACTTGATGTACAGTGAGAATCTTATGCACTAGAAATGTGATTCCCTCACACCTTGTCATGCACCCGTGAACCTTGTTTTAGAAGCTTGTTATGTAGTTGCTAACCAGATTCCTTCAACACATTCATATACTGACGGTCTGTTTACTATAAGAAAACTGAGCTTGTGATAAAGAGATGCTTATAAGTCTGGAAAACCAGCACATAAGTAATTTTTGTAATGCATTTAAAGCTGACACAACAGAACGTGTCCTTGAAGCTATTTTAACAGCCTTGCCTATTCTGAATAAGTGACATACATTACAGTGCAAATCATAAATGGCATATCAGACATCAAGAATAGAGCTAAAATAATGGAACTTCATTATAAATAAGTTAGTAACAGCCATCTGAAACAAGCAAAGAATGTATAAATAACAGTACCAAATAATTTTTTTGGGTGAAAATAAATATTAGACTTAAAGTTAATATAGTTTCTTCATTCATTAAAAAAAAGTAAAAAAAACAGTTTCATGGGTGGAATGTTAAGATGAATTTCACTATATACATACATATATATATTCTATTATGTGTGTGTGTGTGAGAAGGGTGTGTTTGTATACACTTATTTTTTCGCCTCCCACATGAACTATTGGAAAGTCGTTGTAATTATGAGCAGATATCCAAACCCTCAATCCTAAAAACAATTTCACTGGCTTTATATTGAAACAATTACATGTAAAAAAAACAACAACAACTGCACAGTATTCTGTAAGACAGCCTATATCTAGACCCATGAAGTCTCTAACACAAGTTGGCCACATTGATGTCAGTTCATATTTACTTGACTGATGTAAACACTCAGGTACATTACCTGATACATATCAGCAGTAATTGATGACTAACACTATGATGATCTAACTCTTCCCCATGTGTAGTACCTTTCATGACTCATAACATGGACTCATTTCTTGAAGAAACTGTGAGCTAAAGAGACATTTCCCATTTGTCTCAAGTACCATTCTGACTGCCTGGCACTTCAAAACAAGTGTGTGTATTTTTCTGTGTGTTTATCAGGACGCATGCAGATGACTAGACTGCATTACAGGATACAGGAAGCTGAAGATGTTTAAAATGAGAGGGACGGACCACACCTGTTGAGATGAGTGTTTTAGAGGTAAATTCAGCTTATTTTCTCATGACAGTGTTTTTGACCATAGTGAGAAACATCAAACATCATCAAAGATCCGGCTTCGAGAAGAAGACATTGAGAGGTACCTTCCACCGGCATGTCTGTGGGGGACGGAAACAAGAGGACTGAGTATGTGCAGTGCAAGAAAAAAAAAAGCTTATGACAATAGGGTGATGCGGGGGAAATTATTTTTGTTAGCCAAAACCCAGGACGTTTTAATATATTCATAGTAGAAAATGTACAAAATATCTTTACAGGACGTAATATTTACCTGCTATCCTAATGATTTTTGGAATAAGATAAAAATGTATGATATTATTGGCTATTGCTACAAATATACCTGTGCTACTTACTACTGGTTTTGTGGTCCAGGGTCACAAATTATATAAAATCAATTAAACACCAAATCTGTAAGAATCACAAAATCTGTAAGAACCATAAGCTTTTGTTGGTCACAGGACTTATATTCTGCAAGAATCCAAAAAACTATTTGTTGAGGGAACCAGGGTGAAGCTAACTTTCCTGATGGCCTACAAAAATATTTCATTACTGCAGCACTCAAAAAATACAGTATAAACTGACCTGCTAGGTTCAGATTGCAAAGGGTCATCATGTGTTTCAGCATTAAAGTCCAGCGGTCCGGCGTCCTGCAACAGCTCAATGCTGTCTCGTCCTGTCTGGCTGCTGCTACGGGTGTACTTGGCCTCTGTGTATAAAAAAAAAAAATGAAGGGGTAAACATGACTACCTTTTTGTGAAATTCACTTAACAACACATATCTTATAATCTTATTGGGCAGTAAACATACGCGTGTTTGAATTTAGGGTTTCGCCATAGTTCGTTTCCTTCATCTCAGACATGGACATCCGGTTTCTGGCAGCAATCTCATCTCGTTGTGCATAACGCTCTCTCCATTCCTGTCATGTACATATTATCATATAACTGTAATATGCATCAGTAGAGTAATTCTATATAATGCATATATTACTCTGTACTATTTACAACTCACTCTTCGTCTGTTCTCCCCATCTTCTATTCTTTGCCGTTTTCTTCGTTCTATGCAAAAAAAAACCCCAAAAAAAACAGTATATGTCAGATGAATGTGCTCATTTAATACCGGATGGGATTGTGTTAAATGTCAGTGTCAGCATGAAGCATTGAGGTTTTAACCACTACAGAAAGTAGAGCTGTAGCAATGAGCAAAAGTGTCCCAAATCATTTCAGTCAGAATCAATATTTATTTCTGCATCACATCTAACCATAGCAACCACAGGAGACAGTGTAACCTTGTTTTCATACTACCGGTCAGATAGTTAGATAAGCTTTCAATAAGCTACAACAGTTTTTGACATGATTCCCTTAGATACGGATTAAATTGAGAGTAAATCTCTTTACATAACAAAGAATAACATTTAGTTAAATGATACTCTTACATTTTAGTTAATGTATTTAATGCAATATTGTGTGTTTGTGTGTGTGTGTGTGTGTGTATATATATATATATACAGAGTGGGTATGGAAAGTATTCAGACCCACTTAAATTTTTCACTCTTTGTTATATTTGCTAAAATCATTTAAGTTCTTTTTTCCCCCTCAATGTACACACAGCACCCCATATTGACAGAAAAACACAGAATTGTTGACATTTTTGCAGATTTATTAACAAAGAAAAACGGAAATATCACATGGTCTGTAACCTTTTATTTTATATATTTTAGGTTTATATCATGGGTTATTCCAACTTGGAAAAGTTCCCCACCTGGCCTCCTCAGATTTGTCTCAACAAAATCCATGTGATGGGCAATATGCCCAATAGATCATATACAAAATTTCAGATCTCTACTCTCTTAAAAAGTTTTTTTTTTACCAATCAGTTTTTTTTGGCATCTGTTCAGACTGAAAAATCTCCAGAACTAGTTTTGTCAGGTGCATTTTCTGGGCTAAGAGTCCTGGTCCAGAACTGCATGAATTGCAACTCAAAGCATTTTTATTGAATTTACACCTGAATGCTGGCCCTCTACTTTTCTTTGAAACTATTACTTTAAGGGTTTTCAGATGTCCATAGAAACCTCAATGTTCAATGTAGAAGCATCAAACTTGATAAATAGTCTTATATGTACAATGTCTTCCACATCAGTTGATATCAGACAATATAGTCTGATGGATGTTGAGATATTAAAGTCCAAAAATAAAAAAGTAAAAAGTTTTTTTACTTTTTGAAACTTTTTTTATGTTTACTCCAGTAATGTTTTCTCCTTTTTTGGAAAGTCTATCCTATGAATGTTGTATGAAAGAAGCAAGTGTTTGAAATGACATGAGAGCGAGTAAATAATGACAGAATTTTCCAGTTAGAGTGAACTTGTTACGTAGAGACTGAGGTTCGAGTGGCAGTCCAAGTGCTAGACGTGGTCAAACAAGCAGGGTCAAACACCAGCAAACTGTGCATTCTCTGTACATACTGGTTTCTTAGTAACGTCATTGTTGACAGCGAGTAGGTTTCTTGCCGCCAAATACAAACATTTTGGAGAAAAATGACTGAATATAATATAAATATACACAGAGTTCATACATACAAACATGAAATGAATGAGAAACAGAGAGCACTTTTGTCCATTGGATGCGTTTATCTGTGGCAAAAACATAATCACTGCTGCAGCTGAAAGGAGAATGAGCATGTGAGCACAATTGGCTTCTTTCCTATTGGCTGTCGCTCCCGAAAGTCGCTCTTCATTTGCATAAAGTTGAGAGATTCTGAACTCTGTCACGTCGCTGGGCACGCCCACATCCGGTCGCCAACGCTCGCTCACGGCCGATGTCGCTCTTGTCACCAGAAATCGCCAGCTCTCCATTGAAATGGATGGGATTGCATCGCAATGTAGTGGGAACGGGGCTTAAATGAGAGTGATTGTAAGAGAGAGAAAATGAAGTAACTGGCAAAAGAAAAATAATCTTGCAAGGTCTGAGAGGCAGCAGGGTGGATGTATGTGACCTTTTAAGAAATGTCCTCTGAACATGCTCCTCTTCTACTGTCTAGTTTTGCCCTTTGAGCTTGTATTGTCTTGTAGGGGAATGTTTTTTTCTGTTCTACTCCAGAAACCTGGGAGGTAATAACACATAGTGTCCCTTAGTATGTGCGTTATAGAGAGTGGTTTCAGCTGGTTCTGTGATAATTTACAGCTTTTGCGAATCAGTTTGAGCGTATAATGCATTGTGACACCTCATACTGCTCTGTCATCCTTTTTGAATCCAGTATTCCATCTTATTCTTGCGGATTTATTATTAAAACCCAGTATGAACTTGCGCAATTACGTAAAATCTTGTACTCGTTCTTAGTGGCATATGTCCCATCATGCAGTGGTGAGAACAGCTAGTGTTACTCTTGGCACTGTGTTCATTACACCAAATGTCTATATCACGAGCTGTGTTCCAAAACCTGATGTCTATCTAGGGAACATCTTTAAGCATTATAGATGTGCTCGAGACACAAAGGCTGTTAAAAAAGGTCAAGCAAATTTAGGATCCTTAGAACATTACTAGTTTAGGTCAAAATCTAAGGGCAGCATTGCATGTACTGTAGGTATAGTACACCCACAAATTCTGTCATTAATTAATACTGTCATGTCGTTCCAAACCTGTAAGACTTTTTTTTTGTCCTCAGTGAGTACTTAATTCCTTTAAGTATTGATGCGATATCATATATACTGTGTGTATATATGTATCTAAGACAAATATCAATAAAGCTGTTATCGCTCAATCTCTCCACGTGAAAGACTATTAACAAAGTTGTTCCCATTTCAGTCTCCTAACATATTGCATTTAGACTAGGATGCTGACTTAGAAAGTAGCTGATTACTGTATGTAAACAGTAGGCGGTGAAGCAGCTCACTAAGGTTTGAGACAGAGCCAAGAACACCCCATTTACAAATCTCAGCTCAGCGATTCCCTGAAGGTATGAAGGTGGCATGTTGTGATGGACAGCATGTTCTACACTTAATAAGCGAGAGGAAGAAAAGACAGCAGCTCAAAGTGGCTGCTCTGTGGAGATGGACAGCAGATCTACAAGCCATTACCTGTAGAGATAAAGAGACAGTTTGGACCTGAGAGACCTGAGTTAATACAGGAGGGAAAAGGAAGTAAAATGCACACTAGGGAGACCTCAGTAGGAGGGGTGCGATTCTTCAAGACACCTCCTTGTGTCTTCAAGACACCTCCTTGCATTTTATTCAACCTCTGATCTCTAGAAAAGCCGGGCCTATTAGACATTAATGCTCTCAGTGAAGGTTTTAGGAAAGTACTGTGGTTGTGGATCAGCGCTGCAGCAGTGATGCTGTCTGTCGGTACGAGAGGTGAAGGGCGTTGCATTATTGATGGGGCTCATTCAGCTTGACTGAGCAGACTCACATCTCAAACAGATTATTGACCAGCACCCTGGAGTCTCAGAGCTGGTGCATGGCATGAGATGATATACATGCTCACTCAACACATCGGTGGATAACCTTGTTATGAGCTCTCAGTGCTTGGGTGACGCATAAGGCCACAGATAAAACCTGATACTGGATTAAATTCTTTTGTTTATCTCAGTTAGAAGCTATGACTAGACTTAAGCATTTTCTTGCGTTGTACATGGTTACCAGGGCGCTGCTCTGTAGTTACTAAGGTGTTATGAGGTGTTTAGTTTGTTGCTGTCTCGTTTGGGCAAAACTGGTCCCCATTGACTTACATGGTCTTTTTATTTATTTACTCAGAGATCTACAGAGATCAGCAACTGTTTGGTTACCTATGTTCTTCAAAGTATTATATTTTTGCGTTCTACTTTTCATAACTGAAAAATGAAAACTCACTGCAGATTTCCTTAATAATATTTCAAACATCCATAACAAAGTTTTTTGTTGTTGTTTTATTTATTGTTGGTTTTTTGACAAACTTTGCATTTTTGTTGTTGTTGATTTATATACATTTGTCAAAAAAGCCTTTAAATGTAATTCTTGTTCACTTTGTGAATAATAGTAATAATTGTTATCATAGTGATTTTAAATACTTTATTCTTACAGACTTTTTAATTTTCTTTTCATCGAATTAGATGGAATGTCATTACTCATTTACAACAATTTGTGTTTACACTAGTCAATCATTAAAAGTTTAATTTGCATACATAGACCATAACATTTTAAATGGCAAAAATGTAGGAAAATGCGTATGAAAACATTTTTTGTAACTGAGACTTTCTGTGTCTAGTCTGTATGTAAGAAACACTGACTAAAATTATGACCTCAGGGGAAAAAATTCTACAGAAGTGGATGATGTGCAGTTGTTTTTATGGGGTGTGGGAAAAATCACATCACATCCTGTTGCCCTTTTCTGCAATGTTTTCTTTAGTTAGGAGTCATGTCAAATTTATCCACATAGAATCTTTGGCCATTAAAATTGAACCCTGTAAATGGAATATTCCAATGTTTACTATAAGTGAGATTGCAGTGTTCTCTGTATACTCCCTGAACTCTGAATCTTTGATATGTGAGATTTAAAGAGCCAGAAGTTATAGAAATTATATTTATGTCTGCTCTTTTACATTGTTAGGTCAAAAAGTGGGCAGGAAATGAACATAAATTGTTTGATGCAGTGGAATGATGCACAGAAAGCAGAAATGGAAGAAATGGTTATTAAGTGCAAATTACGAGGCAATATGGCCTCCACTATTAACCTTATGCTACCTTTCAGTCGGTCACTTCGAGTCACGTCGGATATGACCGACGAATTGGGATCTCGCTTTGAGAGGACCAATTTAGTTTGCGTGTATGAAAACATGCTAATGAACATTGGTATGCACTTCAGAGCCGAGCTGATGACTCCCTGCGTTCCCCCTCGCTGACCCGCCGCTGGCACGGCAGAGGTTCCTCGGGTGCCACAAGTTCGGTCTCTGGAAGCTTGGATGAATCTCCCCAGTCCGTCTCGTTTGCTCCTCCGGACCATTCGCGATAGAGCCGGTCCCTCCAGCCGATATGAGGACGGGTTTTACAGCCCTTACTTTATAGTGCCCAACAAAGACGGCAGGTTACGGTCGGTCCTGAATCTGCGAGTTTTGAGCTAAGCACTTTACAGGCTCCCGTTCAAGATGTTGACGCAAAAACGCATCTTTGAGTGTGTCCGTCCCCAGGATTGGTTTGTATCGATCGACCTGAAGGACATATGTCATGTCTCGATTCTTCGGCGCCACAGGCAATTCTCGAGGTTCACGTTCGAAGGTCGAGGATATCAGTACAGGGTCCTACCCTTCGGGCTCTCCCTGTCGCCCTGTGTATTTACGAAAGTAGGGAGGCTGCCCTGACTCCACTCAGAGAGCAAGGTGTTTGCATTCTCAACTACCTAGACGACTGGCTCATTCTTGCTCAGTCTTGGGCTCAGTTGTGCGAAAACAGGGATCTGTTGTTATAACACCTCAGCCTGTTGGGTCTTCGGGTCAACTGGGAAAAGGGCAAACTCTGTCCAACACAGAGGATCTCTTCTCTCTGTATGGAGATGGATTTGGTTGAACAGACAGCACCCCTCACGCAAGAAAAGTGCTCAGTCAGTGTTGAACTGCTTGAATACATTCAAGGGCAGGACGGCGGTCTCACTTAAATACTTTCAGAGGCTCCTGGGGCATATGGCAGCAGCAGTGGCAGTCTGCTTCATATGAGATCGCTTCAGCACTGGCTTCACGGCCGAGTCCTGAGGTGGGCGTGGCAATGCGGCGCTCATTGGGTTCAAGTGACATAGGCCTGCCACCAAACCTTCTCCCCGTGGTCAGACCCCTCATTTGTCCGGGCAGAAGTGCCCCTAGAGCAGGTCTCTAGGCATGTTGTGGTATTCAGGGATGCCTCCACCACTTAATTTTGGGCAGGCAGATTCCCAGGTAACACTGAGGCCACGGCCCGGGCGCTGGCACGTGGCACCTCACTGACAGATATTGTAGAGCATATGAAGGGTGACCTTGAACACATCCGATAGATTCTATAGCCTTAATGTGGAACCAGTATCCTCCTGTCTTCTCACCTCAAATGGGTAGAAGCACTGAGAGGCCCGGTTCAGGTCGGCTTGCTAACTTCTCCAGAGTGTCCATGTAGACCCTGTTGAGTTCTTCCATCCCCTTTCGGCAGCCGGATGTGGCGGAGCATCTGGCACCAGGCCCTTACATTGAATCCCTATAAGGAGATCCGGCTGGGGCTGGGTCCATGTGCGTTACCCAAAGAGGACCCCATGTGTGTACTCTACGTTGTACTCCAAGACCTAGAGCCCGTGTTTTCCCGGCAGACTCCTGCCATCTAAGAGGGTTCAGTCACCTCCAATATTCCATATGCACTGAAAAACTGTTCATATGTGTATTCATCCTGAGACTTCCTACGGGAAGGCTGGTTTGTACGTCTTAGTTCAATGAACGGGGATGTCCCAGTGCTCCAGATTACTGAATGGATGGTGCTTTGTACCTGGCCTCTTGTGGTGAGTCCCGGCCTACGCCAGACAAAGGGGGGCTTGGGAGACTCCCGCAGGACATTGGAAGGGTCAGCTTCCATGGTGTTCTGGTAGGGATCCCAATTCATCGGTCATATCCGATGTGACTCAGAGTGACCGACTGAAAGGGAACGTCTCATTTACGTATGTAACCCTCGTACCCTGAAGAAGGGAACAGAGATGTCACGTCACGTCGCCAATGGTGTTCTACCGCCGCTGAGCAGCTGGTTCACCAGCTCGGTTTCTCAGCAAAAACCAAAGGATGCACACATTAGCTGTCTGTTTATACTGACGCGGTGATCAGCTGCAGGTGGATGCAGTCCGTGCATAACAATGTTCATTGGCGTGTTTACATGCACGCAAAGTACTGTAGATTGGTCCTCTCAAAGCAAGATCCCAATTCGTTGGTCATATCCGAAGTGACGTCTACATACGTAACCGAGACGTTCTCTTTGCTATCTTTCAGTGTTCAGTGTTAATGCTATTAAAAGTTTGACTAAAGTGAGCCATAATGCCCCAAATTAGAATTCAGTTCACAAGACTGTAAATTGTTTGGAACAAACTTTTGATCTTTTTGGAATTGCAAGTCGCCCTTGTGGCAGGTCAGTGTCAGTCTGTTTATTAATGCTGGTCTATCTGATAAGCATTACAATTCATCCTCATGGTCTTTTTTTGATAGACAGTCAATGAAAAATGTACCAAAACAACAGTCAAAAGTGCAAAGTTCGTATTCCTCCCTGCCACATAGTGATTGCCTCTGTGTTGCTCTTTTGACAAATCGTATGCTCCTAAGCTCGAAAGAGCCATTTTCCAATCCTGCATTTTTTCCAAATAGAAGATTAAGGAAAAAGTAATGAGAAAATCTTTTCAGAGTTTTCTTTGTCAGAGAGCTTTTGTTGGTATTTGGAGGAGCAGTCGGGTCTATCACCTCTTTTAAGGCATGATGAAATGGCTTTTCTCTGCAGTCTCATTACCGTTTTTGATTGAGTTGCTTACCATTTCCTGCTCAAGTCCTTTCCACCCACTCTTAATGACTGAGATGTACATTTAGCACTCCAAATGAGAACTCATTTACTCTCAGCAGGGAGTGAAGATTATGTATTTGCCTTATTATTCAGACTTCCATAAGGTTGTGTTGAAAAGAGGATACACCTTTGACTCAAGTGGCTTTGATTTTGGTTTGATTTCGACTCTCAGTTAGCTTTCATGTGTTTCTTTTTTTTTTTTTGATTGAATGTCATAGATTAAAGTATTGTTATTGTGTACACTTTGATGATTCAAATCTCTTTTTCTTTGTTTCAGACCTCTCAGCAGCTGTGCAGAAGTTCTCACAGTCCTTACAGGAGTTTCAGTTTGAGTGTATTGGTGACGCCGAAACGGACGATGAAGTCAATATTGGTAAGTGTGGCGTCAAACGCTGATTTGAGATCTGATCTTTATGACAAATCACGAAAGGGATTCCTTTTATATCTCAGTTCTGTGTCCTAGACAGCAATTACAATAAATTACAAATACAAACCTTCCCTGAAGCCCCCAGCCTAAATGTTCTCCAGACAAAATGACCTTGAAGCTTCAGAACACATCTCTTTAATCCCTCGAACTAGTTAGTTGAATTTAGTTTGGATTTAATTTTTGGCTTCCAGGAATAGTTAAAATGTGATAATCAAGATAAAATGGTAATTGTGCCACTTTATTTTTCTATTGTGTTTTCGCCCCTCCTTAAATTCCCAAATTAAACATCCAGACCTGTCAAATCATGCAACAAGACTGCTGTAAAAAGTAGTGTTCCGGAACTTGGACTTGGGACTGACTGACTTGTGTGGACTTGTAGTCAGAATTGACTTATGCATTTTGTACCGGAAATAAAACAGACAAATTCATGTCCTATTTAACATGAAAGATAGAAAAAATCAACAATGTAAAAATTATGCAAAAATGATCTCAAACTCAAGT
The DNA here is from genome assembly GCA_032275025.1 of Enteromius treurensis. Classification (NCBI taxonomy): domain Eukaryota; kingdom Metazoa; phylum Chordata; class Actinopteri; order Cypriniformes; family Cyprinidae; genus Enteromius; species Enteromius treurensis. The sequence goes on from JAUCMU010000013.1 coordinate 11,495,340, forward strand.
ATTCAATAAAAAGCTGTTGTTTATTTGAACTTTAGTTTTCGGGACTTATGTAATTTAATAAACAATAATTGCAAATGTAATCTGTTATAGTTAATGGGAAAAATGTATAATTAAATTACAGATACTTATGAAAAGGGGGGTTACATTTAAATGTTTACACACACCAACACACAAATTTCCAATTTTCCAAATTGCACTGATTTTTCTAAAATATGAGACAGATATAATTTTACACATGCTTATTCAATAACTGTATTATTTTCTTCTTGAGTGTATGATTTTGCTTTATTTAGTTTTTTCAAGCTAAGATGCCAGTGTTTCATGTCAAAGCTATACAAGAATTTGATTTAAAAAACAATAAAATCAATTTTATTTATTATTTAACCTCACAATTATCTCAAAGTAAAAAAGAGTGCTAAAGTCTGATTTTGTGGTGGCTGTGCTTTAAAGTTACTTTTTATAGTCTTAATTTAAGTGATGAAGGATTTTAAAAGTCTGACATCAATCAGTATTGAGTACTACTGTAAGGTTAACCCTGCTTGGGGTTTGAAAATGAATAGTGATTTTAGAAAAGTAATTAAATGTAATCAGTTTACTTTAATAAACACTTTTTTTTTTTACTTTAATAAACACTATTACATTTCAATCTGGAACCTGTTACATTTCCAAAGTAACTTTCTCAACACTGGTAAACGTTAAGTGAATGTTAACAGATGTTCATCAAATATTAATATTTAAATCAAATATTAATTCCTTTAGGACTGAATTATATGGGCTATGCTATCCACACTCGTTTCTTTTCTCTTTTTTTTCAAGCTTGTTACTGTACGTCAACAGTTGTCTCATTTGGGTCTATTTTAATTCATCTTAAGGAGTTTTAGCAGATCATCTGAGAAAGTTGACCCCTAACCAAGAAGTCCAAATATCCTCGCCTAATATAAGCTATGAAAGAATAAAGTCTGAGTGATGAAACCCATTCCTTCAAACCTGTTAAAGACAATCCAAGATCATCTTAATGTAAAGTTCTAATGTTCTAAGAAATAGTTTCCGTCCTTGATCCTAAATCTCCCTCACACTGTCCCAGATGGCTGGGAATGTCATTTTAGTCAAGACATATGCCTGGAAATTCCATATTAGTTCCTTGAAAGAGTCACCCAGAGTTGAGTGGCATAAACAGATTTCTAGGCTCTCTTTTTCTTCCACCCAGACTCCTTCCACTCAATGCCTTTCAGCTATTGATTACAATCTTTAGTGTGTGAGTAGTCACAGACGGACTTGCAATTCATCGTTTTGATTAGTAAAGCCATTCTCGTATGAAAGCAAGCATCGCGCATGTTGATATCCTGTCCCAGTTCAGATTTAGCTCAACAGCTCAAGGCAGGTTTCATTGAGATTGCCTGCCCAGCATGCATAATGTATTGTATTGATTTGCTTACATTCCAGACAAAAAGGTCTCAGCTCAGCCCTTTAAGAGATCAGAGTAACTAATTGTGATTTGTGTCAGAGATTAAGGAAAATGCAGAGACCGCTCACCCTCGGTGGGCATGGAGCAGATGTGCTGAGAGTTCTTACGCCCTGATGGGTTGATCACTCATTCTGTTCTGTCTCTTTTTGCAGCCATTCATCTCTTTCTATCCTTCTCTCGTTCCTGCGTTCTCTCCTTATGTGTCATTACTTTGTTTATTAACTTCCTGTCCTGCTCTGTGCATTGTGTGCTGGCTTGACACTCAGACCATCTGCATCTAACAGTTGGTTTCAGTCTTCCCGTATTCTCAATCGCACAGGCAACCTGTCGTTTAGCCTGCTACCTTTTCCTCTTCTTTTCCCAAGCAATCTGATGGGAAAAATCTAATTAAATGTGCTGAGGTGTGGCAAAGCAAGCTCATAATGGAGTTCAATTTGGCTTTTTCTAGCACCGTCTGGTCGCCAGATAGGAATGGGTTGATTTTTTTTTTTTTATATTCTTTTGATTAAAAGGAATGTTGGGCGAGCTGGCCATAGAGGGGATGTTTTGGATGCTTGCAGCACAACAGCATCTTTACGGCTATTTAGCTAATGGACCGCTTTAATGGACAGAAATGTGGATAGGTAGAAAATGATAGTGCTACGGCTATTGATTTACACGTGTAATGTGGCGGATGATTTTGGTTTGCATTTCATGGACAAGTGAATGTTGATGAAACCTGTGCCATGTCTTTGACATAAATCCAGAATTTATTTTGAATTCTGTTCAGTGATACTCTGATACATACTGTGAAAAAAAATGGTAGGCGCTACAATACTTTGCACTTTGTGTGTTTGTGTCTGTATTAGTGGTGGGCCGTTATCGGCGTTAACACAAGACTCTTATGATGTGTGCTAAAAAAAATATCGCCGTTAATCTATTTACAAAGTTGGAATGGGAGCTGGGTCTATACTTCACAAGCTATGATGTCTTTCACCGGTTTCACTCTGCACACTGTTTACACAGTATATGTTCACACTGCGTTTCATGGCGGGTGAGGGCATTTTCGTACATGTTTAGCCAATCAGCGTACACTTACCTCACAGATAGTTCTTAGAACTGTTTTAGACCCTACTCAGAAGAAGGAGCTAATTTAGTTCATACAAACAGAGTTAAATAATTTCTATTTTCTGTGGTGGGAACATGCCAAAAAGTGGTTGCGCAATTAGTGTGGTTCTTGCAGTGCCAAAGGCCCTAATTTTAACTTACTAAAATAATGCTAAAATATGCTAAAATACAGAAATGTAATACAATTTAGATTTTTTTCCCCCGAATATGAGATTACTGTACATGTTCCCTTTAGTCACTACCAAAACACTGATGACATGTGACATATTATTCGTAACATAGTCACGTTGGTCCACTTTCGAAAAGGTGTACCTTTGTATTTACCTCACAATTATAGGGTCTATCTACTCACCATGTAGGTGTGAGAGAGGTAGGGACACAAGAATATTTCCTGATCATAATTTTTGAGGTGTGGTTAAAATTAATTGACTAAAACATACAATATTTCATTAGTGATATGGATTTAGGATTAATGATTTTTACAAAAGTTTTATACTGTAATCTACAAAGATTTTTTTTTTCTTTCACTTTTGACAAGAAACGTCTCTAAGTTATGAATAAAACCCTAGTTCCTTGAAGGAACGAGATGCTTTGGGTACGCCCTCAGTGTGACCACGCTCTGAATTGTATGTGAAATCAGCCAATGAAGAGTTGGGACGTCATAGGCGGGTGACGTCATCAGCCAGGAAGCATATAAGCACATGGAATGCCGGCCGGCAAACAGCTCCTGTCATGCAGCGGAGCGCCGACAGGGGATGCCAAAAGTGTGGTTTCGAGACACAGCGTCTCGTTCCTTCAAGGAACTAGGGTTATATTCATAACCTAGAGACGTTCCTTTTCAGGAACTCGAGCTCGGCACAAGAACAGAAAAACCAGAAGTGGCTCGCAAGTCAAGTCCATAAAAGCAGACGAAAGTGTGAGGGGTGGACCACCCCACAGTGTCACAGATGTCAGCCATGGAGACCCCTGCTAGCAGGGCCTTCGAGGCCGCCACCGGCAGGTCTCCTCCACGTGTCTAAAGCACGAACAGCTTTTCGTGAAACTTTGATCATGTGAAAAGGATTCCCCCTCAGGGATATGCCTTTGTTCCTGAGCCACCACTGTAGGGGTCTCATGTACAGCAGGCCAATCGGTATGATGTTGGACGCAGCTGCCATAAGGCCCAGCAGCCTTTGAAACTGCTGACAGTCAGTGACGGCCTTCTTTCACTCTTGCGACTGCAGTGAGCATGGTGATCGAATCCCACACTACGCCAAGATAGGTGATTCTCTGAACTGGAGAAAGAGCACTTTTCTTGCCGTTCAGTCTCAACCCCAAACGTTTCATATGAGTGAGGACGACATCTCGGTGTCTGCTCACATTGCTCGCCCGACTGGGTCAAAATTAACCAGTCATCAATATAATTCAGTATGCGGATGCCCTGGAGTCACAATGGAGCCAGCACTGCATCCACACACTTCGTAAACGTACGGGGTGTAAGTGCTAGGCTGAAGGGATTTTTTTTCCCAACCAGTGAGGGACGCATCCGTCGCTAGCTCTAGGTGGCGAGTCGGAGCTCCCAACACTGGGCCTGATTTAGAAACGCAGGTTTCCTCCACATGTCTAAAACACGTCCGGCGTGACCTTGATCATGCGAAGGGGATTTCCCCTCAGGGACATACCTTTGTTTCTGAGCCAATAGCTATCACATTGGACACAGCTGCCATAAGGCCGAGCAATTTTGGAACTGCCTGACAGTGAGTGACCGGCCTTCTTTCACTCTTGTGGCTGCAGTGAGGATCGATACTACTCGAGCAGGTGTCTTACGAGCCCACATCGTGGTCAAGTCCCACACCACGCCTAGATAAGTAGTTCTCAAAAAACTGGAGAAAGAACACTTTTCTTGGCTTTCAGTCTCAACCCCGCGGGGTGAAAGTGTAAGGCCAAAGGTTAGGAACTTCCTGTGAGAAGGATGGATGCATCTTTTAGATCTATCATGACAAACCAGTCCTCGGACCTGATTTGTGAGATGACCTGCTTTATAGTAAGCATTCTGAACTTCAGCTCCAATACTGAGCGGTTCAAATTTCGAGATCTAAAACGGGCCTCAGCCCTCCATCCTTCGTTGGAACTATGAAGTAGCAGCTATAAAACCCGCAGTCTTATCTTGAAGAGGGACCACCTCAATGGCCTCCTTCCTCAGAAGAGTTTCAACTTCTCGTTCCACCACCAGAGCCTGCTCTGAATTCATTCTACAGTATGCAGGACCCATTGAGACACATTTGGCAGTAGTTTCCACGCTGCCAAATAGTCTACTAAGGGAACCAGCCTCTCAAGGCTGGTCTCTGGTGTAATTGGAGGAACAGGCAGGACCCGACGCGGAGGAGCGGAGCATTTTCAGACAGAAACGCTATCAGCCCCCTCAAGGACTGACAGCCCGAGCTCCGCTCCCCAGCTGCTTGTAATGACATGCTTGTACGTACATTCGCTCAATCTGGTGGGAAAAAGATGAGGATAGGGATCGCCGTCCTCATCAAATCCCACAGCGCGATTTCCCTAAACTAAGCCACCGCATCCACCTCGGTGAAAGCGGGGGCAGGATCATAAGAAACGCATATGGAGGCTCTCTCCTCAAAGAGAATCCTCCGGGATCGAAGCATCTGCTTACACACACAAAGCGCACCACTGACAAAAAAGCTGTTTGCCGGCCGGCATTCCATGTGCTTATATGCTTCCTGGCCGATGACGTCACACGCCCCAACTCTTCATTGGCTGATTTCACATACGATTCAGAGCATGGTCACACTGAGGGTGTTCCCAAAGAGTCTCGGATGCAGCTCGAGTTCCTGAAAAGGAATAAATATATGCTTTAAACAAGAGGAACAAGAGGAAAAACATCATCATTTACATAAGTTTTAGAAATTTTGGGACAGCCACCTCAGAACTGAAAGTACCCAATAAATGATTATTTGAATAATGATTTATTATTAAGATAACTTCACAGCTTTAAAAAATTACAAATGCCAAAAAATGCAGTCATTGACCATTGAAAATGCTACATCAGTTGACCAGTAGAAAAAAGTGGTCTATCTACAGTATCAGTCTTCATGGAAAGTTTTCAAAGTGTCTGGTATTTCTGTTGTGCTCTCATAGTGTCCCAGCCCTAAAAGGGTAAGATTACTCTCACTGAAGAAAAATGTAATTGTCTTGTGGAATCAATCTGGTCATCGATGAAAGTGAGCTTTTGGAGTGACTTGACCGGACCCCTCATGTGCTGTGGGACCAGAATCTTAATGTAGCTGAGCTGCAATCTACTTTGAAGCTCCAAGCAGTCGGCGTCGCATCAGCAGTCTGTCTAGGAGTACAGACAGGGTCACCTGACCTCCTATCGATTTCATTCCATGACTTCCTGCTGTGACATTCACAATCCACACCAGTTATCCTGAAATCAATCTCACAGAAAGATTGATGTAGCTATAGAAATATTAATTGTCCTAAAAGTACAAGACTGTTTCACTTCAGCCGTGATGGGCAGATGACTGTTGCTGCTCCTACTTTCTGTCCTTTTCTCTCTTAGGCGCACTTCAGGGCTCTGACTTTCTCATTGTTTCAACAGAGATTTTTTGTCATGGCGTCAATTTACAGAACGGCATTGTAGGAAATTGTATAAAATGAGTCTAAAATTGTCATGTGGTGTAACCATCCATTACTAACATGTAAAAGTTGTAAATAATGATCCGAGAAAGTTTAATTAAACATTTTATTAAACAATTACTATTTTAATTATTTAATTAAACAAAACTAGCCATATACCTCAAGCAAAAGCAAATTCCATATTTTCCTTGATTCTAAATGTTTAAGAATGCTTCAAATATATATTTTTTAAATGTACAAAAAATCTTTCTTTTTTACATTTACAAGTATCATTTATATATAATAAATGTGAATTTCATGTGTTCATGTTAATATTATATATTAAATAAAAATGTCTTTTGGTGTACTACTTGAATATTTTATTTATTATAAAATGTTCCTTTACATATATCAAGTATTACTTGCACAGTAAAAATAAATATATATATTATTCTTTTTTTTTTCTTACTTCCTTAGTTGTAATATCTATATAAATATATATACTGTGTATATATATATATATATATATATATAATATATATACACAGTATATATACTGTGCAGAGGAAAAAAAGAAAAATTCAACTTTTAAAATTCAAGACTATTTCTGTAAACTTTTGTATACTCAAAGAGCACTTTTTAAAATAAGTAATAGTTTT
>JAUCMU010000013.1:11503696-11521023 GCA_032275025.1 Enteromius treurensis
CCAATGAAATTCATTGGCGTGTTTACATACACGCAGAGTTGTTTTGGCATCTCGAAGCGAGATTCCTATTCGTCGGTAACTGACGTGATGTAAAAGTGACCGACTGAAAGGGAACTAAAAGGCATACAGTATACTGTATTGATTACTTTACCATTCCTCAGAATATTCTGAAAATTTTGTAAGGAAAGTAAATGTAGCCAAAAATTCAGTTAGTCGTATCCTGGTAAATTAAAATTTAGGATTTAGACCACACTGCAAAAAAAAAACAACAACAACATTTTTAATCCTTTAAGATATATTTAATTTGATTAATTTAATTTAGGTGGATTTAATTAAGAGATTATTTGCTGGTTAGTTTCAGTCTGAGAAACACACACGTTTTGAGTTAAATGCAGGGATGATATTAAATCTGCCTCTGAGAATAATAAGTTAGCTGATTAGCCAATTCACTCTTAATGTGTAACCTTATCTAACCTAAATGATTATTATTTATACTATTTATTAATTTATGCTCTTGTTGTCAGACCAGTTTGAGAAGGTTCATTTACTATTTAGATTTCATTTTATATGCAGTAAATGCTGCATAATATTAAATGGGAGATGACATGTAATATCTTTACTTTTAAAAATGAATTTGAAGTCAATAGAACTTAAAATGAAGACAACCTTAAAACCTTGATTAGTTACTGGACACCTTACACTGATATGAATTTTAGCTTGAAATCACAAGATGAACAATGTTCACAAGATACATATTTTTAATATAATACAGAAGGAAGAGTTTTTGTTTTACTCTTGATGTTACTATATGGAATGAGAGAAAGAAAAAATTGATTATTAAGAGTTAAGTTGTAATCCGACAAAGGCAGCATGCGGTTGGTTGGATTGAAAGGATGGAGAAAGATGATATTAATGGCTCAGTGAAATCTGAAATTGAATGTACCTCTTTGTAGTTCCTCCTGTCGAATTGCAATGTCATATTTCCCTTCAATTTTAATCACTGTTTCACAATACATAAACATAATACTTCAATTTCCCATCAGGTTAGGCGATTACAAATAATTAAATATTATTATATTTTTAAGATCACCAGTACAGATGCCTTTAAGCGTACTTGATTTGTGTATTTCAAATGTGACACTGAAGGAATATAACAAATTTGAAATTTGAAAGCAACACTGGGAGTAAATGCCGAACTGAGCATCCAAGGAGGAACAACATAATGCTGCATCCTGTACATTTACCGTGAGTTCTTTTAAATCATCACTGGCCATGTTTTAGCATGTCTATGTCTTTATCTTTAGCCCTACCTTCCACATCACTCTCAACTTCTCCAGCGGTCACTCCAGAAGACATCCTGGAGGGCAAACTAATGCCATCTTTGTTCACAGCCCTCACTCTGAAGTGATAGGAAGCCCCCTCGATCAGGCCGTGGACGGGCAGCTTGCACACTTTCACAGGGGAGTCATTGCACTGGACCCAGTCCTTAGTTCCTGACTTGCGTCTGTAAGATGTATGAAAGATTATTTAATATATCCAACATGTCTTTCTTTGTGCATTTAACTTTATCTTATCTAAATAAATAAATAAATAAATCTAAATAAATAAATGTACATTTCTGGATAAACTGAAAAAAAAAAAAATAAGAATTGCATTTTACAAACTCGCAATTCTAATAAATGACTTCAGAATTGCTAAATATAAAGTCAGATTTGTTAATTAAAAGGCTGTTTATATGCATATACGCTATGAAAAGCATGCATGTAAGAGGCTGACAATTAGCTGAACATATACTATCATCAGCCAATCACGTTGTGTATAGTTAGTAAGCATGCTGACCTCATCCATAGCAATGAAGTCCACCTCTTACTCTTAGCTAAAGATTTCTCTCTATTTCTTGGGAAAAGTTTGACTCAACAGTTTTGTAAATAGGTTATAAGAGAAAACTCTTAGCAAAAAACTTGTACTGCTATTTAGGAGAACTCTTAGTGGTAAGATCAAGTTTTGTGAATACGGGCCCTGAATTGTAATTTCCCGCATTTTCTAGTTTATACTTTATTAGTATATAAAGTAGTTTATTTCCCAGAAATGCAAATATAAATCTCACAATTCTGACTTTGTAACTCGCAAATTTCACCTGTCCACAAAGTATCCAGAGATGGGAGCCTCATGGGTGGTGTTTGGAGGTTTCCAGGAGACCAAGACGTAATCTGCGTTGACATCAAAGACCTTAACATCCATGGGGGCTCCAGGGGCCCCGGCCACAGACGGAGTGGCATCTGTGAAACAAACACACACATATATTAAAATATATGTGTCATTTTATGGATGCATCATAAAAGCAATTATATCGGGTTTTTTTTTTTAGACTTAGCGTATGAGATTTATTTGGCAACCAATTTAATTCTACTTATTCCTCAACTTTCAGATTTTATTCCCACAACCATGTCCCCCTTCCAGTTATTTAAGTGATGGTTAGCTTATTCCTCACACATTCTGTACCTTTAACAAACAGGTATGCGCTGTGTTCAGCAGTTCCATCCTTGGTCCAAATGCGAAGCGTGTAAAGACCCTCATCATCCTTGTTCAGGTGAGGAAGTGTGAGCTTGGCGACCCCACCACCGATAGACATCTCAGCCCACCTGGATGGCATTAGCAAAGTATCTACACGCACAAATACAAAGTGTATTAGTATCAGTTTAGCTTTTTCAGTGCTGAATGAGAGCGCAGCCTCTCACCATCTCTGTACCACATTGCCTCGGGTGGCAGGTTTGGCAGATCAGGCACCACCACCATGTTGGCCACCAGACTGACAGACTCTCCTTCGGTACCAAAAGTCACTCCAAATGACTCCAGCAGAGTCACCTCAAGTTTGCTTGGATGTATGCCGAACAGAGGAGCTAAAGGAAACACAGTATAAACCCAAGAACACCCATGGGTCAGATATGCACAGTATCAAAAAACCGAATCATTTGATGGTGCCTATGAATCTATGAATGTATTCCTCATTTTTATTTATGTATTTATTTATTTTAAAACAATGAATTTCCATTACATTTTTTCATGGTTTTAGAAACTTAACTCAAAAAAATCTTAATATGAAATAATTCAAAGCTGCCAAAATATCCAAAACAGGTGCCTTTTTTAGAATTATTGTGAGCTGATAGGAAAAAATATCTTTCAGTGCTTTTGTGTTGGCTTGACAAACTTTGCATTCACTTGCAAAACTTTTGTATTCCTTTAAAAAAAGTGATTTTGGATGCTTTTGCACCCCTCAAAAAAAGTGATTATAGAGATTGTACTCTCAATAACAAATTATTAATCTATATCTAATATTTTAAAACTCCAAAGTGATTACTGGATATTTTATTTATAGAGATTGCACTCATAATGCATATTCCCAAACTATATTAAATATCGTAAAGCTGCAAATATTTGTGTTGCTATTTCAAAGAACTTTTTGATTCTTTTAATTTCTGTGATTTTTAATGGATTTTTAATTTAAAACAATAATTTATTTTTCATCTACTTATTCGTTTTATTTTGTTTAATTTTTATTTTTATATCTGAAAGTATTTTTTTAATGTACTGCTGTTTCTTTTAATATATTTAATTGTGTTTATATTTCATTGTTTGCTTTTACATTTATTAGCCTACTTCATATTTGCCTGTTGTCTTCATATTTCACACCTCTTATATTGTATATTAGCTCTTACATGAAAAAGGCAATTTGTTCTATTCATAATTTTTCCATAACCCATTTCTTCGTGCCATAGTTTCAGTAATTATGAACACATGTTGTTTGTTTACTGACAGCTCTTGGTGTTTACAAGCACACGTGAACCCTGGGAAAATGTGACATTGTTTCCATGTCTTATCAAGGCTTTCTGTGTAGAACAGAACAGATATTTATGGCTCATGATCTCAAGTAAGGTCCTTCAGTCCTGGGTCTCAGCCAAACTCAAGCTCCATCTCACCTTGCCCTGGCAGATGGGAGAGCTCTCCTCCCCCTAGTGGCCCTACATGGAAACACAAGCAAGGTCAATTACTGAAAGACAAAACGAGAAAAGAAAAGATGTGGAGAAAAGATGACACACTCACTCCTGACGCAGACAGTAGCCTTGGAAGTGGCCTTTCCATGCGGATTGGTGGCCACAGCACTGTACACTCCAGAATCAGTAACTACACATCTGCAATCAAACAACACCATTTCACAATGTAAATAAACAACTGTTCTAACCAGAAATATAATTAATTAAATGTAGCGCCTTTCAAAGTAGTGTTAATTATAGCTTAAATAAACATGAATGAACAGATATCTAGTTTCCACCGCGTAAAGATGCCAATGCGCTCTATATTTCAAGTTCAAGTCCACCGATATTACTCTGTGGTCTGGATTGTTTGCCAGACAAGACAATAATGGCAAATTCAATGTTGTGATTGGTCAGATCGACTGTCAATCAAACTCCCAGCGAAGGGTCATTTGTCTGTGAATACTGAACTAGAAAAGGAGAAAATGCTCTCTATGTTCCCCGCACCTCTTTCAGTCAAGAAACTCTTCATCCAGAACATGATCTCACACGACAGCAGTGTGTTGGACTCAGACATACCGTGCTGTCCTTGAAGGAGTGAGAATAGAGCACCGAAATGTGACCTACGGTCCCTGTGGACTATTTTAGAGCCACTCCTTTTCCTTTGCAAAGCATAAGAGATGTCTCTCCTGACCGATACACCAGTATATTTTCTTATGTATTTGCATTCTTTGATTCATTCTCCGAGAGCTGTAGGAAAACATATACGGCAACAAGCTTTTCTGAGAATGAATGAGCGACCAAACAGTGGTCACTGCAATGGCCTGGGATCTCGGAGAGGTGCTACTGTAATGGCGGCTGTGAGTCTTCACAGGCGTCAGGCGTTCCAGGATCGGATGACGCATAGCTAAGTTGAGCAGAACCAACAGCTGAGACTTCTTCAAGATTAACCTCACCGGGACTAAATTGGAAAGTGTCGCACTCACAAGTACTTCATTCATTTTCGCTGGACATTACAGATGGAAAATGGAGAGTCGCACTCTTCCAAAGAGTGAAAGTGCATGGAGGCTTTTTGTCCATTTTCTTCTTCTTCAAAAAAAAAAGCACCATAAAAGAAGCCTGTATGCTTTGCAAGCTACACTAAATCAGTAAATGTGTAATAACGCAATACTCGGGTTGATGTTTATTTGTTAGCAACTCTAAATTAAAAACAGAAGAAGGAAACTACCCTAGGCCTAACTGTGAACTGAGGGTTTGTGAGGTCTTACCTGCTAATAATCAGACTGTGAACCCCGTACTTGTTCTCAATTTTGTACTTTCCAGGAGCATTCAAGGGTTCAATGGCAACATTGTTCCTATACCTGCCAATACAGAGGAATACTGTACAGTTATGCTTAATTTGAACTAAATTAGTGAGAGTAAAACCACAGCAGAGACAGAAAACACATAAAAGACTTGACTAATGAAGCATGAGCAGAATAACTGCATGTGACAATTCACTTAAACATAGTATTATTTAAGGGGTCATACAGTGGTACAAGCACTTTTATAAGCTGTTTGGACTGAAATGTGTTTTGGGAGTGTGAGTAAACAAGCACCCTACAATGATAAAGATCCACCGGTAGTTTTCTTTTGATTTAATAAAAATAAGTTGCCCCTTCTGAAATGGCGTCACACCGACAGAGGCCACACCCACAATAGATGATTGACAGCAGCGTGTCCCACAGACTGAACTGTTGTCTTACCTCAGACCCGCCCTGAGTGAGCCGTCATCAGACCGAGACGCAGAGACCAGCAAGACTTCTAAGAGATTGAGGTGTTTTGTTGTTGAGTGTATTAAAGAACACAGCAGTAATGATTTACTCAGGACACCTAAGTGACTGAAGACGCAGAGGAGTAACGTTACGTTTGGTTCTGAAGGGAAACACGCCCTTGATCAACCAAAATGCGTTTATGTTCGCTGGAATCATTCATGATCCAGCCTCACCTACAGAAACAGTGAGTATAATGTCTTTTAATGAATCTTTGCGAATCGCCTTTCCTAATAATGTGCTAATAAGCAAGTTTCACTATGAATACGGCTTAAAAAAATAATCCTCCGAGAGCGCCTCGAAAAAGAGGGGCGGAGTCAGCGAAGCTCGTGAAGATTTAAAGGGGAAGTACACAGAACAGAGTGATTTCTAAAGAGCTGTTAATGACAGGGGAAATTAGCGTTTTTTTACACAATCTTTGAGCAATTTTAAAACAAACTATATTACAAACTTTCCATTAAGATCCTAAAGAATCATATAAGCTAGTGGAAAACTGGGTTTGTATGGCCCCTTTAACAATTTACAGCTATATGCTTCATTAAAAAATCCTAAAGCAGATTATATGAAGGTTTTGGGATATAAAACTGGGTGCAAACCATTTGACAATAGGGTTGGGTTGGCCGGAGACAGTGCAGAACAGCTTGACGGGAGTCTTTTCCCACACAGTGTGAGCTCTCAGACTGACCAGGAAGTCCGGAGCTTTGGGAACCTCAACAGGATAATCCTTCCTCAAAGGCATCATTCCCTTCACCTGGTAAAATACAGGAAAATGACTGCTTTTTGACCTTCATTGTATGGACAAAATACACAACGCAAATATCTTCCGTTGTGCTCCACAGAAGAAAGAAAGCCATCAGGTTTAAAACAGCAACACAAGGTTCTGTCCATGATGGCAGAATGATCATTTTGGGTTATTTTGAGATGTTTAAGATGATGTTCACCTCTCTAGTAAACTCAATATTTTCCACTTGCTCCTTTGTGGCCACTTTCATCCTGTGCAGCTCCTGCTGCAGCTGAACCAAATCTCTTCCAAAGTGAGCCGCCATTCTCTGATACTCCTGCATGCCTTCAGGAGCCCTGCGGACGATGCACAGGTGAAGTCTTAAGAGTACAGTGACATAAACATTTTTGTCATCTGTGAATATGGAAGCGGGCTTCAGGGTTTCTCTTACACCGTCTCTAAATAGCCCTCTGAACTGTAATAGATGCAGAAGCCAATAAAATCCTACCTCTCCCTGAAGGCTGGCACTGTGTAGGCTTGTTCCGCCATAGCCTTGGAGGCCTGGACCTGCTCCTTCTTCACTACCTGAGAGCTGGATATCCTGCCGGACACATCAGAACAGCGTTTGAGTCATGTTTGCATCATATGATGGCAATTTGTTACATTTCACATTTACATTTGAATTGCATTCATTCTAAAGCACATTGTGGGTTTGCTATGAAGTGGTTATTATTGCTTAAAATTGGCATGCCAAGTGCATAAGCGGATTTAAAACCTACAAAACAAGACCTCATCTGTACTTTAACCTCATCTGTTTGTTTGTTTTCTTTCAGTAGGATTACTCATTACTTTTTATAATATAATGATATAAAACATTATTGTATTACATTGTGAATGGTTAATTCAATTTTATAATTCTTCAGTTTTGTTCCAAATTAATCTGTGTAGAAGTAAACTTTCATAGGTTTTGAAGTGTATACTTTGTAATAAACTTTAACTTATAATTTAAATCAGTTTTAATAACCTTTTATAGCACTTGATTATTGTTTTAACTGCAGTGTGTTATTCAATATATAAATGTAAAGTTATATATATGTAAATATAAATTTACTAAACTGCGACTAGAAATATATTTAAATACAAGATTTAATAGAAACGCTACTAAAGTATGTTTTAGTTTACCATAAATGCTTGTCGGTACATTTTCCTTTTCATTTTCTTTCTAATTAATACTCATTGAAGTGTCAGGAAACATAAAATTGAGTTTTATTGAGTATATTAATTGAGTAATATCGGTGGACTTGTCACAGTAAGTATATTCTTCTTGTATATTAATAGAAATAAGGACCTATTATGGAAATAAGTAAATTATTTATTGTTTTCAAATATGTACTTTAGATGGTTAATAAGCTCATAATTAATCAATGAACAAATATGTTCTTTGTTCTTCCTTCTTTGAGTCACTTTGAAAAAAAAAAACACAAAAAAAACAACTGCTAAATGCATGGATGCAAAAATGTAAATAAACAGACACTGACAGGAAACGCACGTTTCAGTAAGCAGCGCCAGCGAAGCTTTGAAAAAAAAAAAACCTGACCAACCATAATCGTGTCTTCAATACAAAACGATCCCAAAAATGTTTAAAGATAGGTACAATTAAGATTATTAAGCACAATATACTGTCTGGATCCAGATTCTCCTGTTTATTGCAAAACCTCTAACATAAATTTTTGAGGGCCAAGCAACAAAATCAGTTCTCTAAGGTATAGCAAGGTTTGGTAGAAGCTGCTTTATTCATGCTTGTTAACCTAAATGCAACAGCCTCCACACTGAAGAAAATCTGAATTCCCCCGATACTCTTTACCTAAAATATCAATACAAACCACTTTCTTTCTTTACAGCCCCAAAAGCTGAACGACATGCTTTGTATCAGATTTTCCTACAGTATGCGAAGCAGTGTTTTCTCCTTTCTCACCACTGACGCATGACGTAATGCTGAGTCTGTTTACAGCGAGTGTCTAATCAGTTCAGTTGACCTTGGGGTCTCTTATAAAGCAACACAGAGAGCGGTATTAGCACAAGCGGAGGCTGCTGTGTGTTTAAGGACAGATCTTCTGGCCTGCTGAAGCCCCATTCACGCCAAAGCTATCCGTAATTCAATGCAATGGCATCCCATACCTTGAGTGCTGGACAACATGTTTTGAGCTTTGATGTTGCGTTTGCTCCTGCCGATAAAGTGTAACGCCCTTCGCAGGCATGTCGGGAACACTCTGAAAAAGACCTTTAGACCACACCAAGACTCATTGTGCAGTCTAAATCACCTCTAAAAATAAGCTATACATACAATTACGAATGTTAAATATGAAGTCGTATCGGATGATCTTGGTTGGCAGTGATGCATGTAATCAGGGTGTGATTTGTGAAAAAAAGCCAGAGTAAGGTTAATTATAGCCTAACATAATGTTAGTGTGATCTGTTAACAATGCAAATGATAAATCCGTCTTTTTAAGCAAAGCTTTTTGAAAGTTAAACCGTCCCTGAATACACACGTACATCTAGGAGACGTCTATTTGACGTCTGCATTTACATCTGCAAGAGGTATTATTTAGGGAGTTTGCTCATCTGCAATACGTCTATTGGACGTCTCCTTTTAGATGTCAAATAGACGTCTATTAGATGTTTATGATTTAGAATGTACCTAAAACTGACATCTAAAAGAGGTCTCCCAAATGTTTTTAGACAGCAGATGCTTTCCAGATCAAGAGATCTTTAACAGTCTTCTTGCAGACGTACGTGTGCTATCTGGGGTGGCATTGCAAAATGATTTGATGCGCTCCAATCGGATCGCGAATCGTGAATCATTTGATTGAGAACGGGACTTCATAGCACTTTTCGCGAATCATTCTATACCCACCAGACCAAAACACGGGGGGTCTCCTCCATGCCCCCTGAAATTCGCACCCTGTATGTAATACACAAACAAGTAGGCTATAGAATAATTTGACATTTAGCATGATTCTGACCGACGAAAATAAATCACCTGGATAAAGACCAAAACTGAATATTGCCTGTCCGAAAGAAATCAGTGTAACATCAAACACTGTATATTCATACAGTATATTCACATGAGTCAGATTTTACTTTAGCTGCTGGTTAGTGTAAACTAGCACCATCAGCAGCTCCACGAACTCAAGTGCATCGCATTACAGCCAGAAAGTGAATAACTGCCATAACTTCTGGACGCAAACATCTCAGAGATACCAAAAAAATCCAAGCGGGAGCAAAAGAATCTGAGGAAAAGCTCTTAGATTTGACCTTTGACCCGCACATAATTCGACAGGCTGACATTACCATAAGGTCTCATGTGGAAACAAACAAACCAACAAACTAAAGGATTCGTGCAGTTCAGTATTAAACGAACACTGAAAATCACTAAAAGTAGACCGCACCTCAGACTTTTTGGAGCTACATATAACATCAAGATAACGAAGAATCAAAAAGTCCAGAATCACTTCAGCTCTAGGCACCAGAGTCTTTGGATTATTCAATAATATCAATATTCAGTGGAAATCATGTGTGTGCAATATACGCGATACGATCATCTGGAAAAAGTACGTCTTCCAAAATGTATCTGTTAGCAGTTTAATAAATTAAAGCTGCACTTACCCCAAGAGAAAAGAAGAGCTTTGAGTGTTAGAAGAGCAGCCTGAGAGCAGTTGGAAAGCTCCTGCTGATGGAACAAAAATAATGCACTCACTTAGGGAATGCCTTCACTCAGCCACCCCATGTAAGGATACTCTTAAGACTATATATAGCATTTACCTCAATTTTCAGACCATTTTACTGACTGAAAGAGAACAAGACAGCAGATTTCATTTAAGAGGGGCATATTTATTTCTTTTTTAAGATTTAATAACTCTTAAGACATACAAATAGGGTAAAACAAGATATAACCTGGAAGCACAACCTTAGCAGGAGAGGTATCGGGAAGTTGTACCCTTGTGTGCGTTCTCACTACCTTCTCAATGGGAGAGAAGCTTTATTTTCTTAAACTAAGGCAACTTTGGGCTTAAACTCAGTTCGCTTTTTTGACCACGGCACAATTATGTAAGATGCTTTGTTTAATTATATTTTAAAAATATTTTAAAAAGCCCCGGGTTGATAGCAATACAAGTTTTGTTTAGTTTTTTTTTTTAAATCTTTTTTTCTACCAACAGAAACAACTTCCAAAAGGATGCTGAAGTCGGCATCTTGGGAGCCCTTTTTAGGGTTTTAATCTACTCTCCCTCCCCTGGCCTACAGTTGCCGACGTCTATTTTTAACAGGAGATAAAACAGAGAGAGAGAGAGAGTGTAATTGACACCCAGCAGTTACAGTACTGCTGTATAAGTCATTAACTAATCAATACTGTCTGTCAATCAGGGGACAAAAATAGACATGAAAATAACATGCATAATGAATAAAGAAATTTATAAATTAATAAAATGAATGATTTATATTATTTTAATTACTAGTTGTTAAATACATACAGAAAGCAGCTGGGAAAACTTTGGATGGCAGAACACATACTTCTAAATACTGTAGAAAATAAGATAAAATTAAATAAAAACAAAACAAGAACAAAATAAAACCCAAACAACAAAATTAAATTGAAAAATAAAATTAAAATATTGTTTTTTTCATTATTTAAATATGAATATATATATACACATGCATGGGTGTGTATCTATAGAAATAATAATTATACACAGTACATACACATATATTATGTAAACAAAAACTTACATTTTGGATGCAATTTATCACAATTGATTGTTTGACAGCAATAGTAAATATACATTTTCACCACTTGGCAAGACTTTACCATTAATCACACAATAACTAATTTTATGTTTGATCTATGTTATAGTATTGTATTTTTAAGAATTATTATTATACACTATATGCAATGTACAGTTTACACTTTATTTCAATAGTCCATTTAGACATTCTACTAACTATAAGTAACTTTGTAACTACATGTCAACTACATGTCTACTAACTCTCAGAGTAGACTGTTAGCGAACTGTAGGTTTAGTAGAATAAGTTGATATATACTTGTAAAGTTTCTGATAATCTATGTGTTGTATGTTGTGGATCCATCAAAACTAAGCGTTCGAAGATATTAAGCAGACAGTTTAATACTCTAATGACTGCTAGTTGACATGTAGCTGATAAGTTACTTACTGTTAGTAGAATAGCTAAAGTGGACCATCGAAATAAAGTGTTACCCAAATGTGCTTGCATTATAAAACACTACAGTTTAGTTATGGAAAATAATGACTGACTAACATTTAATAATGCCCTGATAAAATACTAAGTCAGCATCAACACACTAATGAATACAGCATGTAAGTAAATAAAATGTAAAATAAAAAGTGATTTAACACTGTGACCTTAAAACATGTCTATTAATATTCATCAACATAAAACAAGGACATATCATATTAGAAGACATAAGATTTTTTTTATTGAGCATCTGCTGTGGTCAAAACAGAGGAAAGCTGATATGTAATCAAATCAAAGACAACGACAACAACAGATTCTTAAAAAAAAAAAATCCAATAGTAGTGTTGTCTTTAGTTAACATTTTTGGGTTAAATTACTTACACTGCCAAAGTATCTTTGGTGTAGTTTGAAAAAAATAATAAAATCAAACAATCAACAGCAACAAGAAAAAAAGAACATATATATTTACAAAGCATGTACTCAATGGTTTCAAACAGCTCATTAAAGTGCATGAGATCTCAGTAGTTTGAGCGCACAAAGCATAAGAGTGCATAGATATCATCACAGACAGCGTTTACTATCATATTATCATTAGCCTCTAATACAGCACTCAGTGCACTGCATTTATTGTGTTACCATAAGCTGTTATACAGCACTTGGATATTACTGTAATAAATGCAAACAGTACATGTACATGATACATTAACACTGTGGGAAAACACCATTCTGGCAAGTTTGATAGGAATGTGCTTTTGACCGCTGACTAATAAATCTATGAAAATTTAAAATAGTGGCATTCAAAAATCAAATAAGAAAGAAAGGGGGGAAAAAACTAACTCTAAATCACAAAAATTTATTATTTTAAATGAAACAATACAGTTTCGGATCACATCTTAAAATCGCATCTTCAAAAAGAAAAGAGGAAAAACATACATTCTTCAAACCTTCCCAGCTCCATGCATGAGTTAATATACAGTGCTGCTCAAGAGGAGGAATAAACCCTGATCCAATGACACAATATAATCAGAAGCCAAAGAAACACAGTCAAATTTGTATAGTATGGTAAGTACCTGCAGTCCTCCAGTTAAAATATACACAAGCATTTTAGACAGTTTAATTTAAACAACAAAACCCTTAGCATTATATCACTTCTATTTTATTTCACACAAACGGTTAAGATGTCAGGGGTGAAAAATAATAAATAAATAACCTTAGATTGCAAAACAGAAGCAGGTGTCTCTGTTGATGGCATCGGGGAGTGTTTATAGTAAAAGGCACGTTATAACTACCGTTTCATTTGATGTCATTCAGCTGAGCTGTTATTCAGCGTTATTGATCATACTTGCGCTGTCCGCGTCATCAAAGTTGCGCTGGTAACGTACTGTCGAATGGAAGCGGTGCTTGTTTTTCTGGTATACGATGAAGGGGACAGCCACGAAGATGCAGAGGAGTACAATGATGAAGAAGATCAAAGCCACGGGGCTACCTGCATCTGCACATGCAATGTATGCCATAATGTTACAATTATGCAAGAAAACAATTGCAAAAAATTTTTTTTTTGTATTTTCAATAATGTTTAATCATCAGATATTTTAATCATAATATTATAATTACTTTTTATTATTTCTTATTATAATAATCCAAAGTGATATTATTTTTTCCATTTTTAAAGTGTGATTTTGGTGTGTTTATATATATATTATATATACATAAGGGTGTCTCGTGCTCATCAAGGCTGCATTTTTTCCCATCAAAAACGCAGAAAAACAGTAATACTGTGTATATATTTTGTTGCAATATGTATTATTGGTTTCCTATTTTAATTTACTTTAAATTAAAATTTCTTTCTATGATGCAGCGTTGAATTTTCAGCATCATCTTGACAGTCTTTACATTTTTCTAATATGCTGATTTTAATGAGTGTTGAAGGTGTTGTGCTGCATCATATTGTTTCTGCAACGTGCTATACTTTTTTCTTTGATTCTTTGATAATACAAAGATTAAAAAGAGCAGCATCTATTCAAAATCGAACTCTTTTCTTACATAAGTCTTAATTTAACACATCCCTCCTGAATAAAAGTATTAATTTCTTTTAAAAAAGAAAGAAAAAAGGTACTACCCCCAAACTTTTAAATAGCATTATATAGCAACCTTTATTTATTTTTTAATAAATGCTGTTTCAACTTTTTATTAAATCAGAAAATACTAAAAAAATATTATATAAATATGGAGTAATTATACTAAAATCTCTGCT
The DNA here is from genome assembly GCA_032275025.1 of Enteromius treurensis. Classification (NCBI taxonomy): domain Eukaryota; kingdom Metazoa; phylum Chordata; class Actinopteri; order Cypriniformes; family Cyprinidae; genus Enteromius; species Enteromius treurensis. Next base: position 11,517,782 of record JAUCMU010000013.1, read on the forward strand.
TTAATCACAGGAATAAATTATATTTCAAAGTATGTTATATCAAAATAACATTTTCTGAATTTTTTATCAAATACATACAGCCTTGATGAACAGAAGAAGCGTCTTATAAACATTAAATTATATAAATATCAAACATTAAATTATATATATATATATATATTTTTTTTTTTCCATGTCATGAGTCATTTTCAGGGTGAGAAATTTCAGGGACTCACTGGCAGGTGCTTTGCAGACGATTCTGCTGCGGCTGTTCAAGCAGCTGGTGTGGGTCCAGGAGCCGCTGCTGGACACCATGACTGCGCAGTTCTGCGGCATCTGCTGTGATAATTGTGGGCCTGAATTTGCATCCCAGCTAGTGAAGTCCAGTTCACTGCCATCATGCCAACCTGTGGGCTCACCTGTCGCAGAGATTGACATTTACATTTTACATGAATTCATATTGTAAGAGTAATGTAATGTGACTGAAGGCAGATGAAATATTATTTGACCTTTGGCGCTGACGTTGAGCGCCAGCCACACTCGGCTTGTGATGGAAGGGTTTTTATTCATGTAGTCAGAGACAAAATCATTCTCCTCTTTACTCTTGATGGTTAACAGCTTGGAGGAAGAATCTGCCAGTTCCACAGGAGAAATACAAAATATTGTTAGACACTCTGTATACTAGTGTTCATTTTTTTTATATCTGAGTGCCAGAACACGTTAAAGTGTCAAGCGCCGAATGTGAATGAGCTCAAGACAGTGGAAGATTGTGGTGTATAAGAGGTAAAGAGGTTCGGTTCTTTGTACAAATCAATCCTTTTGTGTCTTAACACCTCAGTGTATCACAAACTGCAGGACTTAAGTTAGTTTGGTTTGTGTATGTTTTTTTTTTTTGGACTCTTGGAGCTTTGGGACAGTTTGTTCCCATTGATTTGATTGATGTGCCCAATGTAAGGTGCAGAAGTGCGATCGTTACAAGTTGATGTAAAAGAGGCAGTTTAACTTCTATACACAGCTATATTTAGATTTATTCACAGCTAAGAAAAACTCTCCATTCTAAACATGTTTGTTTATTTTTCTTTATTTGTGGCTGTAAAGTGCAATAAGAATACTCAAGTCAATAAAAGTTCATTACCAAAGGAATAATCGTGATAAAAATTTTGAGCAAAATTATCGTGATAATCATTTTTCCTGTTATCATGCAGCCCTAGTTTGAGTTAAACATCTTTGTGTTCTACTGAAGAAACAAAGTCACACACATCTTGGATGCCCTGGGGGTAAGCAGATAAACACCCAGTTTTGATTTTTGGGTAAACTATCCCTTTAATATCATTGCACAAAACTGCACTGACATTTTCGCACATTAAAAAATAAATAGGACCTCACGTTGTGTCAATCACGTTTACACACAGCCGCCATAACTTCAGGCCCTTTTCGATTTTCTGCATTTTTGCTTCCGTAGCAAACATTTTAATAGGAAAGAAAAAAGTACGAAAATGTAAGATTGAAGTCAAATTTTCATCATGCTGTATAATAGTTGAACATTTTTTTCCCCTCAAAACTATAAATCTCAATATTTGTTGTCATTTGAGATTTTTGTGTGTGTTGTGTTTCAGGTATTTCACTTTATTACACTCATAAGCACAAATCAAGAAAATGTGGACTCTTAAATTCAACCTCATCTGTCATACTGTATTATAGTATATTTTTGTATATACATTTATATAAAAGATTTCTAGTTTGAACAAGTTGACGCTAGTTAAGAGAGCCAATCTTCAGATTAAAGCTGACAGACTACACAGAAAATTGAGTAGTGTATTATGGTCAGAGACAGACTTTAATTCTATCTAGTCGGAGGATAAAGGTAGTGTAGCCTTTATGCACTCTCTCCATCTACATTTTAAAAAACTATCCCTATCTATCTTCTAACTATCTTCCCTCATGCACAATTAAACCTTTACAAATGATCCAGAATGCAGCAGCACGACTGGTCTTCAACGAGCCCAAAAGGGCCCATGTCACAACTCTCTTCATCTCCCTTCACTAGCTCCCAATTGAAGCTCAAAGACACTGATGCATGCATAGGGAACAATCACCGGCTTGGCTCACGCTTACCTCCACTCACTGCTTCCACTCTACACTGCCTCCAGAACTCCCTTCAGATCTGCCAGTGAGTGACGCCTCATTGTACCATCACGAAGAGGCACAAAATCTCTTTCCAGAACATTCTCTTACACCGTTTCTGGCTGGTGGAATGATCTTCCCATCGCTATCCGAAATGCCAACTCCCTTACAACTTTCAAACAACTGCTGAAAACTCTTTCAACACTATTTGACATCATAAAAAAAAATAATAATAATAATTCCTTTAACCTACTCTTTCTTTTCCTTTCTAGGCTGTACTTATTTGAACAATGCCTGTTATATGGTATTATGAGCACTTCAGTCGTTAAGTCGTTTTGCCTCTTTAGGACAAATTGCTTGATGTTTTCTCCACCTGTAAGTCTTTTGGATAAAAGCGTCTGCTAAACGAATAAATGTAAATGTAAAAGTAACTTTCCAAATCTCTGTGAAGGAACATGGATGTTGTGGGCCTGATTTAACTATGTGATGTTACATACATGAGTAGGATTCATTTTTGGTGTAACCTGCCCTTCCATCTGTATGCCTGGAGTGGTGAGCTAGTACGTCTGCTTTAGGCCAGAGGAAAAATCTATCTGAATTACTAAAAGCACTCGAGTGTGATTCATATGTGCCACTGATCTGAGTGAGCGTCACATCTTGTTTATGTTTTCCTGAGTTTAGGGAAGAAAGCAAGTTATGCAACATACCAGGATAAGTTTACAAGTGCAGGTGCTGCTGTATGTCCAAAATCCTCATAATCTTCTTACGATATGATGTATATATGATGTACATATGCTATGGTATATGGTAATAAAAAAAAATATGAACTGTGGTGTGGCCTGTTAATTAGTCTGACTGCTGATATAACACATGAACACTATAGATATACAGTGGGTACGGAAAGTATTCTGACCCCCTTAAATTTGTCACTCTTTGTTATACATTTGCTTTTTTTTTTTTCTTATTAATGTACACATAGCACCCCAACTGACAGAAAAACACAAAATTAATGACATTTCTGTAGATTTATTAAAAAATAAAAACTTAAATATCACATGGTCCTACAGCAGCGTTTCTCAATTCCAGTCCTCGCGCCCCACCGCTCTGCACATTTCGTATGTTTCTCTTGTCGCTTCAGA
>JAUCMU010000013.1:11535783-11546031 GCA_032275025.1 Enteromius treurensis
AATTGTCTTACGGTTGAATGTTAGTCACATGGTACTATATCGTTTCGCGGAAGGATGAAAATGTTAATTTAAAACAATTATGCCAATAAAATGTTTCAAATTCATATGCATGTTCAGTTTTTTTTCCTTATGTGGCAAGTAGCCGTGTAATAAGCGGGAAAATGTACAAGCAGTCGGTAGTTATCGCAGAAATAAGGCCCGACAGTGTGATCAGGACCCGACGCGAAGCGGAGTACATATCATTGACAACTGTGTTGATGCCATGATGTGCTTTACCTGGTTCTTGCCATTTCCAGTTGGTGTAGGTGACCTTGTCCGCTGTCCCATCCTGACCGATCCAGTGGTACTCCCCGGACCCTTTAGTGTCCTGTAGCCCCGTCCAGAAATACAACACTTCATTGCTGATTTGCTCTTTTAGAAGACTGTTAATGAAGGCCTGTTCAAATCTAGAAAGAAGATAATACATCTCCATGTCACTAGAAAATGTCTAAATTAGAAATAAGTTTTGTTGTATGTTATTATTGACACTTGGGGTTCGAAACAGTCAACTGTCAAACTGTAACTCATTCTGCATTTATGTCATGCTTTATATCCCGTGTTATCATATAGTCACTAAAAAGGCAGTTAGTCAGTCGCCCCTTTGCTAACTGCTAACTTAAGGTCTTAATACAGTGGTTATGTTTAAGCAACTGGCACCAGATGGTATTTTTGATTATCACTTGGACAAGTAGGTGGCTATTTTCTATGAGAAAGAAACCAAACTATTGAGTTACACTTTATTTTGATAGTCCACTTTAGACATTCTACTAACTATAAGTAACTCTGTAACTACATGTCAACTATATATGTTGGTATGTTAACTATATGTAAACTGTTACCTGTTATTAATGGTGATGTGGCAGCTGTTTTTATAGAAGACCTGCTCTACGTCTACTTTATAGCAAGCATTGCCATGTCTCTTCCAATTCTAGAAGCAAAGAAAAAAAACAGATGTCTGCTTATTCATGAATCAGATTCACATGGACGGCAATAACAACAACAACAGCGATGCACAATGAGCGATGTCACTGACCCCGTCTGTAGGGCAGCCTTCCTCTGGGGCGCTCTCATTCACACTCCCGTTTGACATACACATGTAAGCCCTCGGCTTTTCACAGTCAGACACAGACCATGTATGATGCTGTAAACATGCATAGATAAATTAGAGCCGAGCTAATAATCAGAACAGCGCACTTATTTGTGTGATTATTAGGATGACACGGTGAGACAAACACACACCTCTCCTGAATAGTACACACAGTGGATGGTATTTGGTAGGAGTGGTGGAGGTTGAGCTCTGGCCCAGTATGTGAAATACACTGGTGAATTATTGACCCATTCGAAAACCGAGGTGCTTCCATTACCGGTAAGACCAATCCATACCTCCGTCTTCAGATCTGTCACATATAAAGTCAAATAGAGTGGTGGCCAACAGGATTAGAACACTAGTATTCTCAACAGCTATAAAAATAGTCAGTTACTCAATGTTTTGCTGTAGTGTTTCAGAAGAAAATAGAAGTTTAAATTTACAAACATTAACTTTTATATTAATTGTTATAATCCAGTGCGATTTTTTATCAAATGAAGTATCAGCTTTATACTTCTTGTTGCTATGAAATCAGCTCGTTGTTGATACCTGTGTGCGGTGAGATGTGTTTACCTGAGTGAAAATTTATGTGTAGCATTTCAATATCATCTAAACTGTGAATGCTGGCAAGTTTAGCGTGATCCATCTGACACATGTCCAGAGCTTCATGCTGGGACAGTCTTGACTCTTTTCCACTGTGGAGTTTATAACAGAATCCTTTCCACCCAATCCAGCCATCTTTACACACAGTGGGCTTATATACCTCCCTGGCTGCTGAAAAGAGAGGGAGAGAGAATATGCTGGAAAAGTGACACAAAAAAAAAGGACAGTGGAACAAAGGGGCAGTATCTTACCTGTACTCTCACTGTCTTTATCATTCTTCATGCAGATGAAGGGAAGCCGGTTTTCACACGTCTCTGCGCCGAAATGCAGTGGGTCCTTCAGAACTCCACAGTCCTCGTCTGACATAAGAGATCTGATTGGGATGCCTAAAAAACATGCCATGTGACACACACCAACATACAAAACAGTGAACAAATATAATCCGATAACATTGTTATATTTATTGTTTAACGGGATTATATGTTATATAGAGGTTTTTAAAAGTATTATAAGTATTAAACCTAAATTTAACATCCTAAACTTTAATTATTTCATCAAAACTTTTTTTTCATTTATACTTATTTATTTGTTTAGCATGGAGAGCGTAGACCAGAGGTGGGAAAAGTCATTGCTTGGCAAGTCACAAGTAAGTCTCAATTCATTGCCCTCAAGTCCCGAGTCATACTGCACAAGAACGAGTTGACCTTGTATTAGAGACGGTGAGAGACAATGCCTTGCGAGAGAACAACAGGTGTGTTTGACTTGAAGCGGCGCTACTGCCATATCCGATGCGTTTGACAGCTGATGCTTCCATATGCGCGTTATGATCACTCTCGCTTTCGGCCGTTGCAGCCCCGCCTCTAATGATGTAGAACTGCTTGTTGTCACGTTGGACCAGTGGCGGTTCTACATGGAATTACTCCCTGGGCGAGACCCCCTCTTGTTTTGTGTTTATATTCTACTGCAAATAGGTATTGGTGTTGTATTGTTGTTTATAAAGGATTATATTGATAAAAAAACACCCACACACAAACACACTGTTCCTAAAGCCATGGTAAGCGGTGTGTGTTGAGAATGACGTATGATTCCTGCCTCCTGCCTTAAATGTGTATTTAACGAGCGAGCAGGGGTTGAGCAGCTGAGACAGCGCGGAGGGGCATGCGAACCCTGCTTAGTGCCAGTCTCGCGATTAAGATGGTAATTTTCCCCAATTAGTGCTTGTGCCGCCCCTCACGTGTCTTGGAAAAATGTCGCCCACGGGCGACTGCCCTGTTCGCCCATGCCTAAAACCGCCACTGTGTTGGACGCAGTCGAATCAAAAGAATCTACGTTACTTTGATTGGATGTCGTGCCGAATGCACGCAAGGTCTCTGTCACACAGACACATAAACAGAGACAGAGCGGTCCGTGTCAACATACTTTTTATCTTTGGGCTTTTAACGGAAAGTAGCAAGTCTTTACAAGTCAATAGGCACAAGTCCAAGTGAAAGTCATGAGTTATTTATGTTAAAGTCCAAGTCGAGTTGCAAGTCTTTTTAGATTTTATCAAGTCGAGTATAAATTCATTAAACTCATGGCTCGAGTCCACACCTCTGGCGTAGACTAAATAAACATTACTGTAAATTCACTGGAATTAGCATATTAGATCATATAAGAAGACATCTAACGAGAACTATTATTAGAATTCATGATTTCACAACCTCTAAATAGCATCATACTGCAAATGTTCAGTTCATTCATACAAACACTTTTAGATTTCATCGTTCTAAAAATCCAGCATTCAATTGGGCCTTGTTTGTAACCTAATCTGTGGTAAAATGACAGTTTTTAGTGTTTATCCACACTATTACATCACAGAGTTGTCCACAAGCTATGATTTTACCACATTGCCTTCAACGTAAGCTCTTTTTAGACTAACAAGTCAGTTTTGAGCTCCGAAACTTGTTTTTAATGCAACAAATGGCTTCTTTTATGTCAAAACATCAAGGGAATTCTGACCTCTTTTAAGTATACCACTTTCATGTTTTTTTTCAATTATGCATTATATTTAAAATTGGTTAGAATACATTACTGGAGTAACTTCTCCAACACCGTATTTGCATAAAAAGGGTTTATAGACACAGCTCGATGTATTGACAGCACACCGCCCACAGCTGACCATCAGTCAGAGACTATGCTGTCATCACGGAGACAGATTCTGCCTGTGACTACTGCATAAATACGCAGTTCAAGTCACCAGTTTGTTATTCTAGCAAAACAACTATCTTTGTATGCCCACACACATGGCCACAGAAAGGCCATTGTCAGTGGCTGCACAGTACACTTGTACCAAGATAAGAGAACTGGTCTTCCTTGAATCACTGTGAATCTGAGTAACTGTCACAGCGTAAATATAATGTACTGTAGATGTACGGCACAACAGTAGGTTGGAAAGGAAAAAATCTTTCAAATGGAAAATATTATGTCAAGATATTTGACCTTTTCCCAAGCATTAACCAGAACAACATGCGGTTGAGCGATCCCTTTAAAGCATTAGACATCTACAAGCTTCTTTATCATGTATACATTTCTGGTTAAAATCACCTGTTTCCCAAGGGGCAAAAGATAAAGCTGATCCATCTGACCACTGCCAACCCTGCATCCAGTCCAGATGGTTTAAGCCAATCCACAGCTTGCTTGGCAGGTCTTCCTGATTTTTAACTGCAGGGGGAAGGAGACAAACAATGAATACTAAATAAAGTAAAAATATAAAAACTTGGCTGTGAGATGTGTAATTTCGACACTAAGTGTTTTCAGACGGGTTTCTCTAACAACCCCCACCAGCTGCTATTGGTCGGATAAACAAATAGCCCCGCCTCTGAACTTCTGCTGTTGGCTGAGTCAGTGTTGCCAAGTCAGCCAGGGAGTGGTACAGTATGAAGTTAGGGAATTTTAAACAAAGCCAACCTACTAATGGTCTGCTTAGAGTTGTCAGTCCACGTTGAGATGAAACGGCGATAGCATTTGAAGAATATAGGTGGAGATGCAGAAGTAGTTGTTTTAAAATATCGAATATATTAATTGTAGTATATTACAAATATATTTAATTATATTTACAATTATATATAATTATATTTTTAAATACTAATATAATCATTTTAATAATATTTGTATTGTATGTTTTAATTAAACTGACTTAAAAAACAAAACTGCTAACTTTTGAACAACACACACACACACACACACACACACACATATAACAGAATGAGAATTTAGTCTTACAGAATTCAAGCTCTTCAGGGCTAGACACGCTGAGCAGATCTCCACCTTGACTGCGACAGGCATCCCGCGCCTCGTGCCAGGTCACCACCGCTGTGGAGACCACCTGATAGCAGCGTCCTTTCAAAGGGGCTTTCTCCCATAAATTAATGCATCCTTTCACTAAATAAAAGAAAACAGGTAGGAGGTTAGATACAATTCTTTCATTATACAAACCTACCCACGTGATTCTTTCTGTGTCTGACCTTTGAAGAGTCACAATGTTTTTCATGTTTCTTCAGAAAGTATAATAAATCATATTAAAGGAATGTGCAACATAGTTCAAATGGCTTTGTGAGAACAGAACAGTGTAAAAAGGGCAGCTTTAACCAGCATGAGTTCCTCTTAAAACCTAGCAAGTAGGTCAGTGTGGAGGCGAAACGGTTGACTACATTGTTCTGCATAAATGTGACACAGACACTATCTGTGGCATTGTTTTTTACAGAAAAACCCATATCTCTTACAGTATTAATTATTGCTATTTATTTAAATCGAAAGTTGAAAGTTGTCAATAGTTTCTGAATTTTAAAAAAAAGTGTTCGTAGAATAAAAAGGGAAATATTTTGTGAATTAATTTATTTAGATAAGAAGAGTTCATAGATGTGTGTAGAAATATATATTAATTAATAAATGATTTAAAGCGGTCATAAATTCAGAAATCAAATTTTCAGATTTTTTTATGTGTAACAGCATAGCATTTTAAAAACAACCTGTAATTTTTCTGAAATTATCTTAATAAAGTATTATTAATTGTGACAATTTTTTCATGTAAAAATGATACCAACATTATAAGTGCACCTAATGAAACATTACCAAATAATGCAATTAACAACTCCTTTGAGTTAAGTTTTTTTTGGTTTTAAATAAACTAATTAATTTGTTTTCTGCATACAATTTTAAAAAAGTCCATCTCTGTATTATATTGATTATTCGAATTTGCATTGTTATATGCTAATTAGCCATTTATAGTCAATAGTTTATTGCCTCAGTGTTTTGTAAAATGAGTCACATGCACTTCGCCTTCCTATTTGTGTTCTGGAAAAACCCCAGTAGAGAGAAGAAAACTTTACCATACTTCAGGCAATTCCCCCACTTCTCCTGTTGATCATAGTTTGCTGTGGTGGAGCACCAATCAAGGGTCTTGTCTCCGGTGGCAGGCAGACAGCTGTGGTGCCAGGTCCCGTTGTAGAGAAAGGGGAACTCACAGGGTGCCCCGTTAGAATTCCCCCCGCTTGTGTGCATCCCTGAGAAACAGAGGAACAGGAATTCATACTGTTTGTGGGTTTGTGTAGCAAAAACTGACAAATCTTCCCTCTGACACCAAATTCAGAGGAACAAATGACTCATAATGATGTGGAAATATGGGGTAAATGTAGTTTTAATTTAGTGAACAGATTAATGACAAATGTCAAAATCTCTCATCTTGCCACATGGTTTAAATGGCTTCTTTAAACCACCTTTCACTACATATTTTAAAAGGAAGTTGATTGCAATAATGTACGACTACTATACGATTCTAACATACAAAAACATATAATATGATATATATATATAAACCTGCAACTGCAGCTATTTGTGGACTTATCTGTGCTTGAGGTTTATGTGTGGCTGTCAGTCAACACCAGTGTGGATATTCACTGTACTTTGTAACTACAGATACTATGTCTTGGAAGTATTTCCAAAGTACGAAGTTTCACCAGAAAATCTCATTTGAAGTAACATGTCTGCCAGTTTTGTTCTTATTTAAAAAAACAACAACAAAAAAAACACTTTCAATGGTGATTAAATCATTATCAATTATTTCGATTACTTTCCCTTCAAAAACACTACCGCGTGTGGAGTCACGTGACCCCGCTCCGTTACGTTACCCTGCGTTCACACCAGACGCGACTTGCGGGAATGAATCGTGCTATTTGTACGTAGTTGGACTCTGGAACATTGAGTTTACTCGCTTCATTCCTGCATTGAATGCTCGTGTTCACCAAGAAAACCGTGTTTAGGAGAGTTCTATTTTCATTACAACAATCGGTTGTTTACATTGATGCATTGCACATTAAAATATTTGTTTACAGAAGATGCAAGAAATGCACTGTTTAAAATATCATTGGCAGGATATACAAGAACTATTATTTCATTTATTTAGAAGAGATACTGCTTATTTTCTAGTTTTAATAAGAAAAACATTGAAAATAATTTATTTTGTTATTTATTTTTACTTTTTTTATCAGAACAAAGTGACTGTTTAGGCGTTTTAGGCAATGTGTGCTTTAATTTCAGTTGTTCAACATTGATGTTTAATAAATAATCATAGATAGTAGATAGTGTGTGTTTCCTTCAATTATTTTAAAATCAGGTAATGCTCCCTTCAATTAAAAAATCTCTCACTTGTAATATGTGAGCATATTTATTGTACAAAATTTGTCAGTGAACTATGAGGGCAAATAAATAAATAAAATAATCGTTCATTGATCATAATCGAGTTAAAATGTTAAATTAATTGAGATTTAAATTTTAGGCCAAATCACCAAGGCCTATCTCAAACTGTTAATGTATAACTGCATCGGCTTTGTGTGACTGTATGATTAATGTGCATTGGCATTATCTGTGGATTTCAATTTCTGTACAGTCTCATTTCTTTCTTTACTTCTTGAAGAAGTTGTTCTTTTGAACTGATTTTGGATCATTTTTAATATAAAAAAAATTAATAAAAAATTAAAATAATTTTAAATTAATTTAATTTTAAAATTATCCAAAATCAATTAAACATATATATATATATATATATATATATATTTTTTTTTTTTTTTTTTTTTTTTTTTTCCTAAAGTTGAGGAGGTTGGTTTTTTATGAAAATAAATTATTTTTATTATAGATTTTTATTTATAGAGTTAAAGTAAGAGTTTTATTTAGCAAGGATTTGTTAAAATGATCGAAAATGACTACAAACCTGTATTTAATATTTTACTAAATATTTTTTTTCAAATAAACACTGTTATTTTGTACTTTCCATTAATCAAAATACAAAAAAACAACAAACAAACAAAACAAAAGAAATACGATTTCCATAAAAATATTAAGCAGCACACCTGTCTTCAGTTTCTCTAAAGACTGGAATACATTTTAAGTTATATTAAATTTAAATAAGAAAACTAAAAATGAATAAATAAATGCAGCCTTGGTTGGCAAAATCCTTTCAAAAACATTTTTACGAATTCAAACTTTTGTACGTTTCAGATAAAATCAGGAACAAGGTCAAAACAAAAAGATAAAGGGCATCTGACAACCACATTCTGCACCTGTTTGAATGTAGCCCATGTGACCAAAAAAATCGTACCAACGCAGAAACTATGCTAGTCAAAAGAAAAACAAAAAGTAAACTTGCTAGCCATTTACTGACAGAAATGAAGCAATCGCTATGCTCAATAAATGCTCAGTTTATAAGCAGGTGGAGTTCCCCCACATAAACTGTATTATATTGGTTAACAGTAGCTGACTCTTCCTACAGGGCAAAGCGGAAAGCAGATAAACCAGAAGATCTCAACAACTTCTCAACCACAGAAATAGCACCCCCCATGAACTCGCTACAAGACTATACAACACAAATTAAACCACATGACAGCTAAAAGAAATGTGTGTGCTGCATGCATCAGTGTAGTGACAGGAAAAGGTTCTAGTTTCACCCCGCGTGCCCTCGCTCCCAGAACTGGTGTAGAGTCAGCCAATCCAATTAGAGCTTTATAGGTCAGGAAAATACTTTCGGGGGCGATATGCGCCATCGTTTAGTACACGCCTTTATCTAAAATGACTTTCTCAAAGGCTCCGTTTTTTAACCTAAAGCCTCATGCACACCGAAAATGTGATTAATATGCGTTCTGTATGGATGGCTTGGTTTCGTTTTTGATGTAAACAGCATCCTCCCCACATCAATGTTTTCTACTTCCGTAATATTTTGAATAAGCAGTGTAGCAGCCACTGATCTATAATAGAGAACATATTATATAGATCAGTGGTAGCAGCGCCTAATTTAGTAGGTTCGTCTTACATCATCATCCCATCTTGTGAGTCACTGATAAGGCTAATGTAGATACATTTTCTTTGACAGCCCTAATAAGCAAAAACAACAGCGTCTTACTTCGATACGGCTGCTGACAGATGTTTTCCGAGCTCCCGCCTCTTTTCCATGTGTCCTGTCCATCCCTCTTGGCGGTTACAGAGTCGTTGGTCGCGACGCTGAGTTTCATTTGGTATTCTGTGTAGATGATGTCCTCGAAGCACTTCCAATGCAAAATCTCAGTGGAGTCGCAGTTGAACAGGTTCACCATTTTGAAGCGCACCTCCAGACCCAGACACATAGATGACTCCATGTGGAACAGTCTGTGGGCCGAACCCCACTTCCACGACACGGCCGGCACCGACGAACAGTCTCCCAACTTCAAGGCTCCATCCTGGACCAGGAGGCACTTCCCACTGCTATTGTGCTGGATAGTAAACGTTTCCTCTCCTGCGTAAATAAAGCAGATTGTGTTATGCGATATACTTAATTTCCTGCATGAGATGATAAGGGTGGAGAGACTCGAGACGTGCTAAACGAAAAAAGCATGCTTTTGAAACTGCTTTAGCTATAGATAACTAAGATACAAGCGTCTTAAGATGACCTTTCACTGAGTAGTGAATAAACACGTGACCACGTAAGGAAGGCAGCAGAACGACATATCTGCTTATGTGGAGCGATATTGGTTTATGCTGAAGCAGCCTTTGAGAGCATTTAAATGAACATCAGATCATTAACTGGTATTAATAATCTCTTGCCAGAGTGGAGTTATTTTGCACATGTTTGATACGGTGTCAAACTTGTCTCATAATACTGACTGTATGCTCCTTTGCTGTTTAGAACAACAGGCAGAAAACAAAGGGCTCTTTGAGTCACGCAGTGCTCTGGTGAGGCTGGGCCATCACTGCAGCCCCAACAAAACAAACACAACATCAACATTTCTCTGAACTCTACACAAAAGATTTATGTAAGCATAAACCTACAAAAGCATGTGTGCACATTATACATATACATACATATATATATACATTTTATATTTATATATAAATATTAAAATAAAATTAGAAATTAATATATTATAAAATTGAATAAACCACAAAAATGTTATTAAATAATAAAAATAAAAATAATATCCTCTCTCTCTCTCTATATATATATATATGTGTGTGTG
>JAUCMU010000013.1:11556699-11584354 GCA_032275025.1 Enteromius treurensis
GCGCTTCCTCATAATCAAAAAGGATAAAGTTCAGCATATGTGGCGTACTGTCCGGGGGGCGAGCCGGGAGGACGGCGTACACCGAACCCTAAAGGCTTGAACCCTAGCGAGGGCTAGAGCTCGGCGTCCGGCTCGGTCCTTTCATGCCCCCCGGGAAGGAAGGCGCGAGAGCAGCTTAATGGAGGAGAAGGGGTGGAGGAGGGATGCGCAAAAGGCGGGGTGTGGAAGGAAAAAGGATCATGCACATGTGCTGCTTCTTGTGCAATATTACTTAAGTAGCCTATGTCGTATATAGATAAGATAGATAAAAACTCTATCATTATTTGAATTATAGAGGCATTCTAACTATATTCTAATGACTTCATCACGCAATACATACTTTTGAACTTTTGCAAAATCCCTGACATTGATAATGTTAGCTAGCATGAATTAGTACCAACAACATGTCATTGTAATGTATAAAATTATACTCAAGCGTTTGATATAATAGCAAAGTGTGAGTTAAGAAAAAACAAGCCCAGCAATTGTAAAAATAAAAACAAATATTTTTATAGGTTCTAAACACATGAAATATGTTAAAAACTGAAAATATTTGCAGATTAATAGCTAAAATTTTCACTGTGTGTCGGGTTTGCTCATATTATTCTTGAGGATGTCATGCGAAAGTGCTGAAAACATTAAACAAGTGCACCAAAGACTCACCAGCCAGAGAGTAAAGCTTATTTTCGTGAGCTCGAGCTCTTTTTAGAAAGTCGAGGAGCCTGAGGATAAAAAAGGAGGGCAGACAGAAGCTATGCAAAGGGCATACAATTTTTATGTGCAGCTTAAGATTTTATGCGCATCCAACCCCAAAACGTGCATGGATCGAAACGTAGCTAGTGCTATGGGTTCATCCTGAAGAAGTCAAACAAACGGAGGTGGGGAAGTATCTGAGATCATTTCCTGTATGTGCGGGCCATATCCTGCTGTTATTAAGATTCTATGGATTAGGCTCGAGCCATTATAACAGATCCCTCGCTGAAACACTGTATGTATGCTTCTAGACTTTGTCAGGATTTACCACAGAACAGAAAGGGATCATAATTCACCGAATTCTATTAAAAGAAAAGCTGATTACATTTGCATCATCTCTGACCCAGATCATGATGAATATTTGCTTTAAATGATGCTTTTGCCTTGTTGTCAGTTGTTGTCACTATTGAGATTATTTTAAAGGGATTGCTGAACCCAGAAAGTTTCACTGAACCTGGACACATGTCTTATCCTCATATTGACTACTGTTATGATACTTTTAATGTGCTCGTTCGTCATTTTAGGAGCTTGACAGTCACCAGCCACCATCTCCTTTTGACTCTATAGACAAACAACAACATAAAATGCTTTGTTCTTCTGCATATTGACAGTTTTTCTCAATTATGGCGTGATAGAAATAGAAATCCAAAATACCCTCATTCAAAATATTTTACTGTAACAGCCTCTAGTGTCAACACAATCAAACAAGTATTTTGAACCTGGCTTTATCCAATCTTCAGGTTTATGCAAATTAATGCATATTTAATGAATCCATAATTTGCATACAGTAGCATTTCAAAAAGCAATGGGCTACTTGCACTGAGCCTCATGACACACTTTTGGTTTGAAATAATACATTTATTTCCGGTTGTATATATTTTTAATGTGCTGTAATCATCTAATCAACTCAAATGCTTAATAAAACGAGAGTTCACAGGAAGATTTCCAACTCGTGAAGATTTAATCCAGCATAAGACGACCTGAGAAAGCAATAGTACGGTAAGGTAATCGTACGCCATGGTTTCACCACGGGGTGTCAGCGCTGTAAGCTACATTATCGATAATCACAAAATCTGACGAATGAGATCAGAATGAGCCTTTATTTATCTGTATTAAATATGTTAGTCACTGTTCTGCGTCATATTTTGTGTTTACTGTATGTAGCCTAAAGCCAAAATATGAATATTCATAGTGGAACTGACAATGTTACAGTGAAAAATTATTTCAATGTTTAACACAGTTACATGAGGCATTACCAAACATGCATTTAGATATTTTAAACAGCAGTAGGGGCT
This sequence comes from Enteromius treurensis, assembly GCA_032275025.1. Classification (NCBI taxonomy): domain Eukaryota; kingdom Metazoa; phylum Chordata; class Actinopteri; order Cypriniformes; family Cyprinidae; genus Enteromius; species Enteromius treurensis. The sequence continues at coordinate 11,558,787 of JAUCMU010000013.1, forward strand.
CGAATAAGAGCATCAATGCATGCAATAATACAAATTAGCTATGGTTTGACTACAAATAAAAACGAAGTTACAAAGGGCAAACAGCAATGGATTGTATTTACACTAACTGAAATAGCATCATTAGTGATATGCTATTTACACTTTACAAGCGCAAACAGCATTTTCTGCTATTTATACAACTTATTGCAAGTGTCAGTTATCTGCACCTCAGTATTGAAGTACATTATAAAACAGATCGCAACTTATGGAGTGTAAATGTTCATTTGAATTCAAATTACTAACCAGATGCCATGGTTAACACCTTTATTAAACGCCCTCCCTACACCTACCCTAACCCTACCCAATACTTTATTTTCAGCTTTTTGATTATTTCCTTGATTTTTCTTGAAAATAAACGCTTTTTTTTTTTCAAAAGGTGAACTCGAACCTGGGTTCGACCACATCAAAATATGACACGTCTTACCATCTTCACCACTGGAGATCACAACAATACTCGTATTACAAGAATAAACAGCAACTGCCAATAAGGCGGGCTATTTGCACTTAGTGTAAATAGACACTCCGCTAAGTTAAACCATATAACTTAACTCTGTGTTACTACACTGACCATAGTCATAACTATGTAGGCTATTTGTAATATAAGTGTTGTGATACAAATGGTACAAATAAAATAATTAACCTCTTACACTCTGCGGCTATTTTGGGGAATTCCGCCTGCATTTGGCCTACAAAATTAAAAAGCTTCCCATACCCACATGTAGAGGTCTATTTACAAAAGATTGATATCATTTCAAAGGAAACCTTTTGAAATTACATTAAACACTGTTGAAATTGATTCAAATGATTGTATATATTGTCTGTGTTATAATAAAGGCAAAAAAAGAGGCGCTTTTTTATTGTTTTGTTGTAAACTGAAATTTGAAAGTGTATAGTTCAGGCCCTGAGTGCCTCTGCTCCCTGCAAACAATTTTTTTTTTTTTTTTTTTTTTACAACACATGCCAGCAAGCACAGGAAAAAGGAAATTTATTTCTATCATAATCTATGCAAGAGTTATTCTATTCCAACTGTAGGGAAAAAAAATAAAAATTTCGTAGTTTCCCCATACCAACATATACAGTGGAATAAACGCAATATCTTGGTTTCAAAGGGTTAAAAATTCAAGGCACAACTTGAATGTAACTTTGTTTACATGCAGAGTTTAAGAGTTGTGTTTTGTTGTATTTGGACTTGTGGACTTGATCTGTTTTGGACAAACTGATGTTTGCCTAATATATGTCTTTATGCCTTTCCAATATCTCCAATAAATGATTTACATTGCTGCTATTTACATTAGTGGGCTTATGTGTCATTTAATAAATAAATATTACAGAATAAAACAATGCATGGGAAATAAAGTATGTTTTGCCCAATTATGGTAGATAGACATATATGTCTTTAACTGTTTTTTTTTTTTTTTTTTTTTTTTAACTTTTATTTCATTTTATACATTAGTTTACAGTTTAATGTTTGAATAATAAAAAACACTCTCACACACAAACACACACACACACACACACATATATATATATATATATATATATATATATACACACATATTCAGCCAATAAGGGTCACATAATAAAAGTAAATGTTAACTAAAAAGTTCAACTGTGTTTTTTTACAAAATATCATGTGAATTTAAACTCAATTTTTCATTGATCTTTTTACTTTTTTACTTTTTTTCTAGCAGTGGTTTTGTGTTTTAAATTTAGTATAAATTATGAAGCTACTATTTACCTATAATAAAACATTACTTTATACTCCATTTTTATTTTTTTATAGCAAAGGTTTTGTATTTGAACTGTTTAGCTGTGTTCTTCACAAGGGGTTAATGTATATGTTAATTTATACTGGGGCAAGTTGTCACAGCATTGAAATGGTGGCGGCTGTGAAATCTTTGAGTATTGTTTTTTTTTTTTTTCATGAGTTGGTCATAATCGTTTAACTATTTGCCTTTACCTGAGAAGCCTTCAGATTTCATTGTGACAAACATATTATGTCTGGGTCATGCAGTCCCAAAGGTCAACATGTGTTCAATAACTTTTTCTGTTTGTGTGTCCTTGTCTTTAAGAAGGTACACGCCTGTACAAAACGAAACCTTCGGTGGAAACCTTCTTTAGCGAACGTTTTAAAGCTTTGTCCAAACTCAGTTGTATCATGTGATGAGCAGCCGCCTATCGGTTTGTTAGGTTGCAGTAAACTTTCACTAACACAAGGGCAGCAGTCGCTTAAGTCTTTTAAACGCATTACCAGACACATTAGCTTACTCTCCCGTTTGTGACTGAAATAATAGTGTTTACAGGGTTATCCCAGGCGGATAAATGACACGCTACGGCTAATCTTTCACAGAGAAGAGCTGGACTATGCGCTCTACATACTAATGCAATCAGCAGATCACAGCACACTTCATCTACACGACAAACTCCTGCTCCTGACCAAACCCAGGCGCTCATGCCATCGAGGAATGTATCGTTTCATAAAGACAGAGACGTCGCGCAGGCCGATTACACTTACTGTACAGTTCGAAAAGTGGAGTTTTGTTCCAAACTTCAGTTTGTTCCGACACTTCCGCAGTAGCACACGCTAAATTACTAACATGAAACAGCATATAAAGGACATAAAGCGCTTCATGGAAGCGAATACGAAGAGTTCGAGAGTGTCCTGGCATTTCCACCGGAGACGAGCGCGCCGCAGAGTCCGCAGCCTGTTTTCAACACACTTTCCGCGAGTTTGGGGCTTCTCTACGTCACGGTCTCTCTAAAGCGCAGTAAAAGGCAAAACATATTCCTTTCCTCTTGCAGCCCGTCTGCTCTGAAAGCGACGCGACCAAATTGAAACGTTGCGTTTTAGATTCCCTGTGCGTCGCGTCGCGACAAATCCATTATTGCGTAACCATGCATCTGGCCAGAAAGCGATCAAAGTGTGGTGATTAATTAAGTGAAATATATTTTATTTATATAAATAAATAAAACTACAGATCGTGTTTAAACTCTGTGCACCGAAGTTGCATTACACAAAAAGCTGCTTAGGGCTGCACAAAGCATATTTCTAAAGCATGAAGAAATAATGTTCTGAAATCAACGTTTTAAATATTAAATCATTAACAATTTCAATCACTCTGCATGCAGCCTTAAAAGGTTTTCTTACTTCAGCAAAAGAAAACCAGTCTCCTCTTGGCTTATAACGAAATCCTCCGAAATGTTTCTTTACTAATCGGGTTTATGCTTCCATCCTACCTTATCAGATTTTGCTACCTCCTACAGTATGAACAAAATAGGTAGTACAATTTGATATCAGAAAATGCTACCTGTTAAATTATGTTTTATTAATGTCTACACCTCAAACAAAGCTAAACCTACCCTTACCGTTAATGCAAAACATAATTTAACAGGTAGCATTTTCTGATATCAAATTGTCCTACCTATTTTTTCATAGGAGCTAGCAAAATGTGACGGGTAGGATAAAATGTTAGAACAGCGGCGTTTCATTTTGTTGTCTCTCCGCAGTGGCCTGAAGTGTAAACAGCAAACACCCGTTTAGTCCCATTAAAAGGCTTGGAGGGGTCTGGACATTTTTTAATATGACTGAATTCGACTGATAGAAAAAAGTCACATACACCTAGGTTGCTTCAAAAGCAAGTAAAACACAGCCCAATTTTCATTTTTGGGTGAACTAGTCCTTTAACATGACTGAAAGTAATATGAAACTCAACATTTTCATGAAAAATCATCAAATATATTACAAAACACAAGTAAACAGACTTTTTTTATTTTTTTACATTTGATCCAGCAAAACCATAATTGATCTTATCTAATTACAAAAGGCTCAGCCTCAACTAACTAATCGCAAACATTTGTCACAAATAACTACATTTTGCTGTAACAACCACAAAAACGCTAAATGTAAAACAAGAAGATCCAGTGTTGCCCAGATTTAACAGTACCTTTAGCACGTTTAGCAGCACAACACATTGTTTCAATTATTTACAGTTTGTAAAATAAATTCCCTGCCTGTAACTGACAGTCCTGCCCCCAGCATACAAGCACTCGGTTACACACACACACACACACACATACACACATCTCACTTACTTGTACAGTACAAGATTTTTTTTTTTTTTTTTAAGTAATCGCTCCTGGTAAACAGAAGCCCGCATTTTGTGTTTTAACACAAAGTTGGTCAGTAGCTCTAAGAAATATTACTCTTCTGCTGCCCTGCGCTTTTGTAGGTCACATTTTTAAACGTTGACGTCGAGCTCCTAAAAAGAGGATTTGTGCCCTGGAGATAAAAGAGGCAAAAATACGCAATTATTTAAAAGTATATCAGGATTTTAACACATTGAAATGAACAGAATACTCTATAATGTAATGCTCTCTTGATAATGTTATCATACCGACTGCCATTTTGCTTTTGCTTTCTCTGCCTCAAACTTGGCAACCTCTTTCCGGTCATGGACAGAAACTAGAAACTTCCAGGTCACAAGGAGAGTAATGCCAATGATAAGGACGGACATGCACACGCCCGTAGCGATCAATGGTGCATTTGGTGGCTTTGGGCAGTCTGTAGGAGAGTCATGCACACACAATTAAAAAAATAACTTTATTTTAATGTGTAATGCCACCATGTGTATTTTACATGTTTTACGTATTTTAATGCATTAAACCATGAAGATTAGTCATTAGTCTCACCGTAAAGCTTGGGGTTGTAAATGATGCTGCCGTGATCACTGTCCACCAAGCTGAATGATACTAGACAGTTGTCCTCATTCTGTAAGACGCACAATGCCGCCCGACTCTCTTCAAAATCTGAAAACCAAAATATATTACATTTATGCATTTAGCAGATGCATGTAACACACCCACCCACACACACACAGATGTTGGTTTTTGTGGTTTACGGGGACTCTCCATAGACGTAATGGTGTTTATACTGTACAGACTGCATGTGGTATTGCCCTACACCTACATCTATCCCTTACAGGAAACTGTGTCATTTTTAGATTTTCAAAAATAGTTTTTTATGTATGGGGACACTGAAAATGTCCTCATAAAGCACCTTCATATCGTAATACCTATGTCATACCCATGTCATTATACACATGTTTTTCCTCATAAATCACACAAACATGCACACACACGCCTAAATATATATATATACATGAGAAGAATATATGAATGCATATACTGTACAACAAGTGTATGCATAGTATATACATAGTAAATACAGTGCACACATAAATTATGTAAACAAAACCTTATTAAGCATGCGATTAATAGCAATTATTTATTTTACAGAATATGTATATATAAAACAAATCATGCATGTATGATTTTATCCCATTCAACTTTTTTTATTCCCTTCAATCTCATTATATTTCTTTCCTTTGTCCCTTGTCATGTCTTTATTAAAGACAGACAGTGTTTTGTGTCTTCTGATTGTCTTCCAGTCTTCAGAGCACCAGTTGAGTTGTGATCTCAGAGTTCATATAATAGGCTGATCTTGTATAGACACTCAAGGGTTATGAAACCCAGTGGGCCCTAACAATAGGCTCTCTACATAACAAGCTAAGTAGCTTGTTTCCCTTTGTGAAGGGTCAAGAGGGCCGATCTAAAGGATGTCTGCTTTGTATGTGCTTATAAGAGTATTTCAAGATACATTTGAGGTTTTGGAAGGAACCAGCATGAAAGTATATGGCATCAGCAAGCAAGTTTTAACCACTAATCCTTAAACTGTATTAGTATCCATTTTCACGCTACTAGTACTTTTAAAACTATTTTACTTGTATGTAGTGTCTGTTGCATTAAGTACTTATGCATGAGCCACTAATGCTTTGTTTTTTTTTTAGATATTAGTACTTATTTGTTAGGTACGAGTAACTTTTATTACAATACAATTTCTTATTCATTAGATACAAGTACTTATTTCAATAGTGACTACTTTTCTGCTATTCTTTGTAACACACTATGACATTTTTTCCCATTGACTTCCTTCTATATAAAACTGTGCTGTTCTTACTAGTATGCATTGCAATTGAGACAATTATCTTTAATATAGTAAGTGTTGATACGATACTAGTAAATGTTAAATAGATGTAAGAGTTATCCAATTTGTACTATTTATTTAGGAGACACTAGTATTTTTTATTTTTTTGTAATTTTTATTACTAACAAATATTGTACTTGTAATTGTTAATTTACACAAAAGTCACAACTTTTTTAACTAGTTTTAAGTCAGAATGGGCAATTAAAATGGTTGTAATAGTACAACAAAAAATATTACTAGTAACATTCAGAATAAGTACTAGTTCATAATAAATAAGTGTAAGTACTAGTATCTAATAATAAGGCATTTCCATTGGAGATGAGCACACCTGATAGGCAGCAGCCTGTTTTCAGCATATTTTCTGGATTTTTGAAAGGATTTGAGGGACGAAAATAAGATATTAGCAAATTTTATAAATGAAATGTTGAAGCAGCTTACCACAAAGGATCATAAAATTGTCTGTAAAGACTTGGAATATGTAAGATTTAGAATCACATGAGGTGAGTAAATAATTACAAAAAGTTAATTTATAGCTATACTGTTTCTTTTAAAAGGCATACATTAAATGAAACATTTTGCCTAACAGACAACTGACCATGTGACCACAACAAAACAATGGAGCCTGACCTGTGGAATTGCTGACGGTGGCATGTAGGGAGTTGCACTTCATGGTGCACTCGTTCAGGGGGTCCTTAGCATTGAGGTGACACTCCACACAAGACCTGGGGGACACAAAGACAACATTACCAAAAATCCTGTCGACCCCACAGAGGACGCTAGGTCTCTAGAGGACGCTTTGTTTTGTGTTCTTTGTGAGTGTTTTTCTCAGAGATGGACTCTCTCATTTTTAGTCTCATTCTCTCTGTATCGCTTTATCACGGAGTTAAATGACCCGCAGGGTGACAGGGCCTTTAGTGGGAAGGAAATGCAATACTGCAGACCTGCCACATGCCTTTTGGTGTTCATATATGCCCTCTGGAAATGAGTGGACAAGGCGACTCATAAAAACACACAGAGCTGCCCACACACACAAAGTAGTCATGAGGGAAAACTGCCTTGAAAGCCGGAGGTCAATTTAAAACAAGCAATAAGAAACAAATTGTCAAATATCGATGGATCCATCAGTCATTAGAGTGTTAGTAGACTTATAAAAGAAAATAAATACAAATCAGACAGCCCGCAATGATTTAAACCAGACTGCAGCTAAAGCAACCGGCTTTCAATGCTGCCTTTTCATTCTGAAACTCAGTTTTAGTCACAGCCAAAAATGCATGTCTTTACCTGGGGAAGCTACAGATGTCTTCACAGGTTGGGCACCTTTGGCACCACTCTCCTGAGGCTCCGGGGACGGTGCACTCACACTTCCCACACACACACTTGCCCCGTCCGCTGCAGATGGAACCATCCGGAGACGCACACAAGCTGTTGTTGGTGCTGCAGTTACAGAACTCTCCCATCCAGCCGCTGTCACACACACACTCGCCACAGTCACATTCCCCGTGACCTACACAAACAAGCATGAAGAAAATATACACAGACTTTTTTTTAAAGAAATGAATACCTCAATTCGGTATGGAAGCATAATATTGTGTTATAAATGTATTCACTTTTGATCAAAGATTTTTAATGAAATGCATTTTTTTACAAAAAAATAAAAATAAATTAAAAGTAGCACAGGTTCTGGTTAGTAATATGCATTGCTAAAAACTTCATTTGGACAGCGTTGAAGGTGATTCCAGATTTTCAAATAGTTCTATCTTGGCCAAATATTGGCAATACTAACAAATCGTATATCAATGGAAAACGTATTTATTCAGCTTGATTTTCCGATGTATGAACAGACTGGTTTGTGATCCACGGTCACATATTTTTCATTTTATAATTGAACATTACACTTTAAGCTAGACGAAGCCTTCAGACATGTTTTATAATTTAATTAATTATTTTCACAGTTGTTGTTTGTTTTTTTTTATACATAATAATCATGAGAATCACCCTAACTTGACAGTCCTGAAGTAAATATTGCACTGATCTACCCAGTCTCACTGTATTTATTCGTGGGCAGGGACATGTTTATTTCATTATTTTTGTAAGTCCAGTAAGTTTTTTTAAACTAGGATGCATCCAATTGAAATGCATTAGTTTAAAAAAACGTACTGGACTTACAAAAATAATGAAATAAACATGTCCCTGCCACGAATAAATAGATTTAATTACATGACTAAATCACAAACTGAGATAGGGTTGCACTGATCCCATATACACATGGGATGGCCCGCATTAAACCCTCCTGCCCATGTCCTCCCGAGTATAGCAACTGTTTTAGCAATTATCGGCGTGTTGTTCTTTCATTAACATTCCTCAGATCAAATATCTCTCCCACTGTGTCAGCGCTTTCTTTCCCCTTGACTCAAAGGGCTACACTGGGTACTGACCTCCACAAAGCTCTCCTCTGAACCTGAGACAGGAGAAATCGTCGCACTCGCAGTACGGCCCGTACACGCGTCCGAAACTGGATGGGTGGCACACACACTGTCCGCAGAAACACTCGCCCAAGCCGCTGCACATCTCCGCACCTTCATGCGCCCTGCCACACACATAATCTTACATTACAGCATTCCTGCACACCTCACAGGAAACTCTCTGTTACGCTTGCTCTCACCTGCAGTCGCTGATATGTTCTTGGCCCTCTGTGCACTCACATTTCGGCCCCACGAAACCTGGAATGCACAAACAGGTGCCACACTCCAGCGACCCGTGCCCGCGGCTGCAAAAGGTGCTGTTCGCTTCGGGGCTTCGATGACAGTCACAGACACATTGAGACTCCAGTTCGATCTCCAAGGCATCTTGGAAACCCACCGGCCGCAAGGAAAACCGCCGTGGACCGTCAAGACAGCCGTTTAACTTGATCGTAACATTAAAAGATACCTGAGTGGGAAAAGATCACTTTGAGAAATTGTGTGCGATACAAGTCATCTCCACAAGACATTTTTCGCAACATATTGCGTAAATATTTTCAAAACATGTTGGACGAGGACGAGGCAACTGACAAGACGTTAGATTTATTTAACCTCTTGATGAAATACTGTCATGCCAGCACAATGAGAGCAACAAACTATATCAATATTATACATTTAAAACAAGATTTGACACGTTTGCTATTTCGTCGGAGATATGAATGAGACATGACTCATTCCTGTTTTAATCTACTAGGGTAGTGTTACTGTAAGGAAGGATTGAATGAAGAACTGACCACATCACCAGCTTTCACATTGGAGCAGTTTTTATGTCCGGTGATGATGGCCCCGTCCTGACAGAGCGCTGTGAAGGAAAGCTGCAGATCTTCAGTGTTGCCCAGCACTTCCAGATCGATCTCTGACCTCAGCTCCTGTCAATCAAACAACAGACATAAACAGTTTGTTAATGCTTGAAGAGTATCATTTTTGTGGTTACACATAAAGTACAGTACCGACCCAAGAAAGTACTGGTAATATAAGGTACCTATATGGGGTAAGGTTAGGTCTAGGGCTAGGTTCAGGGTTAGTACCTAGTTATTACCTAGCAATTGTAAATAATATAAAAAATACATAGTATAGTGAAGAGGCTGATCATTTTCTACACCGAACTAAAAAAGAAAACTGAGCGCTGTCAAAAAGGCGCATACACATGAGCTGGGGGATTGAACGATTGGATAAATACACACACTTGTGTGTTTTCAAATGCCTGTCTTTGCAAGCATTCTTGTAAACACAGTAATTTAGGTCTTATGTGAAAGCAAACAGATAAGAAAGAAATCATGTGTAACAGTATATTGCTCTTAAAGTGACAGCGGTATAATATCCTGCTTCCTGCCATTACTAATACTAGCTTTATTTATTGAGGTTTTACACTTCAGTAATACACCACTATATGGTGGGATGGGATGTGCAGTGCTCAGGTAATTTCTGGAGGGGTGGGATGTAAATTAGAGTGCAAGCAGAGGTAAGAGAGAATGGGGGATGGAGAACAGAGATGAAGAGATCAAACAACAGCCATAGAACGAGTGCAGACACGCTCCGTGAACACGGCCAGTCTCATGAAAATAAGCTGGGAGGGGGTTAAAGGGAGGGGAAACACTGAACAGATAAGATGCAAGTCTACGTGAAAAATATTTGTCAATAAATAGTTCTCTCCAACATTTGGTAACCCCTAGTACTAAAATGTATTTGAGCATTTATTTCATGACACATACACTACAAATACATTTACATGTTTATACACTTAATAAAATAACCTGCAATTGTACTTTTAGTATGCTAAACTGGTATATTTGAAGTCTTCTAAACTGGAACGACTATATGCACTTTAATTGTGTGGAAGTGATGCTGATATTGATTGTACTAAAATGGAACTTGCAAGTGCACTTTAAATAACTTGCATTTAAAGACCAGTATTGTTTAAAAACTAGACACTTCTCATCAACAGTGACATTAAAGCACATTAAGCTAAATGTTAAGAAATGTGCACTGTACACAAGCAGTACTCCAAATATAGTTCATTATCATTTTTTATATCAGTAAGCCTGAAACAAATATGTTAAATATGTGAGTAAATCTGTTCATAGATTTGAACTACACATGTCCCATGAAATAAATGTACTATTGTACTATTACTACTTTTTTACCAGGAACACTCTCACATTACCTCTGTTACACAGTCTCTTGAAGACTAACTGTACCTTATATGAGGTCATGATGAGTTCCAGAATGTTCCTTGAATCGGGTGCCAACACCCCCACAGTAGCACCAGGAATCAGACTAGCATAATTCTATCAGAAAGGCAGAAAAAGGTGGTTAAACATCAACTGCAAACTCCTGGAGAGCAGCCACAGAATTTGAGATGTGGGAGAGCGATATGGAGAAAGGGAGGGAAGAGGGAAGAAAAGGAGAACTCAGAAAACATAAAATATTTGTGTTATGAGAGGTCGGCCTGGGTAATGTGTTAAATACTCTGTTTGAACATGTTGTAAAGAGAACCGAATACACTAGTGATTCACGCAGGCTATTCACCCACTGATATATCTTCCATCAGGTGCTCTCAGGTTCCACATGCACAGAAAAACACATGCCTTTTTGTTTCCCTCTTTGTGGGCTAATATGAATAAACATGAGAGAGAAAAGCTTTTCTCACCTCATAGTTCTGCCTCAGATTGTCCGTCACGGCGAATATAAGGAGGATATTGTTTTCAACCAGTTTGTCCACAAGTTGCCCTAATGTTGGGTACTCCTATAAACACAGATTAAATAAATACCAAAAACAAGACACTCAGTCAGACAATACATTCACAAGAAATACAGCAGGAGAAAAGACTATACCTACATTCATTTGTTAAAAAAGAAAAATCAGTATTCAATTCATTTAGATTTACAATATAGTAATTCAACAAGAACTCAAAATAAATACGTTGTGAAGGAATATTCCAGGTTAAATATAAGTTTCATTGACAGCATCTGAATAATTCCTGTAAATGCTTTCGAGTCAAGTTATCTTTATTCATTTAACGTTTTTAGCAATACAGGTAATATCAAAGCAGCTTTACATATTAAACAGGGAAATTGGGTCAATAATGCAACTATTATACACACTTTCTGTAAACACATTTTCAGTTGAAGGCAGTTCAATTCAACTTACACAAAAATCACTGACATGACATGTGTTTGTCTTCATATATAATGTGCACAGTACACACACACCTTACGTAAACGAAAACATTTATTTTGGATGGGATTAATCGCGATTAATCATTTGACAGAACTCTAAATATAGAAATATATATATACACACACACACACACACACATGCATAAAGTTAGAAAATGAAGTAGATATTTTTGTGAAAGCATTTACAGTAATAATACAGCAATAACCCAAAATTATTTCATGTCAAATACCAAAATGTTTATAGATGTAAATGCATACATGTACTGAAAATGTAGTTTTTTCCCTTTTGCTTTTAGGAACTGAAGCTTTAAAATGAATTTTTCTAGTGCCATCAATGCCACCTTTATCCGCTGAATACCACATTTAAAATTTATCCAATTGTAAACCACGCCTTACATGATATCTGTACTATTCTTGGTATTATCTCAGTGTTGATCATAAATACTGAAAATAAGAATCTTTGATTAAAGTCACTATTTTTGTATTCTTTCCATACAAAAAGCAGATGGAGCATTCGTTGGATATCTTTCATACTTTTCCAATGGGACAGACAAGCCTCCCGGTTTTCATCAAAAATATCTTTAATTGTGTTCCGAAGTCGGACGAAGCTTTTACAGGTTTTAACGACATGGTGTGTAAGAGATTACTAACAAAATGTTCACTTCGTGGTGGAGTCCCTGCTGAGAATAAGAATAGAACCCTGGCCAAAACACAATGGAAAATGTAATGGGTTTAATGGTTATAATGGGAATTGTATTGGTTTTAATGGAAAGTATAATAGTGTCTACTGGTATGTGATGTATTCTATTGGTGGGACGTTAAATCCTTTTGGAAAAATGGCCAAAACACACTACAAAAAGGAATTCTGTAATGGTTTTACTGGAAAAACTTCATGGTTCATAATGGCATTTTAATGTAAACCTTCTATTGTTTTTTTTTTAGCAGGTAGCATTTCATTTCTAGTCACTATAACCTGGAATATTCCTTTTCAATGACTCAAATTTCCTGATTCCTCAGGAACAGAAGCTGCAAACTTCACCTTACCAGATGGGCAGTCATGGAATATTCATTATTGTCATCCAAGTGACACTTTCCATCATTGGGCACAACGATGCCGGACATTTTACTATCCATCCCAAAATGAGAATCTGCGTCGCTCACAAACACCAACAGCTTGATGGAATCGTTCCTCCAGCCAATCCTGTCCTGAGTTAACAGGGACATTTCCAGAAGTTGGAACAAAACAGTGTTTCCTCCATTAAAGCCAATCATTTGAAAGGGAAATAAGCGACTCACCCCGCACACCGCCGCCTGCATGATGGCGTCAAAACCGCACTCGGGCAAGTCGATGTTCGCAGATACCTGCTGCTTCGAGATGATCTCATTGAACTTGTCAGCACTGCTCGTTAACGGCAGAAGGTGTCGGTATCCAAATGTGGGGAGACATTCAAAATCAACACTCCTGCATAAGAGAAGCGTGATTAAAAGCGGCCTTCTATTGTCTAAAACTGTTCATAGCGCACTACTAAATGGACGATGATGTCATATGACGTTGCTCAGAAGTCATAAAAATGATCAGTTGAAATTAACCCCCCCCCCTCACTGATGTCGCATTCATCCTTCTTTTTGGGTTTATACTGGCAGACCCCTCAGATCTGGCCGAGCTGGTGTATTACCTGCAGGGATTGGTCAACTCTTCTTTCGTTATCTTGATAAAAGGCAGAACTGGTTTCTCCACAAAGGAACCGAATCCTAGCCTGAATTTGCTGGTAAGCTTAGCCATCTCTTTTGAGAGCGTCGTGCCCAAGTCTTTGGTCATTTTCAGATCATCATTCATCGACGCTGACAGGTCCATCAGGTAATAAATGTCCACCGGATGGTCCTCCGGTTCCTGCACTTGAATCTGAAAGGTCAGCTGACTTCCTGTGGTAGAGAAATGACAAACAGAGCTCAAAATTGGCACATGTTTACATTCTGAGATTCCAGTGTGGTGCAAATGTTTTCCAGGTCAGTGTGATGTTTGGCACAAGTAGACATTGTGTAGTTCGTCTGCATTTGGCTTTCTGTCTCTGAATGACTAAATCTTTTTAATCGTTCCATCAGGGGAAGTACCTCCCCAGCAGAGGAGCAGCTGTGGGCAGAGAGACATTTCTTTGATTTTCAAATCTGTGTCACCCAATTTTTTTTTTACCTGGTCTAAGCTGGAGGCGCATCTTCTGTGGTGAGATGTATGAAGCGTTAGTGAGGCTGGCGCTCTTTCCTAAGCCTTGGTCCTTGAGCACTTTGGCATTCGTGACGGGGAACTCCACGAATTCCCCGGAGCATCCCTTCTGAAGAAGAGCCTCGGGTGTGTCGCATCTCTCGTCGATTGAAAAGAAGTCAGTGAAATTCTGGATAAACAATCATTTTAATTATTTTTGCTAACACTGCCAAAAAAATTTAAGTAATTAAAAAAAATAATAAAATAAAATAAAATAAATAAATATATATATATATATTTCTAATTTAATTCTATGCATACTTCAAAATCAGTCACTTTTTGTTGACATATCACGTTATTTGGAGTATTTATTTATTGCACAGGGCACATTTACTTATATTGTGCTTTTACTGTGATATCAGCATTAATAAGGATTGTATGATCTTTGAATAATATTGGTCTGTACCTGAAGTATACTTCCACTTTAGCACAATCAAATATGTTTCTGTTTATCTTTAGATGTGACTTATGCAGAATTACCGTACATAAACAACAAAAATGAGTTGTTCAAGTTTAGCAGACTTTTAAGTTTAGCAGTTTAGTATACTAAAAGTACAACTGCAGGTATTTTTTATTAAGCTCATAAATATGCAAACATGTTGGTAGTATACTTGAAATACATGTTTTAATCATTTTTGCTTTTTTTCACTAGGGTTATCTATTATATGGTCATTTGTCTTTGCCTTCTTCTTTGGCTTCTTTTCACAAAACATAAATACGTCAAAGAAAAAAAACACTAATGTCAACAATTATACAAAATATGCCCACTGACAATAAGACAAAAGAGCCCTTAAATATGTATTTCAGTGTGTGCCCAATAGTGCCTTCCTGATGGCTATTTTTCAATTAAAAAGAGGATTTGAAGAATCATTTACAACCATTGTTACTATATATTGTACTGTACTAGTATAATACTTCCTTTTTGGAGTTAACTATCCCTTCAAGAAGAGTTTGTCCAATGCATTCTGAATTTTTTTTTAAGCAAAAATCAGTTGTGTTACCTGTAGTGTGCACCAGGCGCACTGCGGGCCCAGCTGCAGACACTCGTCACAGGAGAGAGCGTTAAATTGAGAACACGTCCCTGCACACGACACAGCACAGCGTGGTTTGTGGATGCGGTTTGCTTTTCTCAATGCAACAAAGTTTCTCACGCAACATCAAAACCATATAGAGTCAGCTGATAGTTTTGCTCTCAGTCTGCCAAAAAGTAGTCAAAGCAGCAAGAAGACTAAAATGACATTAAAAGTTAATCTTAAATCAGCTTGTTGTATTTCATTACTTGCGCAGGCTCTGTTCTGTTACAACAATGTATGCTTAGGTCTTTCTAGGTGAATCCAATAAAACGCAGATGAGATGGACTGACGCATTTGTGAGTGCAAAAATGCTTACACTAGAAAAAGAAAATGGGTTTGTGGTTCCCCAATCTGTTCCCAACATGCACCAGGGTAGCATTTTTTAAAACTAGTTATAACTTACATGTATTATTTTTTATGTTTGTTTTGATGTCATGTCTTTCTTCTTCTAAATACCATGTTTAAAAGTCTGTATGTAACATTTGAAGGTGATTAACATCTTCACATAATGAGCATTTATACATTTGTGACAGTAACAAGAACTTTATTTACATAGCTACAATAAACACATGAGATGAGGCGTAAATATTAAACAGTTTAAATGTAATTAAAGAAAAACTACGCCCTTAGCAGATTTAATGTGACAGATTTGCATAATCTAAATAGGTTTTGTCATATTGATGCAGATGTTCAAAATGAGTCAGGCTATACTTTTCAAAACAGATATAGTTTAATGACGTTATTTGGTTTTTTTTTTGTGAAGATTTTTGTCTTCACATTGCTCTAAATGATTGATTGATTGATAGGCGGAATCAAAAGCTGAATGAGGAACGAGACCGCACGTATGTTCTGTATTTGTGATTGATCAAAATTTCTTCAGTCTTACCTCCGACAGTGCCGAGCCAGAAGTGAAGGACAATGTAGAGTGAAACAATCCCCATTAGTCCTCACGGTTTCTGATCAAAGGAGAAAAAATAAAGGTCATATTCTCAAGCGAGCGAACTCGGGATGCGAGCATGTACGCGCGAGCAGGTCTAAGCTCACCTGGACAGACAGACTCAGCGCGTGCGCTTACCTGCCCAACCTTTATATGCACTTCCGTGCAAGTGAGAACACAACAGGTAAGTCACCGTCTCCCAAGGGCACATATCTCACACAAATACTTACGCAAATACTAGTGGTTATTTTAATATTTTATTAAGAGATGTCATTCTTAGTTACCTTTTTCGTAGTGTAGACATGATCAAGCTCGTTTAAAATATTACAGACGTGTTCTACTCACTTCTGCAAACGTGGTTTTAAGTGGTTATACAGAAGCGACATGAGGGTGAGAAATCTGGGAAATGAGTACCGAATTGAAAAAAAAATCGTCTATGCCATTGCAATAGATATGACGTGAAATCAAATAGGCCTATGAAGTTGTGTTCTACAGCATATATATATAATAAAAATGTTTTTAGAAACTCTCTGGTTGTCAGATATTAGACAAACATGGTCACAGGACTCCTTGAGGGGAAATGACTTCCTACATTCACTAAAAATCATCCTGGGACTATTTAAAAAATGAATGTTGCTATCAAGGTGAAAAAAAAACGATAGACTTGCTTAAAGCTATATCTTTTCATGAAATGCAAATACTGTGTATATGTAGGCTATAGATCATTTGTAAAGGAGCATTCCCAGCATTGCCTGAAATATATATGTATTTTAGTGTACCTGATTTGTTATTTTTGGAATGCAATCGGTAGAGTTTTTTCTTAAGTGACACTGATATTTTGCGGTGTATACAGTTATACAGACTCCAGTCCATAACAATATTCAACCCAACTTTTTAGTTATAGTTATGTGATATTAATGAACTAGCAAAGTGTTAGTTGATTGTAGTGTTGATTTGCTTTAGGGAGAATCAAGCTTTAATTAATTAAGTGGGAATAAGGCCCTATACTTGACACCCTGACTGACACTTAATAATCACTGAAGGCCCTCAGGTAAATACTGTTGGTTTTGCAACAAGGTGTTCCTGTTTGACTATCTTGCCAAGCATCACAGGTGCTTCACTGTTTAAATTGCCGTTGGCAGTCACCCATAGCATCACATTTGCACATAAAACATCTCTCGTCACTCATGTCACCACCTGTAAATTTGAAAGATTTCTGGTTACACTTCTTCTGCAAGTAACTGTCTGTGTGAACGGCACATAAACATCTTTACTTTCATTGTTTAGTTGATACAATATTTGTCGTCACACTCTTCAGTGAAATGTAATTAAACTGAACAACAAACATAGAGGTTAACCTCGGGACATGACTCCATGATGTATCATGCTTTATCAGCACATTACTATCGATAGCAAGCACAATCACAATCGAGATTACTTGGGAAAACAACCCCAAAGTAGTTTAGAAATATATGACTTTTGCTATCTGTTGGAAATCTGTTCAGTTACTATCTTGTTTCTGTCGTTTATTCTGATCGTGTGACCTTTTGACTTTGTTGTATCCATTTATTGCCGAATATCCAAAGGGAACAGTCTGATCCTTCAACAAAGCCTGTGGGAATCCCCATGGCCTTGACTAATATTAATATTTGCTGAGCGTGGTTGCATGTGACACATTCCCCTCTACATGGCTGAAAACAGGTGTGTGTGTGTGTGCCACGCCTGGCTATGAGGAGCCGTGACTCAGTTTCTGTCTGAGACCACAGAAAGCACAGACATATATAGATAAAACAATGTCAATGTTTAACTGGTCAAGTTCTACAAAATGAGCACAGGACATTGTTTTCATAATTCAAAAGAATGACCAAATGTAATGATTAACATCTGATCATATATCTGATCACCTGTGTGAACCAGTGGATGAGGCCTCATAATAGATTCAATTGTTTTCGTTTTTACAATCAGAATTCAAGGTCAGCATGGACATATTGTAGCTCAAAGTATCAGCATTGTTTCTTCTAAAATTCCTTGGCATCTTGGTGCGGTTTTGAGACATTGTTGAGGGGTCTTCTGAGACTCTGGACACATGTGAGATTACTGGGGACTTTTTCTTTGGAGAGTGGTTTAAGAAGCACTATATTTCACTACTTTCATCTACTGCTCAATTCAAAAGCGGGCATTGCTATGCTCACCTAGAAGGGTCTTGTTTGTGACAGATTGTATCGTTTTACATTTGTGTTGAATTATTTATATTTTATGTCATTTTTATTAATTACATCACTATTGAATGTATATGTGTATTTGTGTTTAATTACTAATTCATATTTTTTAAATACCTCACCCTTCAAAATAAAGAACAAGGATGTGCCATAGTCACCGTCTCACAAAGTTGTGTTTATAGGATAAGGTAAGGATAAAACTGGACAGGACGGAACAGGACAGGATTGGAAAAGGATAGGATGGGATGGAACACAGTAGAATAATCAATGTTGCAATTCTCAAGTCCAGAAAAGGTCATTCTCAGACTCAAGTTCGTCTCAAGTCTCAAGTACAGTGAAAATTACCCCATCATATCATGATGGGACATGTCCTGTCCCATCTTATTTTCATCCTATCTTGTCCTGTCCATCATATCATATCTTTATCCTATTATACATCCCATCATATCCCAATCTATCCTATTTTATTCTACAGGTGTGTCCGTATACTATCTTATCTTTTCCCATCCCATCCTACTGTATTATGCCATGTCCTCTTCTAATACATCATATTGTATATCCTATCACAACCCATCCCATCTTCTTCTTTCAAACCATATCATGTCCTAATCTATCATATATGGCATCCTATCCCATCCTACAGGTATATTCCATCCAATCTTTACCTATTATACTATATCCTGTCCTAATCTATCCTAACCTAACCTCCATCCCACCCATCCTATGCTGTCCTATCCTGTCCTGTTGTATTTGACTGTCATACCATATCCTATCCCAGTCTATCCTGTATACCATCCTACATATCCTGTTCTATCCAATCATACCCTATCCTACCATATTCTTTCACATTCTACAGTATATCCTATCCTATCCTATCATACTTTGAGTATAAAAAGCATTTAGCGTTCAATTTGATGTTAAATTTGAATTTGACTGTTTGTGTGTCTCTGGTTTGAACTGTTTAACCTGCTCAAAAGCACCATTTTTAAACTAAACAAACTTTAACCTTTTCCCATTACAGCAGATCAAATTCGGACATTCAGGATACCATGCTCAAAGGACATTTTTGCTGTATCAGATCGGAGTAACTCACCCCTGAAGGCCTCGGCAGCTAGCATGCTGTCCTCTCTCTCAATACCAAATCCACAGCAACAAGTGGCTGGAAGTGTTTGTCGGAAGCAATAGTATGCTCAAACTATCACAGCGGCTTTATGGAGCATGAAGCCTGCACTCCCTTCCTCACCCCCTTTTCTCACATACACACACACTTTTCTGCCTGAATGACGGCAGCAACTGCAGGACTACGCATACACACACACACAGCGTGAAGCTTCTTCATTAGTGAGAGAGAGACCGACGGGCCAAATGGTCTTGTGTGACTGGATTTTGTTGAATGTGTATGCAGCATGTAGGTCAGTGGGGTTTTTCTATTGTCTGTCAGACAGCGAAACTGATTCTGTGGTAAGTAAAATCCACCATCAGTGTCAGGTGCTTTTTTTAGTTTAGTAACAGGTCTTAGCACGCCCAGTATGCGTGCAGTTGGCCAACACTGGGGCCTTAAAGAAATAATCCATGTTAAATACAAGCAAATTTTGTGACGCAATGTTTTACAATGAGGTACTTTTTGAAAAGGGAACGTTTTTTGAGGTGATAAACAATACACCAGTGACTAAGCTTGTATTGAACCCAGAATATTCTTTAATTTAATATCCCAACAAGCACAAATCAACTACACTGGGAGACGCAGCCAAAGGTTTCCAAAAGGAAAATAGCTTTCTGAGCATACTAAATTACATTTTAATGAAATTTCGAAAACACAGAAAGCTTCTGTGAGGGTTGAGATATAGAAAACATCCTGAGCTCAGTATAAAAACAACTGAAGTCAGTAGAAAGTCCCCACTTTGCAAGAAAAACAAGTGTGTGTGTGCGTTGGAGGGCTACTGTCACACTCACCAGAAATGAATGGCACCAATTCACTCCTCATACTTCCTCACTGAACTATGAATGGAACGCAGAGAAACAAAGAGAGAGAAAGACGAGAGAATGAGAAACACTGAGGAAAAGTGTCTCTTTTATATAAAGTCAAAGGGAAAATAATGTGGGCAGCGAGAGCTTTGTGGTTGCTCTCTTTCACCGGCACACACACACAGCTTCTGACATGTTTTACTACATTTTAGAGAATGTTTTATTACTAAAGACAAAGACAACAAAACCCAACTGTTTTATTAAATAAAATAATACAATGAAACAATACAATAACTTACAATTATTTTATTTCATGCAGATTTGGCACACTATTTTGCCCCTAAGTGACTACACAAAACCACTAAGAGACACTAGCTAGTTCAAAATGTCAACCAATGCACACAGCTTTATAATGAACTTTGGCTTTTCAAATGTTTTATTTTAGGACTACAACAGCAAAATTTGCTCTTTGACCATGACAGTCTCTTTCCATCGTGGGGTTCAGCCACTGACTTTTTTGTTTTGGTTTTGACTGACTAGGGTGCTGTGGTGGTGATGGAGGTATTTAGATTGAAAAAGATTGAGACAGATCTCCTATCTACATATGACACACACACACACACACACACTCTCCAGCACATACATGCACCTAACTTTCTCAGTCCCACCGTCCCATAGGGTGTGTGTCCTCTCAGCTGTTTAGGGGGAGGGAATGAGACAGGTGTGCATGCTATTAAATGTGAACTTTTCATTAATATAGATTAAGAAACAAACCTCTGACGGAAATAATATGGAAACGGGCCAGACAGTGAGTGAGAAAATCAGAAACTGACTACAGGCTCACTCTTTCAGATTAGAGTTTTGAGTCTGTGGTAATCAGAAAGCGGAGAACACAGACACAGTAAAAGACAGACACATGTAAGGTGCCTGAGAGTCTTAGACATAATCTCCTGGATTTGTGATAAAACCCTGCAGGCTGATATTACAAAGAGCCCATTGGCAGGGCCACTTTCAGCTGAAGAGGTGCTAAAATTACCTTCCAAAGATGCTATCTAAATATAAACGGAAATGTAACCTACTCTCATCGAAAGTAAAGCTTAAACTAAAGGGTAGTAAATTTGCCAAAATGCTGAAGAGGTGCGAGTGCAGCGTTTAGGGGCCTGACTATATCGCCATCTGGTGGTCAAAGACAACCAGTCAATTCTACAATGAAAATGGTAACACTTTAAAATAAGGTGTTATTTGTTAAAAAAACGTTAATGCCCATCTGGGCCGATCAGACTTGACTTTTTCTAATATTATGATAGGGTAAGATTGAGAATATAATCGGTAGTGATAAATGGGGTAAGAAACATCTGTATTTGGTATTTGAATAGTGACTGAGGGTCTGGCCCATGTCAGGAATGCAATAACAGTGTTTATTCGTTTAGCCCGGCCTTTAGAGAACAAATATGAGGATGTGACATAGTTTTTGTTTGATGATTTTAGATAATGATTTTTTGATGTTTTGAAAGTTTTTCTTAATATATGTGTAAAGATATGGAGGCGGGGAGTCATGTGGATTCAAGTGCAGGCTGATTTTTTAAGAAAACACGGTGAAACAAGCAGACAGGACGATCACAGCAGACATAATCACATGGGCAAAGGCAGTAGAGTATTCATAGTCCGTAGCGTGGGTGGAGAGAGGGGTAAACGATATCCAGAATGGGCTTGGTGAGGTCAATAGTCCAGAACCAGGCAAGGTTGGCAACAATAATCCAGGTGCTAATACACAAAGAGAAAACAGGGAAAGGCGAACAGGGAAATCCTCCAAACAACACTCCAAAACAGTAAAATGAACCGCAATAGACAAAGACAAACTGAGACTTTAAAAACACACCTTGATTAGACTGAGGGGCGGAGAAACAGCTTAAACACTATGCCAACGAATGACAGATGCAGACTTGAGTAAACTACTATGGTGACAAACACAAGGGGCGGAGTCATAAGTTAATTGATGAAGTGAGAACAGAAACACAAAACACATACAGCCAATGGGGCGCTGGAGTGCCATCCAGTTGCCAGAGCTGGCACAACCAGCCTGATTGTCACAATATGTGACAGACACATACACTTTAGATTTATTTTATTTATATTAATATATTTTATATTATAAATATATCTAATGCATACATAGCTATTATATATTTTTCTTAAATAAAATGTGGTAATACTGAGAAAGATTATTAAAATTTATGATAACTGTATTCAGTGTATTTTAATTCTGTAATTTGTTCCTTTCAACACATTTTCAACGGCCATTACTTTCAGTGCCACATGATCCTCCATCATCAAAAAGTAATGGCTGCTGAAAATGTGTTTGGTGCTCAAAAAGTGGGAAAAAAAGTTCAAAAGAACTTCAAAAGAGTATGTATTTAAAATATATTTTTTAAATGTTAAATATCTTACCCTAAACATTTGACAATATATATATTTTGAAATATATATCATGTATCTATACTGTATTAGATACATGAGGTATAATGTACTGTATAATTTTGACTCTAAAGTAATCTGACATTGTTTTAAAAATGTTTTGATAGATTGAAATTCACCCTAGGGCTCGGCAGCCCTTCCAACCCTGAGCGTTCTACACACATTAATATTTTTTGGATCATTTGTTCATGGCAACATAAATCTTTTGCAGCAATGCACATGTTTTGACCAAAATGAATCAAAGAAAAATAATTAATCAAAGAAATAAACCACACTGAGCCCAAACTATTGAATGACACTGTATTTAGCCTATAGTAGAAATCCTATATTTATAAAATAGAGATGAGATTCTAGAATTTATTTTTTCCTGGATATTTATAAATACTTCCTGTGATGTAGGAATGTTTGTAGAAATATTTGCTGTGCCTTTCAGACCTTGCGTCAACATTGAGTATCTCATTTAAAATGGGTGCGTATCTTGAGAAGACCAAATAGAAGACCTAATAACGCATAGCCGGTACTACTTGTATGTTTAAATACCTCCGCGCCAACAAAGATTACCGTTTGGCGCCATCTTGTGACAAACACTGGACAACCACAATTTACAATGGAAAATTTTCCTATTAATAATTAATGTTATTTTTTAATAACTTGGCTTGTAGTCCTTCGATTGGCCCGCTGGGAAAAAAATCCCGACTGTCCCGATTGCCACTCCGCCCTTGATTGAAATATGTAACTTAAACATGCTGCACTTACTGACAAAACAACATTGGGAACCACTGTGTTACAGACTGTGTGATGTACTGAAAACATTTAAGCAAGCTATGAGTTCAAATAAGTCATAGATGTGGGCTAAGGCCATGGAAGAGGAAATACATTCTCACAGGTAAATGATACATTTACCCTAACTACTCTACCAGAAGGTAAACATGCAGTGGGAAGTAGATGGGTTTATGCTATCAAAGTTAATGATAGGACTAAGTCATTCAAAGCAAGATGTTGCTAAAGGCTATAGTCAAGTGAAGGGTGTAGATTACAAAGAGGCTTTCTCCCCAACAGCAAATATCTCTTATGAGCCTTGATTCAAATGGCAGCACAGTATAATCTTGACCTCCATCATTGGAAAATATCACAATATTTGTTTAACCCAAGCAAACAACACTGTTCTGCAGTTAAACATGTAATGAGGTACTTAAAAGGTACAATTGAGCATGAACTTTGCTACGAGAAAAGTGATGAAAAATCTAAAGTAGTGGCATACAGTGTTGCTGACTGGGCGTCAGATCTAAATGACAGGAGGAGCACAACAGGGCACTGCTTTAGTCATGGTCAAGATGGTCCTCTGGTCTCTTGGAAGTAAAGGAAACAGTCCACAGTTGCTTTATCAACAGGTGAAGCAGAATTTATGGCACTGGCTGTGTAATCACACAAGAAAGCATGCAACTTGTACAGTTGTTAAACAATATGGAAAATAACTGTATATGCCTGTACAAATCTATGAAGATAACGATATATGCTGTACGATACGATTTCATCCGATCAGCACTTAGTGATGGCAAAGTGACAGTTGAGTATTTTCCTACTGAAGAAATGGTGGCTGATGTCATGACTAAACCAAAGCTTAAACTAGATAAATTCAAGAGCTTTATGTTTGGTGTGTAAATCTAACACAAATGAGTTGCAAGGCTCTACTCCTATGTTATGTTGTTATAATAATATACAGTATTGTTCAGTATGAGAGAAAGTGGGGGTGTTAACTTTTGTATTGAGTGCTGTCCCTTACAGAACACAGTACTGTCAAAGAGCAGGTCAGATGATGATTTTTATGTACATCTGGCTGTTTTATATATATATAATAAATTAAAAAATGACAGTAACACAATAAGGTATAGCTTTACAAAAGCAATACTGCTTCAACACAAAAATGACAAGAAAAAAAAGAAAGAAAAATGCCCCCTAATTGCTGTCGCAGTACTTTGATGTCATAAACAGAATGGTCTGCAGTGCTGCTTCAAGCCAAACACATGCTTTATAAGTAATGCAATGAGATTCAGGCTTTTACATTTATGCAATGTCATTTAACTCATAAATAAGGGTCAAAATCTGCTGTATGTGCATGAAACCTTTTTTAAAAAACCCTTTTTAAAAAATTTTAAAAAAACCTCCACCAACATAATTCATCTAATCAGGTGTTCTATCATTGATTTATGGATTCTACAGAGTTAAAGTTATGCAAAACCTAGTCAGACTATCCACAGCTGTTAAAGAATACTCATAAACACGGTCAAAATCTTTGCAGATTGCTCTTTTGTTGGTTATGACTGCATCTATTGTCTTCGTTTGTAAGTTGCTTTGGATAAAAGCATCTGCTGAATGACTAAAATTTAAATGTGAATGCAAAATGCAGATTCCCAAAGTTCCTGTTATAATAAGAAGTACAAGACATGAAAGCTGAGTTGTTCACTGCAGGGGTTTAATTCAAATGCACTACAAGGACCCTTTGTTTACATTTAACATTGTTCATATAACTTGTGTACATTTGAAGGTCGTGTCAGCTGGCGTTGTGCACACAAACACTCCACCTGCAAGGGAGTGAAAAAGATATTAATCAGTAACATGCATCCTGAAGCTGACCTAAACAACTCCCACAACCACAATTTACTGCTTAAAGAAATAACTGAATTACCCTGTTCTTGAGTCCTGTAAGAGAGGAAAGAGATTAGTGCATTAGTAGAGTCGTTTAAAAACAGCTATTTTTAAGTACCCAGCACTAAATGGGACGATGCACTTACTTAATGTCCTGCTTTTCCAGGAGACACCTGTAGGTGGCGATCTCCTGCTCCAGACGGCTCTTGATG
>JAUCMU010000013.1:11601507-11612605 GCA_032275025.1 Enteromius treurensis
TTCTTTATTTGCTGCTAAGAAGAAACCCCAGAAGTTATGTGAAGTATAGCTCCATTGTTGTTCAAAGTAAAAGAAAAAGGGGGGAAAAACAAGGTCATATTATGTTCGTTTTAATAAATAAAAATGTGGGGGAAAAAAATCAAAAGATATTCTCTTTTTTTTATTGTATTTTTGCCGTATAGAAAACATACCGAACCATGACACTACTGTATCGTATCGAACCGAACCGTGATTTTTGTGAACCCTTACACCCCTAGTTATTACAGCTACTATAAGAAAAGGCTATAAACGATAGCCGGGATAACTTCTTTATGTTTACAGACGTGTCGTAATGACGCAGTTTCATGCTTGCACAAATTCCTGTTAGTACCAAATAAATTAGAAAACCAGCTTTGAGGTTAGTATTAAAGGTTATGTAATAGCAGTATGCACTTGGCGCGACATGACCAAAAACATTTATAGCTCTGAGGCGAGGCACGTTTGAGGAACATAAATCACGCAGTTCAGTCACAAGCAAATATGTGTCCAACATTTAAGGTTTAAATTTCTACTTTTATGATACTTTTCCATCTTGTTTGAAGCTTGAAAGCTTTCAACCTTATCGACTATAATTGAGTGGAAAAGAGCAGCCCGCACATTTCTTCAAAACATCTCCTTTTGTGATCCACTGAAGAAAAAAGAGAGCCATATGTGTTTGGGACGCCATAAGGGTGTGTAACGATGCCATGGTTTTCATTTTTGTGTGAACTGTCCTTTTAATCATTGCACACAGCCATGTGGCAGGCGTTGAAAGGAGCCGATGCCGCATTAGGAACTTCTCCAGAGTTATTTGGGCTTTCATCCAGTAAAATAATCCCAACACATTCAGCTCTGGAAGAATGCGTAGATTGGACTGATATGAGAGCTGAAGGACCGACTGTGTGCCTCTAGGCCTGTTTGTGCTTCGCTTTAACGGGAATTAGACTGTAGGGAGCTGTGGATGTGGGCAGACTCGCTGGCGATGACTGACTGCGTAATAATAATAACACCAGTTCGCTACAGATAGAGTGAAAGATATCATCATGATGAATGGAGTCGCCCTGCCACAGCGTGTTTGAGGGAGAGAGGGAGGTGGGGGTATTTTCTTGTTATGTTGTTAGTGTGGATATTTAACTTTCAAGAAACTCACACAGTGAAGAAGAGAAGTTTGTCCGTGGTTTGTTTTGGAAGACGCTATTTTGGTGTTTCGGTGCAGCTATTATGTGATGTCATCATCTACGCATTTCCATTTGTCAGATCAATTAAATCTTTGTTCCCGCTCCCTTGACAGCCTCCCGTTGCTCCGCCCACCCTCCCGATGGCCCCGCCCAGCCCGAGCACCAATAGCAGCACCAACAACAGCAGTAGCAGCAGCAGCACAACCGGCTGGGAGCAACTCAGCAAAACAAACCTCTACATCCGCGGGTTACCGCCAGGAACCACCGATCACGACCTGGTCAAGCTCTGCCAGCCGTGAGTATTTGATGTTATGTCATGACACAATCACCAGCGACGTCATTTAGAGTCTTGGACTCTTGGATTTAGAGTCTTCCTGCTCTGTTCTCCTCTTGCTGTGAGATTTAGCAGCACATCAGGGCTGGCGTCTGTTAAAAGCTCGAGCATGTGAGATTGTCGGAATTAGGTCAAGTTTTGGGATAAACCCTCATGAGCCCCTGTTTACCCCACAAACATCCGCCACAATCAGCTTTTTCAAGACTATACCACTAATAACCAGTTAAAACCACCTCACACGTGTCAGTGATATTATAGTCTGTCACGTGATCGGAGTTTGAGGTTCAAGGCAACATGAAATGGTGTTCAAAACCTGATTTTACATACGTAATAAAAAACATAGCATAGAACTTTTTTTAATTACACCGTGTGGTATCCCACAATGCAACGCCCAAGTTCGTCTTGCATTTTCATTCCGGTTTGTATCCCAAATGATTAGGCACTAGGAATCGACACTTTTATACAGAATCTGTTTAAACAGCATTTTATTTTAAAGTCAGCCTAAAATGATGTTCAATGATTTGAAATATGTCATTATACATATGAAATGGGATATTTGGAAAAAAATAAATATATATAAATAAATAAATGGGGCTTGAATTTCAATCAATAGGAATTGATTGGATCACAAAAGTAGGCTTTGCTTACCTGAATGGAGAATGTTGGTGAATAAAGTAAGACGTATTGGTGACATCCACTAAAAAAATGAGGTG
Organism: Enteromius treurensis; assembly: GCA_032275025.1. NCBI lineage: Eukaryota > Metazoa > Chordata > Actinopteri > Cypriniformes > Cyprinidae > Enteromius > Enteromius treurensis. The sequence continues at coordinate 11,603,751 of JAUCMU010000013.1, forward strand.
AAGCAAGTAAGGATTAAAAAAAGACAAAGATTTTTTTTGGTTGGGAATAATGTGCACTGATGAATCATTTGGAAACTTTAAGCCATGAACCAAACTAACCAGCTATGAGGTGCATTACAACATTACAAACTGATTGGTAGCAAAGGTGCGAGACTGTTTAATGAATGGCTTTACTGAGAGAAAAACATCTACAAGGAAAGATATATGTACTTTTAAAGATGTTGATTATGTATCAAGAATGAATCATTTTTTCATCATTTTTTAAATTTCAAAATATGCACGTACAAATGTTTAACACGAGGCCTGATTAACGTGTTAATCCTATCATTGGGCTGATGATACACTGGGCAACTTTTTGAGCAATGTTGCTGGGCAACTTTGAAAAATGTTATTGTCAATGGGCAACCAGGTGAGACACAGAGCCTACAACTGATCTGAAGCATCTAAACATAGATTTGGTACCCATTCTCAATGAGAAAGTGCCCATCCCACATTGCTCAAAAAAGGTTGACAAAATTGCCCCATGGATCATGAGCATAGTGAACCCTCTGTTGTGCAGCAGTTTGTCTCCCAAAAAAGGTATAAGGGCTTAATTTTTATTTTATTAGGATAAATTAAATGTATGTTTTATGCCTTCATTTGAAATTAAGAAACTTTTTAGATTATTAATGTTTAGAAAATAGAACCATATACAAAAAGTAATTATGTATACATATTATGTATATTAATTATGTGTGTGTGTATTTATATATATATACATATATATATATATACACAGTGTATAAATAAATACAGACAAATATATATATATATATATATATATATATATATATATATATGTATGTATGTGTGTGTATATAAACATAATAAATACACACATATATTATGTAAAAATGATTAACATTATTGTGTAATATATTACGTAAAAAAAAAAAAATTATATATATATAATGTGATTAATCACAATGAATCGTTTGACAGCACTAATAATAGGTTTAAAATACAGGCCTTTAGCTCTTCATTTCTTTTTAACAGTTGACCATTTGAAAACCGATGTTTACTGTTAGTTTTTTTGAAATATTAATAGCATTTGTTTTCAAACTATATTCACTGATTGTAATTTTAAAAAATTAAAATGAATTAATAATCGGGAGCTTGCGAATCTGAATTGATACCCAGTGAATTTGTAGCGTTGCAGTAGAAAAGAATTGCATTGTATTCGTTCATTTTCTCTTTATAAACAACAAACTTGAGTAATCTGATATTTATTAACGTCTGGTGTTGACTGTAATTTCAAGATTTTTTTCCTCTCGTTATGCTACACATGTTCTTCCCTCTCACCTCCTCTGAAGCTCGTAACACGCACACACACACACACAAGTGAGTGTTTGTTGGAGATGTGCTGGTTCATAACAGACGCTCTGCCTGCAGTAGTAGGCCAGCAGCTATGATTCAGCAGTTACAACAGCAGGAAAAGTCACAAGTCGATCTGCAGACGTTGTCCGGGGTTTCGTTTGCAAACACTCATGCGTTGCTTAGTTCCCTAAAATATTGCGAAACAGCTGTTGCTAATTTCATCCTGCTGAACACAATGGAATATTTGGTAATGATTTTACGGATCTTCATCCCCCTTCATACAAACTTATATGCGTGCGTGCATTTATATCCACGTGAGAGCGCTTGTTTGTGCAGAGGTGTCCCAATCCCGCGTGTATTCCTTTCAGACATTCCCACCGTGGGTTAATTTACCGCGCGCTGCCTCCGGGAGACCAGTCATCTCCATGGTAATCCCTCAAATTGATTGTAAAGAGTCAGATGGGGGGCCCATAATTCTCTTGGCTTGTATCCTGGTTAAAAGTGAAGCTGAGGTCATATGTACATATAACTATTGACTCAATAATACAGGTTTCACGGTTTTAATCACAACCGTATATTTTGGTTAAAACCACAAGGAATGTGTCAGTTCAGCTTTGAGGTATTGCGGTGACACCGTAACCTCGCTTTTTCCGGAGCTGTTTTAATCACAGAGAGTGACCGCTCGGGGATTGATTTGCCTTGATCCGCGTCAGGCTGAAAAACAGCGTCGCTCTGGGAGCCTCTGACAAAATTCTGCCGGCGGGGGCAGGAAATGGGGCCTCCCCGCTGAAAAGCGTGGGTCAAGGCCAAGGTCGCCCTGGTCCTGTGGCGCGTGGAGTCTTGTGATCTGCGTGTGAAATGTGATTGGCTCCGCTTTTCCCTCTCCTGCGACACGGCCCAGGACGCGCCCCAAAACGCACCCCCTTGCTTATGCAGCTCTGCACCACGCTGAATAAATATTTATTCATCTCAGCGGAGTTTTTACGGTGCAGGAAAAGGATTATAAATATATGAGCGTATTTAAATTTCAGCAGCCCTCGGTGAAGGTGAATGAAAAACAGCCCCTTTCCCAGTCAGCACTACAGTCACGGCTCTTTCCTGCGCAGCCTTCCTGAGAGAGACGTCAATAAATCTAAGCCGTCGTGAGAATACGTTTATTTATTTTTTTAGCTATTTCATAGCTGTGGTGTGGCAGTTCAAAGTGTCGAGCTCAGTAAGGTCTATTCTTACTCATCAATGATGCATTGAATTGGTCGAACGTTTGTAGTGCTGTCAAACGATTAATTGCAGTTAATCGCATCCAAAATAAAGGTTTTTGTTAAATTAATATATGCATGTATACTGTATGTTGATATATTAAACGTATTTATATATAATATAAAATATAAGAATATAAATGTATATACTTGTAAATATTTTCAAAATATATACTGAATGCATTTGTATTTGTTACTTGATAAATAGTATGTAAATGTATATATATATATATGTGTGTGTGTATGTGTGTATATATATATATATATATATGAAATGTTAAAAGCATATGATACTGTATGAAGAAATGCAAAGATAGTCGTTCACCATTCACTTACTCAGTGTATTCCCACACTATTAATCGCAAGTTACTTTTTCTCACACACATGCACTCATGCAAAGACAAGCGTTTCCTTTGAACCCTGTTGATTTGTGTGCTGTAATAACAGGTTTCTCATGGACACCCCATTACAGCAGCTCAATCCTCGTCTATCACAAAGTGACCCTCTAAAGCACCCAGGATGTGGGCATCAAGTGTCTGTCGATGATTCTGCGACTCTTTGTTTCTGAATTAAATGCGCCTCAAACAGACTTTGAGAGCTCTTTTGGGTGGTGTTATTTTTTCTCAGCTCAGGGATTATGATAGATCTTGTGTTTCATGTCCTGCAGGTCATGAATTCCTGTGCTGTTGTGTCATTGGATGCATTGACTGACTCCAGAGCTGAGCCTGTGCTAACTTCTCTCTTTTTCTCTGTCCGTAAACAGATATGGTAAAATCGTTTCCACCAAAGCCATTCTTGACAAGACTACAAACAAATGCAAAGGTTTGTCGAGTAATTTTATCCTTACACTTTTTATTCTTACAATTAACATTCTCATATAATTGTATGTGTTTTTTGTATTTTTTACCCTGTGTGAAAAGTACTCTGTTAATACCATGTTTCTTTGACAGGTCAGGTGGTATTATCATGGTATTTTTTCAAAGCAGGGGCCATATAAACTCCTGTTTTTTTGTTTTTTTTGTATTTGAATGCAGTCTCTTATACTCAGCTGGTCTATATTGATATTATTAAAATTTAAAATGACTAGTTTTGGACTATATTTTAGTGCTGTCAAACGATTAATCGCAATTAATTGCGTCCAAAATAAAAGTTGTTTACATAATATATATGTGTGTGTTATGTTATGTTATGTGTGTGTATATATATATTTATATATACATTATGCAAATATAAACACACACATACAGTGAATATTTTGGAAATATTTACATGTATTTATTTCAATTTATTATATAGGCCTATATATATTTAATATATAAACATAACATATATTTTTTAAAATATATACAGGCATGTGTATGCATTTTTATATATATTTATATAAAATACAAATAAGTATACACACATATTTTATTAAAACCTATACTTTTTTGTGGATGTGATTAATCGACTTTTTATTTATTGTAATTTAATTTTAATTAATTAAAATTTTTACATTTATTTCCTTGAATTTTTTAGCAGTCCTTACTGCAGTCATCAAGGCCACGTTTATCTGAAATAGAAATGGTTTTTAAAATGATATAAATGCAGTGTAAATTAAACAATTTTTTAAAATCAATTTAATGTGTTTTTGCAGAATAGAATAGAAGTTCTTTTTAAAATCATACCCTAACTTTTGAACAGTAGTACAAATACCATGATACGTTATCATGATAATCATTGCGTGATATTGCGTATATCGAAGTACTATCATATTATCATGATAGCGTCACTAACCGATTTTAAAAAACACTTACAAACTGTGACCCTGGTAACGTAATGGTGTGACGAGCGAGTTGTTATTTAAAGATGTGTGTTTGCTCTAGTGGTTGGTTGTGGATTAGATAGTTTGTGGTAATTTGTGTTTCCTTTGCAGGATATGGGTTTGTGGATTTTGACAGTCCTGTGTCCGCACAAAAAGCCGTCACAGCTCTAAAGACCAGTGGAGTTCAGGCTCAAATGGCCAAGGTGAGTCATCCGTTTGTGACATCACTTCCTTTTTTAAAAGTAACCGGTTCATGACCTGTCTGCTAGGACGATTCAGTTGATGTAAAACATTCAAATTTAACCTCATTTCGTCCTCGCTTCCTCTCTTCCTTTTCTTGTCCAGTCACACACACACACCCACACCCACATGCATTTCCTGTGTATCTTTGTGCCTCAGAGAAGTATGTGTGTAACAATCCTGCAGTGACCTTCTCCTAGGATCTGCTGGGCGTTTCTGCCTGCATCTTCAATTTTTAATCTGCCCTCTTTTTCCTCTTCCTCCCTACTGTCAGCATATTACTCTTCCACTTCCCCGTTACGCGTGTGTGTGTGTGTGTGTGTGTGCGCGCGCTGTGTAAACATGTCTGACGCATACATGTTGAGGAATGTTGACGTCTTATCTTGGCCCGCCCTCATTTCTGCTGAGACATCTAGAATAGCGAGCTGAGATTCTGCCTTCTAGCTAATCAAACGTCAGACTGAAATGCAGCTTGTAGCGTATCATGTGTCCTTGTTAGCTGAGAGACGAGTAAAGAATTCTATTGTGGCTTCACAAAGTATTCAAGCACCACGTCACAGCCGAGACAGAGTATATACCGCCTGAAGGTCTTACCCTTGAAACACCGGACACCTAATTCTATAGGAGAAAATTGAGTTGCTTTATAGTATTTATAAAACAAATTGCAATGGTATGTTTTGAAGCTGGGATGCTGGGTTAAGCTGGTTTATGCTGGTCATGTGCTGGTAAAGGACCAGCTTAAACCAACATCCTCAGCTTAAAAACATAGCTAACCGGCATATGCTGTTTTTTCCAGCAGGGAGTCCAGCCACTGAACCAAGCTAGCAGGCAAATCAAGGTTAGCTTTTAAGCTGGCAGTATGCTACATGAGCAGTATAGGTTAGCTTACAAGCTAACAGAAGGTTCTCTTTGAATTCATCTGAATAGACGCATGAAGGATGCTTGTGATCCGCCATGTGTTTCGTGTTTTCTGAATACAGCAACAGGAGCAGGACCCGACTAACCTGTACCTGTCCAACCTGCCCGTCTCCATGGATGAGCAGGAGCTGGAGAACCTCCTCAAACCTTTTGGACAGGTCGTCTCCACCCGGATCCTCCGTGACACTAACGGATTGAGTCGGGGAGTGGGTTTTGCCAGGTCAGTGACATTTGGGTACTGAGGCTACGCTCGTGTGTGGATATGTTGGTCAAATGTGAATTTTTTTTGCTCTATTTTCAGGATGGAATCAACAGAAAAGTGCGACGCCGTGATCTCTCACTTCAACGGGAAGTTCATTAAGTCTTCCTCTGGGATGCTGGGTGAGTGTTTGGCACAATGTTCTCTACAATAAATATACATGGCCCTGGAGCACAGAAACCAGTTTTAATTAAGTTGATGGGGTACATTTATAGCGATTATAGACAAAATTATTAGGATATTAAGTGACAATCTTGTAAAGTTACTACTGTAAATATAACAAAACTTACCTTTTGATTAGTAATATGCATTGCTATAAACTTAATTTGGACACCCTTTAAAGGCCATTTTCTCAGCCAAATATTGCCCTATCCTAACAATCCAATCCTTGCAAAAACAAATATAGCAACGGAAAGCTTATTTATTCAGCTTTCAGGTGATGTTTAAATCTCAATTGGAAGCCTATAGATTATATAGTCTATGCTGTGTTGTAAGTGAAGTGTGTGTGTGTGTGTGTGTTTGTTACAGGTGCATCAGAACCTTTGCTGTGTAAGTTTGCTGACGGCGGGCAGAAGAAGAGACAGAGTCAGGCTAAATACGTCCCCAATGGACGAACCTGGACACGAGACGCCGAGGTGAGACTAGTAAGTCCTGTTTATTATTGTGTGTGTGAATATGTGTGTGTGTGTGTGGGGTGTGATGGCAGGTGAATGGGTGTGTGTGTTTGTGGCTTGAAGCAAAATGTCACAACCATTAAAATCTAAAAACCTGAGTCAATTATCAGGAGCTTTTTATTCTGGAAATAAACTAATCCTTTGATTGTGAAGTCCTGCTGCCTTTATTGTGTGTTTGAAGCTAGTAATACTCTGTCCGTCTGCTTTCTTTAGAGTGGAATGACCTTGACATATGACCCTAACACCGCCATTCAGAATGGGTAAGAAAGCGTGTTAGATGACTTATTCATAATGTGTATTGTCTACCCTATTTCTATTGAGTCCAGCATGTGATATGCAAATAAACAAAAATTATCAGAGCCACAAATTAAACTATTTCCTTGGTTTGGGTTAAATCGTGGCCATGTTGTACTATTGGAGATCACATTGTACAAATATGTTTGCTGGTTTTAATTTAGTTGCACTGATTTGTTCACACGTTTTAGTTCAATCGTGAGCACATTGTAATGATTAAAACCCTCGTTTATTACAGTTTTAGTTCAGTCAAGGCCATGCTGTACCCCTTATTACAAAAGAAATACATTTGAAAATACATTTATTGTATACCAAGTACATTAAATCTACCATATCTACTGACATATCTCTTTTGAAAACGTACTTATAAAACAAATTGGATGTTACAGGTACTATGCTGCTCCTTATGCCATGGGGAACCGGTTAATGGCTCAGCCAGGAGTGTCTCCATACATCTCTCCCATCTCTACATACCAAGTACTGCCCTTCATCTTCTACTTCATATACACCATCACATAGTGTTGACGTGAGTGCTTCTGACCGGCACCTGCTTCCTTGCTAACCTTGTGTTTGTGTCTCCAGGTACAGAATCCTTCATGGATGCCACATCAGCCTTACATCATGCAACACCCGGTACGGCCAAACATTCTCTGTTTTATCTCTCAGCATCTCTCCTTATGTTCACGTCTCCATCTAAACAGGAGATGACTCACAAATAATACCGCTTACGAGGCATGTGCGTGTGTGTTCACATACACGGTATTTCCTGTTTTTGTCCTGTTGTGGGCAGGATTTCTCTGTTATTTAGCGCAGGTGTATATTAATAGCTGGATTTCTCACTCTTTCTCTGTGCATGCTGATTGTGATTGCTGTATTCTGTGGGGTTTTTTTGACTCAGGGAGCCGTGCTGTCGCCCTCTATGGAGCATCCCATGTCACTGCAGCCGTCCGCTATGTTGGCTCCCCTCACCCAGCAGATGGGCCATCTCTCTCTAGGCGGCACTGCAACTGTATGAGCCTCTCACGCAGATTGTGCTAATATATGGCACAAGCGTATTTGCCAATTAAGTAATATTTACACCTGTGTTTTTAATAAAGCCACGTCGTTCTGCTTTCCTGCAGTTTATTCCTGCCAACACAGCAATGCCAGGAGCTTACATCCCTCAATATGCCCACATTCAGCCCTCTGCCATCCCTCCTGAGGTCAGTCCCACACTCTGGTTATCCAGCCTTTCAGGAACAATGCAAAAGCTTTTCAGAAAATGTATCTGAAGGATGAGTTCACCCCAAAAATGAAAATTGTCCTGTCTTTTACTCACCTTTGAAGCACCTTTGAAGCAAGTTCAAGTGTCAGATTTTATAACGTCAGCATTTTTTTTAAAATGATATATTATTTATTTATTTTATTTTTTATACTAGTTTTTTTAAGCTTCTTGAGGCAACATTTATTTTAAAAACAGTAATATTTTCAATGTCAGATTTTATAACTTCAGCCTATTTTTTATTTTATTTTTTATTTTACATTATTTATTTATTTTATACTAGTTTTTTAAGCTTCCTGAGGCAACATTTATTTTAAAAACAGTAAAAATTTTAATGTCAGATTTTATAACGCCAGCCTATTTTTTTTTTTTATCATACATATATATTTTTTTTATATACTATTTTTTAAAGCTTCCGGAGCAGGGCCGCTGCTGGCCAAATGGGTGCCCTAAACAGAAAAGTATTGTTGTGCCCCCTCCCTCAAAAAAATAAAAAAATAAATAAAAAAAGGAAGTCAAAGCCTGTAAGTGGTCAAAATAGAACTTTCTATAAATATAAAAGTTAAAAAATTAATTGTATTTACATTGCATTATTTTAAAATTACAATTGTAGCCCTGGACAGAAACAATATGATTTTATTAATACAGTGTGATTGATTTTATGGTCTTAAGCATTCAGAAAATCACACAAAATAAACGTCCACGTTTTTGTTGAGTAAATTAAATAGGCTGTAGCATTTCTATTACAAAAAGTTGGCCAAATTAAAAAATAAATTATAATAAATTAAGTGGA
>JAUCMU010000013.1:11622594-11635215 GCA_032275025.1 Enteromius treurensis
TATTTATATATATATAATTACATTATATAATGCTGTAAAACTGAAGACTGGATTAATGATGCTGAAAATTCAGCTTTGCCATTAAATTAATAAATTACATTTTAAAATGTATTAAAATAAAAACCGCTATTTTAAATTCCAATAATATTTCACAATACTACTGTTTTGTTTTTTTTTACCTTTGAAACTATTCCCCAAACATTGGAATAGTTGTGAATACAAGTAAAGATTTAAGATGATCTTGTGCTGAAAATAGCAGAGAAAATCCTGTGCTGACGATTTTTTTAATGAACTTCATGTGTGCATAAATGTGTCAAGTGCTTTTTTTGGGTGGTGTTGTTGAGAGGGAGGCGGTATTGTTAGATTGTCCTCATGTGATTTTCTCTAGACCTGTGTGTGTGATGTGTAGAGAGACATCTCTCAGCTCTCTGTGCCAATTAACACTTCCAATAACAGACTGCCTCCCTCTGATTCACACCCCACACCAGCAGTCGGCACTGAAGAGTGTGAGGGGAACAAAACACCCATGATTCCTTTCTACTCTTATACTCCTATTTCCATCTACAGCTGCACATGCTTTGTGTTTAAAGGATGAGCATATTTAATGCAAAATAGATTTTTAGAAAGTGTTGATTGGATGTCATATAAGCTGGCTGATGTTCTCAAACCCCCGTGTGATCTTATGTTTGTGTATTTGATGATAATTGAGGCACAATAATGTCTACATGACAATTACACAAGGGTCACTAATTCTCTAAAACATGTTCTCCAAGCTGATGGATAGGGTTTTGCAAGACAGCTTTCCATCCATCTGTTAATCAAGCATCTCCAGGGCATCAATCCTACACTTTTGGTGTCAGCTCTCAATCAAATCATGCTGGAAGTCGGCATCTATTAATCTGTGAACATGTCCTGCACCTGCACTTGTCTCCAGATCTACTGGATTTGGATTTGATAATATATTCCTTCTTGTACAAGATAACTTAAATATCTAACTATATTATTAATAAAATCTAAAAATGATCAATCTCTTGTGTATATGAAAATGAAGATGTACAGTCAATTATTTCTCAATTTTTTATTTTCAGTTTATAGTTTCCAAATAACTGTTAATTTATCAACGCTCATAGTTGTAAAAACTATAAAGAACATATAACTTGTTGTTTTCGTTTTATATATATATATATATATATATATATATGTGTGTGTATGTATGTATGTATGTATGTATGTGTATGTATGTATATATGTATGTGTGTATATATATATATGTATGTATGTGTATATATATGTGTATATATATATATATATATATATATTGTTTTTTTTAATTAAGTGAATTTGCTAAATTTTATGGTAAGTGGTTGCAATCTATTTATTTTAGCTACTTTTAACTAACCAACTTTCTACAAAAATATAATATAAAATATCTAAAAATATAATTTAAATATTTTAGTATACATTTTAGTCACCACGCTTTTTATTCCATATGTTCTTTTGATGGGTCTTTTAAACCTGTATCAAGCTAGACAAGTAAACAGTAAATGGATTTGATGCAGGTTAATATGTATTTTTGATATTGACTAGTTAGTTCCACTAGTTCGAATTTGCTCATATTTCATATAATCTAAATAAAAAAGAAATCGCTATCTTTTGAAACGATTGGCTTGACTTGATGTGTCAAATCGTTTTGAAACCAATATAAGCAACGTTGAAGAGATGTGTCTCATCAGGACCGTGTGTTTTCTGCAGGGTCCTCCTACAGATGCCCCCGCTGTGGACACAGCTGAACAGGTGTACATCTCCTCACTCGCCTTGCTGAAGGTCAGGATACACGTCTCTCTCTCTCACACGTTATCCTTCTCACCTGTTCTCAAACAGCAAAATATAGTGTAACTGTAATGGTTGATGTCTCCTGGTTTGGTTTATATCATGGTACTGATGTCACATTTTCAGTTTTCTGTTAATGCATTTTATATTGCTGTTATGGGTGCATGATTAATTTGGACTAATTTGGGGCCGGAATCTTTTTTGCTGTGTGATTGCTCAGTACCAGTCTGAGCACAAGCGTTGTAATTTTCTTTCTCTCTTGATGCATCTCTGTGTTTGTGTGTAGATGCTGAAACATGGCCGTGCTGGTGTGCCCATGGAGGTCATGGGTCTGATGCTGGGAGAGTTTGTGGACGATTACACCGTACGTGTGATTGACGTGTTTGCCATGCCGCAGTCAGGAACGGTGAGTGAAAACATTTTCATCAGCTAGGGGTGTTTGATGTTGACAAAAAGGGATTTCTCCATATCTTTTGTATAATTAAATATATCTTGCTGTGTGGGTTTTTGTGCTTGTACTGGTCAGGAATAAATTAATATGATGCTAAAACTGCCACTTAAAGGAATAGTTGACCCCAAAATGGAAATGCTGTCATTTACTGACCCTCAAGTAGTTCCAAACCTGTATGAATACTCTGGAAGTCAATTGGTGACCCAAAACAGCCTGGTTACAAACTTCTTTTCAAAATTTCTTCCCAAAAGAAATTCTTACAGGTTCGGAACTACTTGAGGGCGTTTTCATTTTTGGGTCAACTATTTCTTTTGATGAGCGATTCATTTAAATTATTTGTTCAAAACCACTGATGCATTTAGAAATTAAGTGTAACTGTTATCAGCATTGAACCACTGCTTAAACTGATTTTTTTTCAAAAACAAATCCATGCAGGAAGAAATTCTTTTCACTTACGTTATGGCCGTTCTAACAAGCTTCATCATCACACCGTGAATGCTGTTTTTACACAGTGAATTATATATATATATATATATATATATATATATATATGTTCCGAAGTATGTCAGCTCGCATGTTACGGTATCATCGAAGATGATAAATATCTCACAACCTACCGACATTTTGATGTCCTGACTAAAATGGGTTAATGGGTCAAAAGATGTCTCATCACATTGTTGTCATGTATGTGACAGCCAGCTTTAGTTTGTTTTCCACTCCACACTGTGTTGGCCTGTGCTCTTATAGTGATTGTGGGTGTTTGTTTTGTTGACAGGGTGTGAGCGTTGAGGCCGTGGACCCTGTTTTTCAAGCCAAGATGTTGGACATGTTAAAGCAGACAGGAAGGTGAGAAGATGAGTGATTGTGAAAACTACTGTTTTGACGTTAATATTTTGATAGTGTCCGATGATGAGGGTTTGTGATGTCTGTGTTGTAGGCCTGAGATGGTGGTGGGCTGGTACCACAGTCACCCTGGTTTTGGCTGCTGGTTGTCAGGTGTGGACATTAACACACAGCAGAGTTTTGAGGCGCTGTCGGAACGCGCTGTCGCAGTAGTGGTCGATCCCATTCAGAGCGTCAAGGGAAAGGTAACAGTCCATGAACATGCACAACATTAAATTGAAAGAGAGTGATCGTTATACCAAAGTATTTTTATATATTGAGGTCACCTGCTCTTTATACACATATTAAAGGGTTTGTTCACCCAAAAATGAAGATTAGGCTGTGTTGTACTCACCTTTGTAGCATCCTAGGTGTATATGACTCTTTTTCTTTTATATAAAAATGGTCCTGGCTCTTCTAAGCTCCATCGCTGCAGTATTATTTAACAGTCCAAAACACACTAAATGAAGTGCGCACAAACATGATAAAACGTCCCTCACACAGCTCCATCCCATGGAAAGGCTTAGAGGGTTCTGGACAGTTTTTAAAATAACTCAGATTGGATACATATACACCTTGGATGCTTCGTTGGGTGAGTAAAACTAATTTAAATTTTTGGGTGAACTACACCTTTAGTGCCTCACACACACACACTTATTGTTCAGAAAACTTTCTTTACTTCTGTATATGCGAATGTGTCGCACGTTTTGTCAGGGTGTGAGAATGCCTGGATGTCTGTTTTTTTGGTAGTTTTTCTCTCTCTTATGTTTGTCGCTGAGCTCTGTTAGCACCCTCTGAAGCACATGAGATAGTGTGAGGACTCCTTCTCTACCATCAGAGAGGGGAATAGGAATGGGGAAAGAGGATGTTATAGGAAAAGCTATTATAGGAAAAGAATAGGAGCATTACCAAATGATAAAAAAAAAAGAAAATGACATGCTGTGAAGATATACTTAGAATGAATTACATGCCCTAAAATACACTATAAAATCGATTTAATGATGTAAATATTTTTCAGACTTATAAGTTATTGCTTGCATGTATAAATGTATTTACTGTTCAAAAAAACGAAATTGCTTTTATTCAGCAAGAATTCATTAAAATGATCAAAACTGATGTTAAAAACATTATGAACATTTTTCCAAATAAATGCGGTTCTTTTGAACTTTAAAGAATTAAAGAATACTGGAAAAATTAATATACAGAAATATTAAGCTGCACAACATCATATAAAAAAAAATTGTGACTGATTAATAATGATGAAAATGTAGCTTTACATCACAGGAATAGATAAGAGTTATTTTAAATTGTATTTGTAATAATATTTCAAAATAATACTACTTTTATGTACAGTGTTTTTGTTTAAATGTAACTTTGGCGAGCATAACGGCCTTCTTTCAAAAACAACTTTATCTTAATTTCTTTTATTTAATCTTATTTAGTCTGGGTTGGGGACCGACGATAAAACATTTAGTTGAACTTTAACTTTGGTTGAAGCATTTGACCTGAAATTGTCATTTCTTTGCTGCCTTGCACATATGAAATCTTCATATCCCACTCCTCCAGAGTATCATCTCGTCTCTGTGAACACAGTGTGAGTGGTTTAAAGAGTGTGTGAGGTCTTCATGGTGTCAGCACTGCATGGTCCATCTGTCTTTCTCTCATATCTGATGATAATACAGGTTCTGAGCATCACACCACACATGTCCTAAGTCTGACATTTTATTCTACCCATCAGATTCTCCTACCAGGGCTTACTGCACATGCGCACAATCCGCACATCAATATTACCTTATTTTCTCATGCTGAACAACAATAATTTCTGTATTTGCATTACTGTAAAGGGAAGGTTTAGGGTTGGGGTAGGAGTAGGCATTAATAAAATCTAAGTAATCTAAAAGGTAGAAAAATACACGTATAGCTGGTTTCAGCTGGATCCCTTATAGCCGCAACCGGGAATAATGCATAATTCCTGTATTTGCATTATTGTAAGGGCAAGTTTAAGGTTGAGGTAGGTGTAGACATTAAGAAAGGTAGCATTTTTCATTGTTGAATTAAAATCTGACAGGGTAGCACAAATCGACCAAACACTTGCAAAGGGAACAGCCCCTTTAACACAGATGTGGGACACTGCAGGATTTTACACCAGTCAGGATCTAACGAGTCCCCAGGGTTCAGGAGGCGTTACTTTGTGTATGTGTGTGTGAGCGGTACTTTCTACACAATCCCCTCCCTGTTTAACACTCCATCAAAAATCCTGTCATTTATTTTTATCACTTTATTTAAAATCAGTAGGTGCCTGAGACTTCTGGTGAGAGTAATCTAATTAAAAATAATCAGTCTGATTACACTGCATGTCATACAAGGTTTTAAGGCAGCTTTACTTATTAAGTCTTTTTTTATTATTAATTCATTAATGGTCATTTTATGTGTGGATTTATATACACATAAAATGTATACAGCACACAAATGTGTGATGTACAATTAGAAGCTATTCCGATCACAGTAAGTTAAGAGTCCCCAACCTTGCTGTTGGAACGGCTGATTAATGCTCAATGTTTACAGTATCAAGCTGTCCTACAACATACAGTCTAATCCTGAATCTGTAGAGCCACAGCAGAAATGTAAAACTGAGAATTGCATGGTTTTGCAACTAGAACTGTTCCACTTGATGGTGGAAAAGGGTTTATGTTGTGACCTCTCCTCCGTCATGTGTGTGGCTGTGATGTATATCTGCGCTCTACAGCATTCATGTGGGCAGGTCTGTCCTGTGTGTGCGAGCTCAGGTGTGCTGTCACCGCATATGTGATGCAAATTTTTATGAGCCTTTGATTTGCTGAAGTAACCTGAGTTATTTTTCCTCTTCAGGTTGTGATTGATGCTTTTAGGTTAATAAATGCCAATATGATGGTACTGGGTCACGAGCCACGTCAAACCACTTCTAACCTGGGTCACCTCAACAAGCCCTCCATTCAGGTTCAGTTTATATATGCCTCTCTACAATAGATATTATTTATGTATAGTTTGTGTCATATATTTGTGACTCTGGACCACAAAACCAGTCTTAGGTTGCTGGGGTATATTTGTAGCAATAGCTCAAAATACATTTAAATGGGTCAAAATTATTGATACTAAGTAAAGATCATGTTCCATGAAAATATTTGGTAAATTTCGTACCTTAAATATACCCAAACTTTAGTTTTGATTAGTTATATGCATTGCTTAGAACTCCATTTGGTCAACTTTAAAGGCAATGTTCTCAATATTTTTCAATATTGAGATTTAGATTTTCAAATAGTTGTATCTCGGCCAAATATTGTCCTATTCTAACAAACCCATACATCAATGGAAAGCCTATTTATTCGGCTTTAGATGTATAAATCTCAATTTTGAAAAATAAAATGGCACTTAAGACTGGTTTTGTGGTCTTGGGTTGCATATTTTAATATCTTTATTTTATTAAGAGTTATAATTCTTTTACAGGCTTTGATTCATGGGCTCAACAGACATTATTACTCCATTACCATTAACTACAGGAAGAATGAACTGGAACAGAAGGTTTGAACTAGTTGATCATTATTAAACATGCTTTCATTTGTTGTAACTAGACAGTCATGGTATTTGTTTGCGTTCAGATGTTGCTGAACCTCCATAAGAAAAGCTGGATGGAGGGTCTGACCCTGCTGGATTACAGTGAACACTGCAAACTGAACGAGACCATCGTCAAAGAGATGCTCGAACTGGCCAAGAACTACAATAAGGTGAGAAAAAAAATCACAAGGACTTCTTGTTCTCAAGTCTCAGAAGTTTGTAGAAAGCTGAAATGTTTTTTTATTTTATTGTATTTGTCAAATATGTAATTGTTTGTTTCCGTCACTCAGGCTGTAGAGGAAGAGGACAAGATGACTCCTGAGCAACTTGCCATTAAGAACGTTGGAAAACAGGTTATTAGCTCGTTCTTGTTTCTATCTTTTAATTGATGGTGGCAGGGATGGGTGATAGCACCACAAGCTTATATCACAATAAATATGAGTAATTGCATTGCATGGTATAAATCACAAGGTAGTTATTGCTTTAAATAATGTATTATATCAAAATGTTTGATACCATAGAGATTTCATAATTCTTGTCACCAGTGTCAATAACTAATACTAGCCTAAATTAAAAATAACAAACAAAAAAAACTCACTGAAGGTAAGTCAGTGTTTAAATAAGCATATGTAAAGAATTACATGCAATAGGACTAAAACATTGTAGAACAAATAAATAAGAAATACTACATGCATTGTATAAAATAATCAAACGTATAAAACACTACACGTTCTTCACTGTGTAAATCAAACCCATATTTCTTCTTATTAAAGTTACAAATATTATTAAGCAGTTAGACTGCTGTCACTTTAAGAGCTGCCCGGATTCTGTTAGACCTGCTGTGTCTCTGAGGATACTTGCAAAGATGGGAGTTTTGACACAAATGAAAGTGTGTATTGAAACATCCAAGGACTGGCCAATGATGGCAATGATACTTCACATGTAGCTAAATGAGTTGCTGCTGATTGCATTTCAGCAGCTTAAAATCATTTGTTTTTAAACCGTAATGCCTAAAAGGTTGTGCAAACAATACGTTTTCATCGCCATGTAGCACAGCAATGTAACTGTGAGAGAGTTGGTAGCCGGTTAATCGTGTTTGCTAGTAAATGGTCCACTAGTAGTAGGTGGTTTGATGCTGTATTTACTGTAAAACTGTAGGTGACCTGTCACATGCTCATCAGCGGCAGCCGTTCTAAATATCTGACGTCAATTTGTAGATTTACCGGACTTCATGGACCTGCTCTTCTCTTTTTCTTTGTAGGATCCCAAACGGCATTTGGAAGAGCATGTGGATGTTCTTATGACTTCCAATATTGTGCAGTGCCTCGCAGCAATGTTGGACACAGTTGTGTTCCAGTGATTTCCCCCTCTTGTCTCTCTCTGTCTGTGCATAAATGTTCATATTCTACAACTGTTTTGCCTTTTTAAGAAATAAACACAAAATTCCAGTTATTAAACTGTCTTTTTTTATTGATTATGGATTTATTACGTTGATCTTAAATTATTACAGCAAAAAGGATGTACTGTAGTTTCAGTGTGAATCAGTTGTCCTTTTACTTCCCGTCGAAGCTCAAGCTCTGAGGGAGATTTTAGAGAACAACACTGAAACACCTGATTTAAGATCACAGCACTGCAGGACGTGGCTTAAGTGAGCATCAGTGTGAAATTATTATGCGCCTGTCTAAAAGGTTTCACTTGATTTCAGGAATATTTTGAAGTCTCCTCTTTTCAAACTCTTTGAGTCTGAGAGTCCTATACATCTGTTTCTATGTATAGAATGCTTTTTCTCAGAAAATGTAAACAAATTGCTCAATAACTTCCTTCAAGATTAATTTTTATGCTCCCCATATATATTAAAATCTATACTGAAGGTCTTCAAGCCAATTTTACTGCAAACCGTTATAGGATGCAAGAACATAAGAGTAGATAACTCTTATTTAAATGAGTGTGGAGTGATACAAGAGTTATGAAAATAGCGCCGCAAGCAAAAAAAAAAATTTAAGGGTAATATTTCAACTTGAATATTTATTTCAACTGCATATGATTAACTTTCTAAATCCCACACACCATTAGGCACATATCGAAATGCCTACAAATAATATTTTCCCATTGTAGGCTTTGAAGATCTGTATTAAACCTAAAAATATGTATTATATAATAAACTAGGACACTATATATATATATATATATATATATATATATATATTTATTTATTTTTTTTATTTTTTATTTTTTACTGCTATTACAGACCTGACTTTATGTCATTTCTGGTAAATCATATGATATCACATATGGTTGGAGTCTCTTATATACAAGTCGTTTTTAATAAAATATCTTGCTTTTTTCTAGAAAAACTATTTTTCGCAAGAAATAAACAAGCACACACTTGCAGTTCAGCAACTTACATAATTGCTGAACTGCACATTTTGTCAATAATTTATAAATTAAAGTGCCTCAGGGACATGACAAAATGCTTTGTGGAAGATTAGATAAAATAGGATTTTATATATATATATATATATACACACACAAATATATTTGAATGCCACGGTTTTTTAATTAAATTTATTGGACATTTCAAAGTACTTTGCAAAGATTTTAACTCTTTATCTTGGTGTACCACCACTTTAAAATGTTTGTGGGGCTGAAAGAATATGAATTCTAATAAGTCGCTAATACCTAAAATAGTCTGCAAATGCAAAACCAAGAATCTTTTGACACTGTCTATATGATTTTTGATTGGCCAACGCGCGCGCTCCAGATTCTTCTTTCTGTCTTTCTTTCTTTCTCTCTCCAGTTCTGAGTGTTTTAGTGATGTCTCCGCTATTTTAATAACGGATGTCAGATATACAGATAAACCTTAATGCTTTAATGCCATTCTGAATGTAAATAGGCTACTAGCCCATTGCGCTGTTATCAGACGCGAAGCAACGTCATTTTCCTATAGTAAGCTCGGAGTGAACACGCTGAGAGCCTGGCCCATACAGCAGAGGGCATGTCTGAGGTCTGAACCTACGTTTTACTCCGAGAACTTTCTCAGTGAGTTATGCACCTGCAACAACTCCCCTCACCGTCTGCGGTGTCCAACACACCGGCGAGCGCGGACAATGTTTCCACGCACGTCTGCTCCTCGGGGGACACTCTGGAGAACGAGCCACCCTTGAAAAGACTGTCCACCGGGATGAGAAACCCCTTAAACGCTCTGGACTACGTCTCCGCGGCACGGGATGACAGTGAAAGTGCGGACGAGTGTACTTTGCCTGAATCACGTCAAGCGCGCACGGTTTTCGCCTTCTCTTCTGCTATGTTCGCGAATTCGGGGCAGCCTGTGCCCGCGCTCCCGCCGCTCTCCGGTCCCTACATGACACCTTACCCGGTCATCAGCAACGGCCTGAGCTACACGTACTCACAGCATGGAGAAACTTACCCAAACGCCGCCGTCTATCCCGGGAAAGCCCAGGTTTACCTCTGTAACCGGGCGCTGTGGTTCAAATTCCACAGGCACCAAACAGAAATGATCATTACCAAACAGGGACGGTAAGTCTACTATGTTTTCATTTATTTTTAACAAATATATTTTTAGTTTAATTGTTTATTGTAAAAATACTTTTTTTTTTAATAATAATTTAGATAATTAAAAGTATTTAAATAGTATCCTATTTTTTAATATTTTATTAATGCCAATATCATTGTTTTGTTGGTATCAATTCGTGATTTTGAAAAGTATTGTCTTGGTTTAGATTATTATGTCTGTTGATCTGCAATTCTTTTAATGTAGCTAATCGATTAAGGATAATTTACCTTTGCAAAAGTAATTTTATTTCCCCCCGCTCATTTCTTTTTTGCAGCCGGATGTTTCCGTTTCTGAGTTTTAGTGTTACAGGTCTTGACCCGACGTGCTATTATAATATTGTTGTGGATGTGATTCTGGCGGATCCGAACCACTGGAGGTTTCAGGGTGGAAAATGGGTTGCCTGCGGCAAAGCGGACACTAATATTACGGGTGAACTAATTATCAATTTATCATAAAGATTTGCTCCGTTTTTCTTTAAGCGCAAAAACTTCACAACCATCAGCCATGAATTTAATAAATACACTAAAAAAACTTTAATACGAATAAATAAAGTTCTAATGTTAGTTATTTCCGATTAATAAAAACATATGTATTTTTTATTTTATTTATTTATTTTTTTCCCCGAAGGAAACCAACTGTATATGCACCCGGACTCTCCAAACACCGGCGCGCACTGGATGCGTCAGGAGATCTCTTTTGGAAAACTGAAGCTGACGAACAACAAGGGTGCTTCCAGCAACTCTCCTCAAGTGATTTCTCATTTCATTTAATTTTGTCTTCACAATAAGGAAGAGTAGAAGTCTTTTAGTAAGCCATTATGTTGAGTTCAGAAAAGGCTAGACATCAGGGGAGTATTGTTTTTTTTTTTAGTTTTTTTTTTTAGGATTTTTAGTAATTGGCAAACCCCAGTGAATTTTTAATTTGCCTGCAATCACCATCAACAGCAAATGGTAACTCTGGGCTGATTTCAAATGTCACATAAAAAATACTTTCACAAAACGATTTAAATACTAATTACTTTTGTTAACATGTTAAAGTAAAGCTCTTTTAATTCAGTTCAAACAGAAATCCAAATGCCAATAACTGCCATTATTTACTCGCCTTCATATCATGTCAAACCCATGAGTCTTTTGTTCATCTTCCGAACACAAATTAAGATATTTTAGATGAAATCTGAAAGCTTTCTGACCATGTATAGACAGCAACACTACTGACACAGAAATGTAGTAAAAACATAATTAAAGTTGTTGAATCAAGTAGTAATTTTGGTTTTCTTTGTGCACAAAAAGTAGCTTCATATAAAATCAGGTTTGAACCACTTATATCACATGAGTTATTTGAACTCTGGGCCTTGAACGTGTCAGGTGGGATACTGTCTGATCAAATTTATCTAAAAAGAAAAACTAAGGTTTCATGAAATTTGTAACAACAAGAGGGGGAGTAGTTAATGATAGAATTTTCATTTTTGGGTGAACTAACCTTTAAATATTACTATTATGACGTAAAAGATACTGTGCAATGTCTTATATGTGTGTGTTTGTATACAGTTGTCATACCGTTTGTGAAGGACACAGAAACAGCCTTTTGTTTATGCTTATTTTTTTCTTTGTCTTTCAAGATGATCGTCCTACAGTCTCTCCATAAGTATCAGCCGAGAGTGCATGTGATTGAAATAAACAAGAGTGGAGATGAAGAAACGAGTGATCCCGATAAAGCACAGACGTTTACCTTTCCTGAAACACAATTTATATCTGTCACAGCTTACCAGAACACAGATGTAAGAAGTAGTCTATCGCTGCATTCATTTACATTACAAAAAAATGTGATATGAACTGATTTAATGTATGCGTTTCTTTATTCCTCAGATAACACAACTAAAAATTGATCACAATCCCTTCGCTAAAGGATTTCGGGATAATTATGATAAGTAAGTGCCTTTTCATGCAAATTAATGCACTGATAATTATTTCTCTTGCAGGTTTTCAGATCTGAATTAGAATTTTGACTTGACTACCGAAATAAACATAGAACTGGTTTCACAGACAGGACTTAAACAAGGGCAGAAGTTAGAGACTTGTGGCTCAGACTTCTTTGTGAAAATTTTATTTAAATAAATCTAACTTTATACGCATAAAATAATACGCATCGAGACACTGCAAGTGAATATTAATATACAGTGAGGTCAAAAAGTATTTGATCACCCTGTGATTTTGCATGTTCTCTTACTTAGAAATCATGGAGGGGTCTACAATTTGCAGCATAGGTGCATTTCCACTGTGAGAGACAGAATCTA
>JAUCMU010000013.1:11644141-11657370 GCA_032275025.1 Enteromius treurensis
ATCAACATCTTTCTCACCATGCATGGACATTTATTATGATCAGCGCAGCAAAGACACTGAAACCCAAGTGATGAACAGTAGTGAGAATCATTTTCACTTTATTGACCAAATACCTCAAATTAAGAACAAGCCCGAGACTAATACTGAAACAGGGACCAACCGTCAAATACTGCAGGACACCACGAAACACAGCTCGGATGATACAGGCACCAGTGATGTCAACAAAGTCTGTCTATATGTACAAAATATCTAGGAACTAGTATTATTTTTGTTGTATTTTTATAAAACTTTTATCCATAAATGTGAGATGTTATTATTTTGCAGCTGCCCCTCAGAAATCAAGAGATGCTGATGCAGCACCGGAAGAAGCTGGCCCAGATAAGAGAGATGTACTCAAATTTATTTTTTACTGTTTCATCTGTGCCGATTTGAGTTGGCATTTTGTAGTTAAGACAAAATCTTAGAGGTAGTAGAGGAACAAAAAGTGATTTTTCACTATTATTTACAATAGGATCTTTATATTTATTGGTTTAAATAAAGATTTTTGCTATGGCACAATAAAAACAACTTTGTGCATCAACACCGTGCCTTTCCTGGTAATAATAAATAAATAAATAAAAAATAAAATAATATTTTAAAATAAAAAATAAATGAAAAAGAAAATTAGCAAATTCACATCAGCTGAATGTAGCATTTTTGACAAGCTAAACATGTCGGTCTCCAAGTAAAAGCTTTTTTTTGTATGTTTTTAAGCCACAAAATACACTTAGTTCTGTAACATTAGAATAACTACAAAAAGCATATCAAATGTCTTCAGCACTTATTATTACCTATTCAAAAAACTTTTTCAAAAACTTAGTCTGGCTGCTGGTTGGAATAATTACATCAATAAAACACTAATGGACATCAATCACCGAATACTTGAGTCTAACAAATAATCATTACCTTGTCACTTACCTGTTTTCGAATAAACATGATTTGAAAAATCAGTACATCGATGTCTGTCAAAAATACTGTGTGTCTGTCAGGATGAAGGTGTCAAAATCTGAAAAGCAGAAACCCGACAATGCAAGATAAAGTCAGCCCTGGAGGGATCGTTTGAAAAAAGCCCCTGTAAAATTTGCTGAGTTCAAACCCTTTGAAGCTGCAAGAGAGTGTAGAAGAAAGAGGACTGCTACTGCTATGGAAATTGATAAGAATGATAATTGTGAACGACAGAGAAGATTAAGAACCAAAATGAATTTACAGAAGTGTAAAGTTTGTGAGAACCCTCTGCCATCTAAAAAAACAAAAGCCTTAACAGAAGAAGAAAGGATGAAGAAACGTGAATGTGATAGGATAACGAAAAGAAAAGAGAGGGAAAGGATGGGAGCAGAGAAGAAGAGACAAATTCGTGGAAGAGATGGGTACGTCGACAGTCTGGAAACCTCATTTGATTGGCTAGGGGATGAAGGTAATCCCGCCTTCCCCCTCGCGCTTGCAAAACTGAAATGAGCGAGAGAATCGTGCCAGAAGTTTAAGCGCAAGGATAAGAAAGACGGAACTGTACATCTCGGGTTATTTCGGAAGTTTTTATACTACGTACACAACAAGTCGCTTTTACATTTGCAACAGTTTATTTTTAAGCACACAGATTAGTTTTACGCTATTAATCCGTTTTGCAGTTCTTGACACAGGTCGTTTTGCTCGCTGATTACAGGCTTGCAATGCATTTGGCCGTATTTTGGCGAAAAAATAGAGTCTAAACGCGGAAAAATTTTAATCGGAAGAATACAGATCATATTTATTTTGCATTAGCATGAAGCTGCAGTTTCACAATACTTGAATTACACTTGCAAAAAAAGTGAATGACTGCGCATCTTGTTTTCCTCATGCTTGAATCTCGATTTGCGCCTTTACAAATCTTTTCTTGCTCTTGCAAATTTAATGTACGCTTGCAATCTTGTGTACACTTGCACAACACGTACTCTTCACATGCTAATCTTTATGGCATTATTTTATCCCCATACACTAACGTCACATACTGTACGGGGCATGAGGCTACATTGCGCATGTCATGAACCGTCGAACATCCAACCCATGCATGCACCGAACCCAGAAAAGCGAACTGAACGGTTCGTTTTTTTTTCATGAACTGTGCCATCCCTACTATAAGTTACCCAAAACACACATTAAAACACGTAACACCCGCTAGAAGCGCGTTTGTGCAGCAGAGCGCTTCTCTGTAGCAGCGTATGACGATTCCTGTTCCGAGATTTCCCGGTGAGTTCCGTTACAGAACGCGGTGGTCACTCCCTGTATCAGGACTCAACAACTGTGTTCTGCTGCTGTGTGAATGTGGCCAATAAAACACAATTTTATATAGACTAGGAGTAGGTAAAATACTGAAATAAATAAAATGACCTTTTAAACTGTTTAACTGGTTGTATTAATCGGTCAAAATTCATATCGGTCGGTTAACGGTTAAACGGTTAAAATGAACATCCCTAATTTAGCTATCGAACAAAAAACAATATTTCTATTTTTCAGAATCTATCTAAATCCATAGCTGAATTTAATTTAATGGGACAGTTCAAATAAAAATTCTGTCATTAATTACTCACCCTCATTGTTACAAACCTTTCATCTTCAAAACACAAATGAAGATATTTTAGATGAAATCCAACAGCTTTCTGACTGAACTACTAACGTTACGTTCAAGGCCCAGAAAGGTACAATCGGTAAAATAGTCCATGTGACATTGGTTCAACCGTAATTTTATAAAGCTACCACAATACTTTTTTGTGGTTGCGCAATATATTGCTTAATAAAATGACAGTTAAATCACTGATTTGTTTGACCTTTTTCCTACTACCTTTCTGGTCCTTGTACGTGGTAGTTCTCTTACTATGCAGGGCCATAAAGCTCTTATGTTTCATCCAAAATATCTTAATTTGTGTTCCAAAAAGGAGCAAAAATTTGATGAGGGTGAGTAATCAATAACAGAATTAAATTTTTTGGGTGAACCATCTCTTTAAATTCAATTCTGAGAGGCAGGCACTGTAAAAATAGAAAATGAAGAACTTTACTTAAAGAGCTTGGATATTAAATTGTGTGTTTCGTAAAAAATCGTAAAACTCATTATAATCGAATAAATAAAGTAATATAGTACCCCTTCATTTGAATAAAGACATAGCCTGTCTTCATCTTGCTTCTAGAAACGAAACAGCACTCTGTCTCCTTAAAGGTTGAAACACTACATTTCCCATCATGCACGAGACACATTAGGATGTTGATGTTTAAGCTGGAATACAGAGAGGAGGGAGCTCAGAGCTGCACACACCATCCAAAACACTCACACAATGAGCGTGAATCACCGAGCACACGACGAGCTCAGACACCGGCCCAGGCAGCCAGTGATGTCGGCGCTCTAATCTCCGCTCCCATTGGCTGACGGACGCCTGTCAAACACAGGCTGCACGTCTTGCTCTCAACAGTTGGACAACACAGCCCCGGCGAACAGGGCTCCCGGCGTGTCAGAAGGGGAAGCGCGACAGAGGAACCTCAGCTGCTCTTTAGCGTGTCCTCTCCGCACATTTCCTCTCCTTGGGATAAGGGACGGTCGTCGGGACTCGCTGCAGACAGCATGCAGCACAGACCCTCGGAGAGTACTGGCTTTAACTGTCAGGTAGGATGGAGCGTCCCGAGAGCCTGGCGTCTCTAACGTGTCCTTGAGAGTGTTTGTGTGCGTCTGTTGAGACGTGGTTTGGATTCTTGTTATATAACGGCTCAAGATGCCTTTTTCATTCTGTTTGCTATCTTCTCCTTCGCTCTTTCTCTCAACCTTCCTATTCTTGGAGCTATTTTAGTACCTCGTCCCTTTCTCGTCTTTTCCTCTCTCTCCTCGTGTCCTTTTCATCTTTCGGGATAGGAATCGCATCCGGAATAGGGGATGAATCTGGTTTATACTGAAGGGAAGGGATAAATGTGAGGATGTAAATACAGAGAGGAAAAGAGGAGGACAGTAAGGTCAGATGAAGAAAACATTGTATCCCGACAGCGAGAAATATTTAGGTCGGTGACTAACTAAGCTATAAATGTGTGTTTTAATTATGCTGATCAGGCACGGGCTGTTTGTGTGAGCGTCATGTTAGTGCGCGCCGCTTTCGGCTCTCTGGATGCTGATGCTGATCCTTCCATTGCCATGGTAACCGCAGCCATCTGTAGGGATCAGTCCCCCCGCTCTCAACCAATCGAACGGCTCGGATTCCATTCACCCCCCACCTCAGCCTCTTCAGCTACCCCAATAATCCCCTCTCTCGCTGCTCACGGTCGTTACTGCGCGATCGCATGGTTTTGGAGACTTACGTTCAGGGGAATTTCTAGGACAGATGAACAGAGTGGGTGAATATCATGAGCGCTGGTTGGTGACACGCTGTTGTGTTTAGCTTGTTTAAAGGGTCTGGTCTGATCTGGCACTGTGCTGAAGAGCGATATTCTGTGAAAAACACTGCATGCAGCAAATGCACGTTATCACTTAATAAAGTTTCATAGGCAGAACTGGGTCACAAGGCACCGTGACCCAGAAAACTGCATGCAGGGCTTTGTGTGCTGAAGAAGATTAACAGGAAGTGATAGCATTTCGGTGTACAAAGGCTCGTTTACGGCAAACCCAGTGTGACTAAGCGACACAAAATTATAAAATAACCACACCAAAATGATTTGTGCTGCTTCTGTTCAATAATATTGGTTAATATCAATGTCGTTTTAGTGTTGTTTACATATATTTTGAATTCGCTTTATTTTGTCATTTTTTTATTTATGTCGTTTTATTTCAGTTACTAATTTTTGGAACTTAAATATATCAGTTTGTTGCCAAGGAAACATTTTAAAAAATGCATCCAAAAGGTATATTTTATTTCAGTTAATTATAACAATAAATTGTTAATTAATGGTAAATCTTAAGTATCTTTAAGTTAATCATTAAAACATTTCAATTTTAACATTGTAATCTATAAATTACATTTTATGCAAATCTCAAAATTATTGTTTTTCACACTGTATATCATCATGTTATGATGTTTAGATGGATTTTTGTGTTTTATTTATAATTAATTTAGACAAAAAAATGACAGAATTTTAATTTATTAGTCTACTATAACATGCAAATCATTTTTAAGAAATTATTTTAAGTATTATTAAGTATTATCTTTGGCCCCCATAACACATTTATTTAATAAATATCTTTTATTTAACAAATTTCAGAATTACATTTTATCCCCTATTAACCAATAATAGCTCATTGCAGCACAGTGTTTTATAAGCACTTTACAGAGATGCATTGGTTTGATTAAAAATCATATTTGTGTTCCATAAATGAAGATGACTTCAAACCCCTGGGACATTAGAATCTATACTCCCCCAACTTCTTGTTTCGAAAGCAAATGCATCAACAAAGGACAGAAAACTGCACTTTTCATTGGGTCTGTAACTCAACATTAGTGTGTGTGTCACCTTTGAACTACAGTTGTTGTTTGTGCTGTACTTTCGAGAGAACATCGCCTAAAGGAGCCTCCAGGCTCTTAGCTCACAGTTGACTGGACGTTCTTCCTCAGAGGCGACTCTGTCTGCTCTGATTTTAGGAGTGAGAATCATTAGTCCAGGAGTATCTGATCTTCTTTCATCTCCTGCAGAGTCTTTGGGAGTTGTGATGAACTCATCTGCTACACAAATCCCAACACAATTCTCGGCTTGTTGTAGTTTGGCGATTACTCTTCGCATTAAGCTCCCTTGATAACCCTGAGCGTAAAGCGATCCGGCATCAATCTCCTAAAGTCTTAAAGTCATTACAACTCACTCACTCCGGATAGAGCAGAAAAGCCACATCCATCGCGAAACTATATATATATATATATGACCTTTTTATCCGCTATTAACCCTCTCCACAAGGCCATTGGGTTTTAATGCTTGATCTAATGTCATCATATATAATAAAGGATTATACATTCTAGTGTCCTCACAATGCCTCTTTGTTTTAACACAATTTTGCGTTATTAGTGGAAAGAGTAGACGGGGTCTCCTTAGATGCAGAGAGAGGACTTTGAGAATGCTATCAGGGTAAGAGAATGAGGATGTTAGTGTAAATTCAGATCGTAATTCTTACCGGAAAGGCACAAAAGAGCCTTTTAAAGCAGGAGCTCTTACTATTCAGTCTGCTGTCTGATGAGATGCATTGCTATTCAGGAATGCGGTGTGAATATACATGTACATGCACTTCTGCAGAGTTAATGGATGCTGTTTAGACAGTACGAACAGTTGTGGCTCTGGAATTTCCTGCGAGATGCCCAATATGTCAGGAAAAAATTACTCCACAGACCACATATATGGAGGCTTAATGCATTCGCAAGGACACATTTATGTTGATTTGTTTGGTTCAGTATTGTTTGGACACAGAGGGAAAGAAACGCGAATGAGGGTAGTATACTGTATGTCCCTCATTCAAAATGTCCCACAGTGTCTTCTTCTGTCGTTTCTCTGGTGCTTTTAACAGAGGCCTTCTTTGATATCGTTAAATGGGGCATGAGAGGACAACAAGAGGGTGTCTCTGGAAGGGATGAAGTGCTGGAAGATACACTCCGGCTGCTGGAGATAGATAGGCAGCTGTTATCTCCAGGTTCTGGGAGATGTTGGACGGCTAGCTTGTGGATTTGGAACCCTAATGGTATTTTTTTTAAAAGGCAATGTTTCAATATGAAGGGTATGTTCATATCTTAAGTGCTTTTTAATTAATAGTTATTTAAATTAGATTTTTTAAATGAAAATAATCTTAAATTATGTAAATAAAAATAGCCAGTTGGAAATTTCCATTTGGGTGGGAAAGGGTTAAAAGGAAATTTTCAAAGGTCATTGGTATAATAATTTCCTGAACATTATTTTGTTCCACCAGACTCCAGATACTGAGCCTTTCTGTGTCATTTCATGATTTGTTTTTGTTTATTAGTGTTGTCATGTGGAGAAAAGAGGGATTTTTTTTTAGGAAAGGAGTTGGAAAGTGAACCTAAATATTTACTTTTTTTTTTTTTCTCGGAATAACATGCAACATGAAGAGACAACGATAACAGACCATATGCATGTATTAAAAAACAAACAAATAAACAAAAGAAGGTCAGTTTTGATTTCATGTTGATGTAATGTAGACTTAAGGAACATTCGTGTCTAGAAGCATGTGGAAATGCTGTTTGTTTGTGTTTGTGGAAGACAGGAAGGGAATCTGTTTTTAAGTATAAAATGAGGTCAGGACGGATTTTTTAAATATTTAATGGAAAAACTGCTGTGGGATTCATGGCTGTTATAGTGAATCTCTTAAACTTCATGTGGAACTGCACTCACGAATCATTATTCTGGTCTTTTGGGCATTTGCTAGGGCTGTAAATTAAACCTATCCATTTAGAGTGTATGTATATATATGTGTATATATAGGGATCCAACTACAATTGCAGTTAATTCATTTGCAAATTATGTAAATAAATATATAAAGCTCTAAATTGCTGTGCTCTGTATAAAACCGGGATGTGAGAGTGACCCCAAACCCCTCCCCCATCTCTGCACTGCATGTGTGTATGTAAATCTGTGTCCACATGTGCGAATCTGCCTCATCATTATTCAACTCGAGCAGCCGCGGTCATGTGTCTCGGCGTGCCCCTAAGTCTGAGAGAGACTGAACGGGAGAAAAACATAAAACGGAATACAAAGACAGCAAATGTATAAGGAAGGAACAAAGTGTGAACGATTAGGGATGATGAGCGTGTTGCGTCTCAGATATAATGTCACACCTCAGCTGCAGACAGGAAGCTGTTTATTAATATGAGGAGAATCAGGCCTGCGGGACACACTGTTAGCTTTCATTAGTGAGGTCTGAACACACAAGGGGGCGTGAACGTGTGTGTGTGTTTGTGTGTGTTCATGTGTTTGCACAGGTGTTATATCCGTCAAGCTGTTTTTTTTTTTTTTACTTCCAAGTCTCTATGTTGTTGTGACGTGTGTGACAGACGTGTGCAATGAGTTATCAGAATATCTGTGTGCATGTGTGTCCTTCGTCTCTCCTCCAAGAACAAGATGGAGAGATCAGGGCTCACTCTGATGACGTCACGTGCAGACTGAATGGAGCTTCCCATGAGCCTGCTGGGCTGAGTTGCCATGGTTATCTATATAGATCACCTTGGATTCCCATTTATGGTTTCTTTGCGCTCATGAATGTGGCCACACACACATGCTCGAGAAAAATGAGTCACCGTGGAAGTGATGCTTTGTGATTGTTTCTTTTATTAGACAAGCATCACTATTAAAAACGTTTAACGCATTGGGTGCTGCTCTGAGTCTGCATAGTAACTGCATTTAAAAATGCAGTAACTCATAACATCCTTTCATTTGAGAAAAAGTATTGTTATATCATATACAAGCTGAAGCTTAAAGGTGTTCACAGCCACCCAGTTCAGTTTAGCTTGAAAAAACTGCAACAGAAATACATGACTTAATTTAACGGTAGTACTACTACAGTACTACTACTACTAATAAAATTTGAACTAATTTAATGGTGCCGCCTCTGGTTGTTAATAAAGCTTAGGCAGGCAGTTACGTGCAAACATAACTGAACAGCCACCGCTAGAGTAGATATTCTGAATTGACTTGATATTTCTTGACACAGAAGCATCATTTTTTCTATTTTCTATTGATTTATGCAATCTGATTGACACACATTACCCGATCATCTCTGTATGGAGGAAATGCGCAGTTTTGTTTACTACACACATACTGTTGTGTGATGCTTGCAGTGATTTCAGCATCTGTCGTCTCACTCACTGAGGACAGAAATACATGAACAACATCTTGTTGAATTTTGTTGATTTCAGTTAATTAGACGTCTAGAAAATTTCAAATGGAAACACAAAAACAAAAAAGTAAACTATTTATAATCCAATTCAATTTGTAAAGTAACTGTAATCGGATTGTGAGGATTTTTAAATATAACACGCTTTAATTAGAAGTACTTAATTGTTAGATCCCATATTAGATGTAATCAATTACTACTGACCACTGGCAAACCTCTCACCATACACATAACCGCTTCTAACACCTTCGTTTTACTGGCACACAAGTTTTGCATACCAAGCAACGCTAAAAATGTATTTTTAATCAGTAGCGCTATAACCTGGAGAATTTAAAAGTGTGTAGGACGACCTGTTTGATTAGCCACAGTTAACAAGTAAACGTTCAAGGCCTCTTTTCCTCATGTATGTGTTTGAGCTAGTGCTGCACGATTAATCATATCGCAATCGCGATGTCAGCCTGTGCGATTGCATTACAGCAAATGTTGCGATTATATTAAATAAACAAATGCCTTCGTGGACGTAACAAGACATTCACTCTCGCTCACACCAGATGCAAATGAAGCGGTAAGCACGAGTGATTTACATGTTAAGTCAATGCAAAGACGCAATTAGACATCCTGCAGCGCGATTCACGCAAATTAGGCGCTTTAAACACGCCGGTTTTACTGCACGCGGAAGCGTACTGCAGGAGGCTATAGACAAGCATCTTTCTGTCGTATTTTCCAGCATTCTTCTCCGAACACTGTGTGCCATGTGCTTTGATTTGTCATATATCTGCCCCTGCGTGCAGTGTGAAATCGGGCGTAAACTGGAAATGTTCAAGCGTCCAACTACATGCGAATAGCGAGATATATTCGCCCAAGTCGCCTCAAGTTTTGAACGCACTTTTAGCAAAGAGGGATTTGAGAAAACGATTGGCACACTGGACAAGAGATACCAAAAGAAATATATTAAGTATATGTTACATCCTGCTAAAATGTTTTGGGACAACATGTACAAATATAAAAATAGGTATTTGTTTTATTTATCTGTACTTTTGACTTTTTAATTTTATTTTAATGTTAATTTAATTCAGTAATGTAAAGATGTTACTGTTGTTTAATTTTGTACAATTTGGTTTTAATTAGTTGTTGCTAGATTGCACTGTATACTGTGTCTCATTATTAGTAATCTGTGTGTGCATTTTCCTTGATAACAAGCAAGTTGAGTCACACCACTTATATATCATATCACAATCGCAATTTTGACCTGAATAATCGCAATGTGACATTTTTCCCAAATCGTGCAGCCCTAGTTCGAGCCAACCAAACCTGCAGCATATCCCATGATCCCCTTGGCTCTCTCACGTGGATGCTCATATGTATGTGTAGAACGTTCTAGCACACAATGATAATCTCTTCCCATGTGATCCACATCTCATCCGGCCTAAATGCTAATAGAAACCTGTGTTTGGCTGAAAGGACCCTGAATGTCATCCATCCATACCATCCGCTCAGATACAAGTGGATCATCTTGCTGTCGTCTATGCCTATAAAATAATTGCTTCGCTTCTGCTGTGGGCCATGGCCATATGTCACTATAAAGATGTGCAACTGATTATGTGCTTGCTGCTAATACATATGAATGAGTTCTCCATCCAAACTAGACTGTGGCTGATCTGGATTCTGAGCCACATGCTGGTGAGTCTTTGTTTTTACATGAGACTAAAACAATGTCATTTAGGTTCTGAGGACAACCAGCGGCAGGCCATGTTAGTTGTCATGGAAACTGTCTGCTAAGGTTAGACTCAGGCAGACGGCTGCTTATTTTGGGATGTCATTTATTGGTGGTGTGAGAGGGAATAAGGGTCTGTCATTGTCGCAGTATGCAGTAAATAGACGTATTAAAGGGCTAGTTCACCCAAAAAAATCAATTTTGTTATTAATTACTCACCCTCATGTCGTTCCAAACGAATGATATTCACCCTAGATATTTTTGATGACATCAGAGAGTCATCTGACCCTCCACAGACAGCAATACAGTGACAGTGATCTGTGTCAGTGATCTACGGCTTAGTGAATGAACTGGCGCACCGTTTGAGTACAGCTGATGGAGATTTACCACTAATCAAAGAACCGGCTTTACTGACGAGATGCGCATGAATATATCGAACGATATATATCGCACAACCCTAGTGTTATTGTGCTGGTACTTTAGCAGGTTTAGGACTGCCATGCTCAATTGGCTTCCAAAGCTTTTGATGTTCTTCATATTCTGTGCAATGGTTCATTTGCAGTAACAAAAATGTACTTTTTTTTAACCCAGTTGAATGTATGCATCCTCTTTTGTGTCATTTAATCACAATTTGAATCTGCATTACATCTGAAGTGGCATTTGGGTAAATTTACACTGTTTAATGCAGGACATGCATTGAATTAAGGTTGGCCGATGTTGACCAATTTGGCATCGTACGATGTCTAATGTGAAACATCGCGATGAAATCGCCGTCGTAGGGTTGTTTAGTTGTAACTAAAATACCAAGCCTCGCCCCACGACTGGAAAAATTGACAAAAACAGTGTTCGCGCGATCAGGTGAGAGAAGATCAAGCGCAGGGATGATTGCGTGTGAGTGCTTCAATTGCGCGGATGACATTAGCTCGCAGGCCCGCAGGTTTCTTCGCATGTACATCTGTTTTCCTCTCGCGGAAATTATTTACCGCACTCGCCATCATCAGTGGTGCACTCGTCTATTAATGGCATAGATTTGCCACCAATCCCGCCATAGATTAAGTGTGTTTTTCGCTAGCTGCTTGCTGCTGCGGCGGCGGGGCGGAGGATTGCGATGCCGGCTCAGCATCGTGATGTCTATCGGCCATCGGCGATGGACGATGGCATCATCTATCGACCCAACCCTACATTGAATCTGTAGTTACAAATACATAATTATTGTGATATTTTGAGGAAAATACTAAAGACTGATATTGAAATAATTTAGATTAAATGTGCTTTAAATATGAACCTAAAATCACCAGTAGGTGACAGCAAATCATTGCGTGAGTGAGTCATTGAGTCATTCATTTCACCGATACATTCAAACAGTTACATTCAGTAATCAAACACCATGGTGTGTCGCAAAGAAATGTAAAAACAGTTCTGCCATGGTTTTGTTTGGAACAATTTCTGTTCATGTAATTAAATTAAGATCACATTTTTAGTCATGCTAATAAGAAAAACTTTTCATGTGATATTTAGAGAATTCTAAATGTATTTTAATAAACATACTATACAGTATTATAGTATGAAATAATAGATTAAACCAGCAAATAGTCAAGCAGTGCTGCATTGACTTTTAACAGTCAGTAAGAGCAATTAGTAAGATCTGTAAGCAATTAATAGCTCTGTCATGACAACTCTTGAAGAATTTAGCATGGCAATGTAAATCGCAATGTTAAAGTGTTATGCTAGTATTGAGACTAGGGTACATCCACAGACATGCTCTGAGCATGTAAGAAATACTGCTGCTGTACACATGAAATAACCCTTATATAGCACACATAAAATCACCCCGTAGCACATCCATACAGCTGGAGCTGGGGAGCAAGTTCATTGGCTGCTGATACGAAAAGAAACCAATGAAACCATGCCACTTAGAGTTTCATGACAGAACTTTGGATTTTTATTCAGCAAGGATGCATTAAATTGATCTAAAGTGACAGTAAAAAGCATTTAAAATTTTCCAAAAATTAATAAATCACGTGACACTAAAGACTAGACCAATGGCTGCTGTACAAATACAGCTTTGTCATAACAGGAACAAACTACATTCTAAACTATATAAAAAATATAATCACTAACTCCAAACGTTTAAACAAGACTTTTTGTGTATATATGTGTATGTGTGAAGTGCCGCTTGCTTTGCCGTATTTCATAGAATTGATTGTAGATTGTGTTGTCTGTTAACTATCATCTATAAGAGAAAATGAATTGGTATGTGTGGCTGTTTAATAAATGTATTCTACTTTGCAGAGAAACGATGAGGAAGCCGTGCTGGACAGGGGCGGGACTCGGTCCATGCTCAACACAAATTTCGAGAAAGAGGAGCTAGAAGGTAATTGAAGCTTTTTAAAGACACACTCTAAACACTCTGCCTAATGCATTAAAATTTAAAAGTAAAATTGAAACATAAATATATAAAATATATATGTATATATATATATATATATAAATACACTTAAAGCATTAAAACCTTACTAAAACTTTCTAAACCTAACTGCAGGAAATACATAGAAATTACTAAGTGAAATTCTTAAAGGTGCCATAGAAAGGAAAACTGAATTTACCTTGGCATGGTTGAATAATAACAGTTCAGTACATGGACATAAC
>JAUCMU010000013.1:11660018-11693649 GCA_032275025.1 Enteromius treurensis
GTTTTAATTAATCAATAAATACCATCCAAGACTGACTTTTCCAAAACACTTCTTTATTTGCTGCTAAGAAGAAACCCAGAAGTTGTGTGAAGTATAGCTCCATTGTTGTTCAAAGTAAAAGAAAAGGGGGGAAAAAATTAGTCATATTATGTTAGTTTTAATAAATAAAAATGTGAAAAAACTTCACTTTTGCCGTATCGTAAACATACCGAACCGTAACACTACTGTATCTGTCAAACCGAACCGTGATTTTTGTGAACCGTTACACCCCTAATATATATATATATATACACGTGTTGTGTTTATTCATAAGCTAAGTATCCAAATACAAAGGTAATATAAGCGGGGGGAAAAACTGGAATATTGATTATTTTAATAAAGTCTTCATGTCACAGCACAACTGAGGTTTGAAAATCTGATTGAATTTGAAACCACCAGGCTTGCTTTTTTGGGTTCCAAAAAATCAGAACAACTCAAAAAATAAAAACAGAAAAATTCTGTCTCTAAACCTTCCATCAAACAAAAGATTGATTGCTTGTTTTTATATTCATTTGAAGTGCCTATTGTCATACCATTGAATGCTTTGGAAGACACTGAGCATGTTGTTAGCACGATTATAGTTTCTGTTATCAAATTAGTCAGGCTGGCGATCTTTCTGCTTGCTTTGGTTCTCGCGCAATTCATAGATACCAATCCTTCACATGCACACCCACTGCGCTAAAATGCTCTCTTTACCGTTCCTGAAAAAGAAACCTCATCAGGATGCTGCTCTGGCTGTTGTGGCTCTGAACTGGACAAATTGTGGTTCGCCGTTATCAGTGCTTCCATTTTTTTCCCATTATTAGGGAACGGTCACAGCACTGCGTTGGAGAATCAGCGGGAATCATCGCTCCACATGTTCTCATATGGCCTCCAGGTGACTCATTTCCATGGAGACACATTGTTAGAGTGTAAGGTGGGTTCGGAGGCGCTCGCCCGGAGGGAGGTTATTGAGCTTATAACCAGGTAATCCCTGATCTTCCTCGAACCCTGCAGCCTCGGCACCGGTTAATGTGACGCTGCGGCAGGAGGGCTCAGGCTGGATTGGTGTTAATAAACTTAAAACTGGATCTCCAGCTTCTCAAGGGCTGTTCTGCAATAACGTGACGTTAAAGCAAGCAAAGGTCAAGCCCAAATCAAAACAGAATACCGGCGTTGTGTATAATAACCGAAATGAAGCCTGCAGCGTTGATCTCTCCGTCTTCTTTAGCAACCCCCCCCCCCCCGCTGTTGCTCGTCGATGGCCTGAGGTTTATGGTAATATTACCAAACACTATTTCAGGGTGTATCAAATATCACTTATATGTCAGTGTTGTACTGTAAATCTCAGCGGTAAATGTCAGAGTGCTTAACTTTATTTGCCCCCTAAAACTTGGCAATATTTTCTGCTCTCGTGTAGGTGGGCTAAGCTTAGCGCCTAACTGCCTGCTGCTTTTGGGAAAGCGTAATGCCCGAGAGATTTATATCTAGCGGAAATTTGTCCCGGGGGGGACAACACAGCCTCCAAGTTTAATATCCTCCCATGAAATCAGTTTTCTCCGAGTCTCTCCGGACTCCTGTTCTCCTGTTGTTAGCACCAATCTTCACCGTCCACCGTGCCGCCCACCTCCACCTCATTAGCGGCGAGTGTAAGTCATGGACATCTGATGAGACAAGAGTTTAGATGTAATCGCGTCGTTGGACCAAGGAACACAAGATAGGCTGGCCTTCATTGCAGGGTCTTTCTCCACATCTCTGCAGCTATTAGGCACATAATGGAATGCGGCCACATATGCGGTTAACGCGGTTAGATTTTTCCTGGAGAAATATCACAACCAGGGACATAGTGCGCTGAAATGTTGATCTGGTAGCTACTCTTTCCTCTCGCGAGTGTGGGCAGAAAGTCCATCTCTAGAGAATTGGTGCTATGGTACGGTTTCAAAAGCTTTTTATGTCGGTGATTACTGAAAACCAGGAGTTGTTTTTGAGAAGCAGACCTTCTGTAACCTGTTTTATGACTGGCTTATTGTGTGTCCGAAGGAAAAAAGAAACAACAAACGGTGCAGACTAATCCAGCAAATGCTCTTGCTAACACCCTGCTCTGGGGCTTGATACTGTTTTAATAAAGGCGGCGCAACAGTGGATTTGTCCTGGTCTTGTGAATTATAAATATTGATTTTGTGACTTTGAGGGTTGAGGAGAAGGCAGCAGCTGCTTTTTAAAGACAAGATAATGGCCTTCAGATCCATTTTATAATGTGCTGAAATGGGACCTTGATGGGGAAACCTTTTGTACACAATGAAACGGGCCTCTGTTAAAGGCCACAAGGTGAGACAAAGAAAACCTGTTCTTGAATTCTGTCCATGCTGAAATCTCTCTCTCTCTTTTTCTCATTCTTCTCTCCCCCATAGATTGTCATATCCAGCATAATGTGCAGCTACAACAAAGCTGATTGGACCGAGCTTGCCAAAATGGCAGAGGTGAGTCTTTGTTATGCTAATTTGTGAACACACACAGTTGTGAAATAATAACCTCTTCCCTTAGGGATAATTTGGCTCTTTTGATAACACCGCATGTGTACCCACGCCATCGCATACTGTCCAGTACCAAACTGCAAAACCAACATTTACTGTTATCCAAAAAAAAAAGCCCTTTATTGAATCACTGGCAGCTAATCCTGGATCTAAAGTAGGCTACATTTACGGGAAATGCTCTTCGGAAGCAACTAATCTGATGTTGCCAAGAATCTGAGAGGGATGAGACAGAGGATGCCAAGGAGTGAGCCACTGATGGTTGGATGAGATGGGAGGAGAGATGGAGAGGGGGAAGGAAGGATGGATGAGAGAAAATGAGAGGACTTCTCAGACGAGACATCATCAGGCCAGTCCATCTGTGAGAATGGAGTTGTCCAGATCCCAGGATGTTGCAGTGAAACTAAGCAGCATCCACCCCAAAGTGCTTTTAACTGCAGATGGCTTCGACCCCTAAAAAAGCCACCGCAGTTGCCATCAACCATCAACAGCCTCAATAGGCATCAATTGTAAACAGCCTCAAAAATGGCATGAGCATCAGCTTATGTCAACCTTAAAACGTCATCAATTCCAAAATGCCATCAACTGCAGAAGGCCTCAGTCCCAAAAAGGGATCTGTAAACTGGCTTCAACTCCAAAACAGCACTGACTCCAAAAGGCAGCATAAACTTACTTGTACTGTATTACCCTTAAACAGCATCAACATACATCACTTCCAAATAGACCTGACCCCTGAAATGTTATCAGCTTCCAACAACATCAACCTTTAATTTACTTCAACAATTTGAATGATTATTTTCATTTTGAAGTTTGTGTAAGGAATTATAGCTTTTATTAAAGCATGCAGTGCTATCTCAGTATCATTTTGTGATGTATTCGGAAAATCCCAGAATCTATGCAGAATTGCAATGCATCGATTTATTTACTCAGGCCTACCAAGAAGGCATCAAGCTCAGTTGTCATAAACTCCAAAGCAGCATCCAGTCCAAGCACCATAACCCCCAAAATGCTCACCGACAGCTTCAACTCGTCATCAACCAAAATAGCATCAACCCCAATCTACCACAGGCCGCTTCAGCTCCGAAAATGCATTGCAATGCCGTCAACCCCAAGGAGGCATAATCCTCAAAAGGTATCAATGGAATCAACCCCAAAATGTAATCTCCGAATGGCCCACCCCAAAAACAGAATCGTCCTCAATTGACATCACCCTCGAACAGCACCAACTCCAAAATGGCAGCAAGCCAAAAATGGCATCAACTTAAAATGGCAAAATGGTTTTAAATTAAGTATGCCTTTTCAGGTCCAATTCAGTTCGCGAATTTGCATTAAATTCGAATTGTGGTTACACAGTTTCATTCTAGTTCACACTCATACTGTAAATTGGAAGGGAGTTATGTATAATACTTACTACACGCATAAACACAAACATTTTGTAGAAGTGACAAACTAAGATATATCTACACACCATCTGCACACACATTTGGAGTTATAAACACAGGCCTTGATACTTTAAGTGGAAATAGAGAAAGGCAGTGGAGTGACCCCGGGATTAATCATAGTTGACTTGCAGATCTCAGGCGCTTAATTGTGCAGAGAAAATGGCTGAAAGTAAACAGTCTGTATGTCAATGTGTTAATTCTGCTATCGATTACATCGACGCGTCGTCCTATCCTCTCTCTCACCTCATTAAACCGGCCTGTCAAACCCACCCAAAACCCTCTTTTACTAATGGCAAACATGGACATCTGGTATTTCCTGGCTCCCCACCCCCTTCCATATTACTGTCATTATGTATTCGCCTGACATCCCCTGTCACCCGAGCCCAGGTACATTTTGCATATTGTGTATTCATAAGGCAAGCCGGTGTTGTAAAGTACGTGAGAACATAGCTTCAGGGTACGACTGCCGTGTCACACCACACTTCACTTCACGCTTTAAGCTTGAAAAAAAATCCCCAACAAAACGAACACAGGACTGATTAGATGGTCTTGCTCTTTTACCTATATTGGATGAAAGGGAAAGCATTGATCTGTTGTCAGAGATGAAACGAGAAAAGGATGAGCAGGAGATACGGACGATCGGGGTGAAGCGGTGAAAGACCGTTTGTCTTTGGACCTCGTCTGGCGCCGTGGGTTTTAGCGGTCTGTGAACCCCTCTGTGGTCTGAATGCCTCGTCTTCCTCGCGTCTGCTGTTTAGCTACCTGTGCCAGCAAATATGAAATAAAGGCTCAGTTGCCATGGCAACTCCGTTTTCAAAGAGAATCAACCATTCATTCCCACTTTGAAATCTAAGGGAACACTTAACACTGTTCCTCGCCTAAGGATACTACTTAAAAGTTTTTTTTTTTTTTTTTCATGCTTTCTTTCCCTCCCTTGCATGCCCATCTCTCTCTCTCTCACTGTGTCATCCAGACTCTCTCTCTTTTCCCCTCACAGAAGTGTCAGTCTGAAGTAAACCATTCTACTTGCAGCCGCCACCTCTCCTCAGCTACTTTCCCCTCCATAAAATCGCTGCCTTTGAGAGAAATATTACATCATAACGATGTGCCTGAGGCTATAATTCATAAATGTCAAAGTCTCTCCGTGAGCTGTTCCTATTTTATCCAATTGAAAGTTGGCAGAAGAAAAAGGAACAGTGGATTGCAGATAAATGGCTAAAAGCAGGCCCAATAATAAGTGCGCGGTGTGCGGTTGTTCGTGAGTGGCATAGCTACGGAATCTGTGAATACGTGAATTTAAACTAATAAAAGCCTCATTGCTGTCACTCAAATGCCAGATTCCCAGGCTGCACCGCTGCATCTGTCTCTCGCTCAAAATATGAGGGTGTTATAAACTAATAAAGTGTTCTATCTATCTATCTATCTATCTATCTATCTATCTATCTATCTATCTATCTATCTACTGTATCTGTCTATCTGTCTGTCTGTCTATCTATCTCTTTCTATCTATCTATCTATCTCTTTTTATCTATCTCTGTCTATCCGTCTATCCACTGTATCTATTAATCTCTCTTTATCTATTTGTCCGTCTGCCTGTCTGTCTATTTATTTCATCTGTCTGTCTGTCTCTCAGTCTGCCCGTGTTCTACTTGTGAGGCTTATACACTTTCTTTCATTTTTTTTTCAGAAAGCTTTTAAATGAGGCTTTTCATGGCAACATTCAATGTTTGTCTGGGCAATTTCCAATTACAAAAATATGTCTTTGTCTGCTTTTTAATTTCAGTTCATTTTATTCCATAAACACATTCCCAATTCAGTTCTAAATGCACAACCCTGCTTTTAGGAGACAGCATTGCTGGATTTTTTTTTAAAAATAAAGTGCCTAGGGGTGTCACAGAGAGATATTTGATTTCTCAGGACACCTATTTCAGCGATATCTGTCATATTGTTAGGAGATTTTATCTGTGCTATCCCTAAAAAGTAGCTTATAGTGCTTTTAGTCAGGTGTTGTTCTATGACGACATCCGGTGAAAGACTGGGGAGCAGATTCAACAGATCCTGCCCAGATGTCTATTAATTAACGTTCTATGCTAGTCAGTTTGCTTAGGTTAGTAATAAGTGAGTTTAGTAAGACAAGACTAGATATGTCTGTAGTGTCTTTGGTTGCCATTCCTCTCGCCTTTTGAGTGCATGTTTTTCTTCTCTTCCACTTCTCCTCCTCTCAAATGCCCGAGAGGTCAAACTAGCTGTACTGATCCAGGAAATTTGACAGCGATGGCTAATGTTATCTTTATCAGCTTTAGAGCTGATAATCCTCATCAAAGACAGTGTCAGGTTTGATCCAGATCTTCTCTTTTATGGAGCATACCCTTTTTCACACAAAAAAAGTACTGTGGTTGGTGATAATAGTTGATCAAATTGTTTCATATATAATTTGGTGCTTTACGATTACGGTTTTAATGGTAATCAAAAGCTTTATGAGTACTCTAAGTGGATTGCAGTGCACAGTTAGTGGGATTTGCTGAAGTTATAGTACCGCTAACACGTGGCATATAAGGTTTTGAACAAATCTGGTGCTGCACATGTTGAGGAGTTTATATAGATGTGGTTTGTTTGCTGTTATGATGCTGATATTTGGTTTGATTTTGGGGTTTTTTTGCAACAAAAAATTCATGAGAATGTTATAAACAGGGAAAAAAAGAATACATAAACTATTCAAAATGCACCTAAATGTTTTACTAAAAAGACCCCTTATTGGTCTAAATGTTAGAAGAGTATGCTTATAACGGCATTTTAAAATTTTAAGATAGATGTACAGAAGCTGTGTGTGCTTGAAGTCAGTATACTGTACTGTATTTATGTTCATTACCATTATTTCTAATCATCGGTTTTAGCAGGAAAATGCTAATTTTGGGAAAAATTGGTTGGTTCTTTGTTATGTTGAATTCACAACTTCCTTGAAACAGGCCCATGTAGTTGTTTTGGCATCTAGCCCAAGAATTACATATAACTTGCTGATCTCAGAAAGAAACTGCAACAGGTTCTAATTGAAACTCTTCGTGTGCTCCGTCCTTGCATGAAACTAGAGACCAAAATGTCATAGACAGTCCATTGTGCACACCTTAGCAACCGTATAGCAATGCACTGGCAACCATCCAGACACCCCTGTGTTGTGGCTGCGACTTTTCTTCCTAGTTATGAATGCAAAGGCTTTATTTCTCCATATCCAGACACTTGTGATTCATACGGCTGGAAAAGAGAGATCTCAGTGTCCAGGCAAACTGCTCTTGGTGGTTTTGTTGTGGTTGTTTTTGCTTCCTTTGGCTTATTTTAAATCTATCCCTTCTCTCAGTACTAAGCCCGCAATATCAAACAGTCGTCTTGCTGGCCTCTCTCTCTGAAAGCAGCTTACCGTGATGAGAGATGATAGCACTTAATTCACTGTGTGCGTGTCGCCCCTTTTGTTGGACGGGAGAGCGAAAAGGAAAGCCTGCTCCCTCGTCCTCCCCCTCCTCCTCCTCCCGTTCCTCGTTCTATAAAGGGCTCAAAAGAAACTGGGTGAAATTAAACATTATTGATAATTGGCTTTGGGATCACGGCACATTGTATCCATTTTGTACCTGTATTTGGTCCTAATTGACCATGAAATCTGGGGCCTAATCCTGTAAGAGCGGCAGGTTTGTCCCGTTCCCCCGGCTGACAGTGATAAATAGCATCAGCCCACCTCATGGTCCTCTGCACTTTGTAAGGCTAAAATGCTTATTATTCTTTTCCCCCTTTAATGGCTGTCAGTCTGCGGAAAATCATAAATCTACAGATGGAGTCACTGTGGCAGGTTTGTAGAGCTTTTTGTAATTGTTTAAATCCCCCATGTGATGTGGTTTAAAGCCCCCGTGGATCTGTAATTGCCTGTCAAACTCAGCTCGGCTACGCACCCCACCCCGGTCTGCGTGCCGCCCGCTCGCTCGCTCGTCTCTCGTGCATCCGTGTGGAACACTTATCACCACTCTCATCTATTTTAGAGCCGATGTCTCAGTCAGCGTTGATTTGCTTCGCTCATTGTTTGCATCTGCTTGAGTCTGATAAACAATAAAATTGTTTGTTTTTTAGTTATATTCTTTATTAGCTTGGGAGTGTGTGTCTTTTGTGTTTCATTTTGCCATTGCGTGGTGAATAGACTTAGATTGCATGAAAAGATTATTTGAAAGTACAATGCAGGAAGACGATTAGTTATGCTCTGTACATGTGAAAAGAAAAGAAAAGCATTCTTTGCTGATGTGCAATGAAGAATTTTTTTGTGATTTGTTTCTTGATGATTCATTATAGCTTCTACAATTCTGGTATGATGTCTTTAAACGCAACAAAAGCTGCTGTACTTGGAGCCTTTGGGGGTCACTAGGTGATTTTCAAAAAAAAAGAAAGAAATTTAAATTCTGTCATCGGTTACTCACTTCAACGTCATTTCAAAGCTGCTTGACTTTCCTTTTTTTGTAGAACACCAAATGTGATATTTTGAAAATTTTGTCCATACAGTGAATGTCCATGAGGTCTAAAATAACCCTTTTAAATTCCACTAACTTAAGTGGATAAAAAAAAAATAATAATAAAACAAATTTTAAAAATCATATGTGAAGTGGCTGGGGTAGCAATAGGCAAAAATACATTGTATGGGTCAAAATTATCAATTTTTCTTTTATGCTAAAAATCATTAGGATATTAAATAAAGATTATGTTCCATGAAGACGTTTTGTAAATTTCCTACCATAAATATATTAAAACGTAATTTGTGATTGCTAATATGCAATGCAAAGCCAACTTTGAAGGTGATTTCCTCAATATTTAGATTTTTTTGCACCCTCAGATTCCATATTTCCAATATAATAATATTATATTTCCATATTCTAACAAATCATACATCAATGC
The DNA here is from genome assembly GCA_032275025.1 of Enteromius treurensis. Taxonomy (NCBI): domain Eukaryota; kingdom Metazoa; phylum Chordata; class Actinopteri; order Cypriniformes; family Cyprinidae; genus Enteromius; species Enteromius treurensis. The sequence continues at coordinate 11,668,933 of JAUCMU010000013.1, forward strand.
AAAGCTTATTCATTCAGCTTTCAGATAAAAAAAAAAATAGACTTTTGACTGGCTTTGATGTCCAAGGTCACGAGTGTTTGAAATGGCCTAATTATTTTATTTATTTTGATTATATTTTTTGTTGTGGTTGAACTTAGTTCTTAAAAGGCTGTTTTTGAATCTAATTGTAACTTTATTGATATTTTTCTTAGACCTGCTTCCCATTCACAATCCTTCTGCAACTCAATTTGCTAATATAGAGCTGCACCATTCATAATTAAACAAATTTGTATTCTTTTAAAATCAGAATTTGTCCTATTACAGATTCTTATTTACAAAAACAGTGTCCATTGTAACTAATAATATATACTGCGTGTCTTTCTACAAAACATTTTTATTTAAATTAAAGCACAAGTTTGGGTTCATTTGCTATTGATCATTAGAGCTGTAATCCATCAAGTGATTATTCAATGATGCAAATGTGCACCAAAATTTGTGTGTCTGGATCACAATGATGCAGTTTCAGTACAGCACACCAGAACATGTTAGTTGGTTGTAATCTATTTTTGGGGTATGTTGTCTAACTGTGTACAAAAAAAGAAAAACATCTATGCAGTGCTCTAAGTGGATACCATTTCTTTTGTGATTTTTTCCCCCTCTATATATTACATGTGTATGTGGCCTGTGTAAGGTTTGCATATGAACATCCACAACTTGATTGTGATTCAAAGCTGAAAAATGCATAACATTTTTTTGGTAAATAATCGGAGGCTTCTGCATCCATCTCACAGGAGTCTGGCGCTGATGCCCTGGAGCTGAATCTATCATGTCCTCATGGAATGGGGGAGAGGGGAATGGGGCTCGCCTGTGGGCAGGTAAACCCAACATTCAACACCTACGGCACACAGTGACCATGCAGAGACACTCGGCTGTGAGCTACAGCATTCACCGCACATGCTTTTTAGGGTCTTATTTGGTTAAAAACCTAAAGGCATACTTGTTTGTCAAAAAATCAGGTGAGTGAAAATCAAGGAATGCCTTAAAAATAATGTTATTCAGATTTAGAAATGCCCTAAAACATGGCAACGCCTTTGTACAAACTGTTTGTTTGTGTGGATTTTTTTTCTTCTCACTATAATTGTTGATTATAATGCCAGATGATGTTTGGTACCCTGAGGTATTTGTAGTCTGCTGTCGCTCAGCAGGGAGAGAAAACGTGTTAGGAGACCATGAGGCCTGCTGGGGAAGATGTGGCACTCACAGTTTTGTGCTTTTTGTGTTTTATTTTATGGATCGAGTAGAGCCATACTGTGGATCTGACAGTAAACACATGCTCTGTTCCAAAACCTAGTGAGCATTTTTGACGTGCAGTAAATAATCTAAAAATGTATTTACTTGAGACGACTGCATAAAATATGAAGACACTCTTTTCATGTATTTTGCCTTAATTACTCTTATTCTTAATTACTCACCCTCATGTCGTTTCAAACCTGTAAGACCTTCATTCATCTTTGGAACAGAAATTAAGGACTTTTGATGACAGCTCCATAGACAGCAACACAACTGAAATGATCCAGGTCCAGAAACGTAGTAAATACATAATTTAAAACAGGATAGAACAGTCCATGTGACAAAAAAAAAAAAAAAAACTTATTCATTTTTTGTTTAGTCAACTAAAATAATTTAGCTGTCACTTAATTTAACGTTAAGCAACTAAAATGTTTTAGTTGACTAAACACAATTTTTTTAGGCAGCTGGGTAACTAAGATATTTCTAGTTGAAACAACTTTTTATTACAGTGTAGTAATTTTCCCAAGTGTGCTTGAGTTTATGCCTATGTAGTGTTCTCTAGATTGCTTACCAAAAAGTCGCTTATTGGTCATGTGATGTTTATAATGCTAATTTAGATGGGTTTTGGAACTCAATTGGGATTTGGATTGGAAGCTTGTTTGATCCTGAGTTCTGCTATTATATTGATATGGGCATGCATCTGATCTTCCTGAATATTGGTTTAGTCTTTGATACGGATTTTGATATTTCTTTAATGAGGTATACATTCATGCGTGGCCACATGTGCATTCCTGCTCTGAATCAGAGCGCATTTCGGCACTTACGAATGGCTGATGAGACGCTGTCAACTTTGGTGAACCTGCATCAGTGCCTCTCCACTTTACCGTAACATTGATTCTGTCAAAGCGTTTTAATAGCACTCTTCCATCACATCACAGAATTAGCCGAATTTAATAGTCCACGAATAATCCCTTTTGCGGTTCGTAAACAATTTTCCTTCGAAAGCGTAACTACACTATTCGAATCAAATGCAATGTTCGTGTTTTTGGCCCATTGAGATTAAGGTGGAGATTGTGTTGTTGTTGTTGTTGTTTTTGGGTTTCACACCAGGGCATGGTGCCTATTACAGAGCAAAAACAGCGTATTTGCTTATGATTACACCCTCAGCAACTGTGAAAAGCAGAATAACATCCTGTCAACCGATGTGCTTGATAAGAAAACATTGCATCTCTGCACCTTAGAGGACTTTATTCTCTGATATCATAATCTTTGTTTGGATTTCTGATGTGTAGTGGTAAAACAGTATAAAATGCTGTTAAAAGAATGAAAATATCTGGTTATTGCTCTATTTTTTTTTTTTACAAGAAAGACATGTCTTGAGTCTCTAAAGCTTGAAAGCCTGAAACAGTCAAGAATGTGACATGAAAGCTGCATTTAGATTTTCTGCCATCTTTGCTAAAAAATAAACTGCTTAGACAAGTTAAAACAAGCTTTTGGTCGGTTACTAGAACAAGGTGATTAAGCTTGATTAAGCCACTGGTAGTTAAAGGGTTGATTCACCCAAAATGAATTAAACCCTTCATTCATTTTCAGAACACGAATTAAGTAGGGGTGTAACGGTTCACAAAAATCACGGTTCGGTTCGATACCATACAGTCGTGTCACGGTTCGGTATGTTTCCGATACGGCAAAAATACAATAAAAAAAGAGAATTTCTTAGATTTTTTTTTTTCCACATTTTTATTTATTCATGGTTGCCAAGTTACAGCAGACGCTACAGACCAGGAAGCGCTTTGAAGTTGGTGGAGGAAGCGACGCGTGTTTTCCACTCGTTTTAGACGCTTCGTGAACGTACCCTTATGTTACATTTAATGCTAAAGTATCGTTAACGCCAATACAAACATTATTTTAGTGTGTTAGAGCAGAAAGATGCAGCTCTGGTTAAACAGCTGGATGTTGGGTTGAAACGTTTCCTGAATGCTGCAGATGATAGTTTGTAACGTGTGTGTTTCTGGTTCTCGTCTGTTTGGGGGTGTAGGAGGAGCAGACAAGGGTTCCCTGTCCCGTCGTTTGCGCTGCCTTGTTTAACGTAGCACTGAAAACATTATATTTTACAGTTTATTCTCTTTTTTTTTTAATCGGGCGGTTCATATGCGTACCGAACCGAAAGCCTCTTACTGAACGGTTCGATTTGAGACGACGTATTGTTACACCCCTAATAGATAGTTATCAGTATTATATACATTTTAATATATGTGACCCTGGACCACAAAACTAGTTGCTGAAGTATATTTGTAGTCAAAATGTTTTTTGTTTAATGGCAAAAATCATGTTCCATGAAGATATTTTTTACATTTCCTACAATAAATATATATAAGGGTAGTTTATTCAGCTTTCAGGTGATGTATAAATCTCAACATACACACACACACATACATGCACACACTCTATAAAACAGAAATGTATTATATTAAATATGATCAAATTAAATAAAATGTGATCAAAAAATAATATTGCAATTATTAAAAACTTAACATGAATTTTGAAGGGGGAAATTTTTTTTTAAATAGATACTCGGTTTCTTTAGTAGAGAACTCATGCGTCACTACAAGACAGTGTGATGGCTTGTCATCAGCTTATATACATTAGGCGTATATCCGTTACAGCTAATGCAATACAAATTTGTGGTGCTAAATAAGAGAACTAAAGTAATTGTCCTTCTCATTCACTTTCTTTTCCCGCTTTTCCTCTTATCTTCTCTCTCATGTCCCTTGTTTGTCTTTAGATGGCTGAAGTTTGAGGAGGATGTAGAGGACGGAGGGGAGAGGTGGAGTAAGCCATACGTGGCTACTCTTTCCCTTCACAGCCTGTTTGAGCTGCGGAGCTGCATCCTCAATGGCACCGTCATGCTGGACATGAGGGCCGGCTCACTGGAGGAGATCGCAGGTACACTGAGTTTGAAAACATTGTCCAGACTTGATCTTTTGGAGGCTTTCCTTACACATCCAAAGTGTATATAATTAGCTTTATTCTTTGTTTTTAACTTTTAAGATATGGTTTTGGACCAGCATGAAAAGTCAGGTTCTTTGGGGGAGGAGGTGAGGAAGAAGATCCGAAATGCTCTCCTTAAACAGCACCACCATCAGAACCAGAAGAAACTGGCTAACCGGATCCCCATCGTACGCTCTTTCGCAGATATCGGCAGGAAGCAGTCCGAACCGCACTCAATGGATAAGAATGGTACTGCTCTACACGCTCCAGCAAATGCATTTCGCTTTTGCCATGCATCTGTCTTATCATCCTTTTTGATTGTGTGTCTGTCTGTGTGTCCCAGTTATCATCACGACCCAATCGCCCCCCAGTCCCTTCTCCTCTTTCTGGTCTAGGTTCAGCTACAGTGTGAGAAACAGACAGGTGCTCTTACGTCCAGCCTGGTCCCTCCGCTCTCCTAAGTGTCTGTCACTCCCTCATAAACCCCATTCATCCCCATCAACCCTCCCTGCCCCAGACACCCCTCTTATCCAGCCCAAAAAACCCAGCATCCCCTTCAGCAAACGACTAAGCCCACCTTACGGCTACCACGTCATCCCCACCCTTGATCCTGAAGAAGAGCCACCACCAGGCAATATAATCATCGATTCGCCTGTACTCTAAAGGTGCAGTCACATTAGTGAAATTTCAAGAGCTAAAAGGTCTATTGTCAGTAGTGTAGAACTCACAGACAAACCAGGCGGCTTTCTGTTGGTCAGTGAATGCTGTGACCAACTTAAATCTGACGAAACATCTGTGGAACATACATTTTCCTGAGCATGTTTAATGGGATTTGGCTCACAAAAATTTGCGAACAGCTCTACATGTGACTGTACCTTAATGTATAGATATGGAATATCTAGACTGGAGGTCACAGTTGGATGACATCATGTCAGTTCATGTGCATATGTGTTTTAGAGACCTTCCCAATATGATGGACTTGGAAATGTATCATGGTAATTAGCAACTGTTTGCGCAGAGTCATTAGATATTCCATATCAATGCTCTAACCCACAATAAACATAGCATTAGTGTAGCATTTAACCAATTAGCTTTGCGTTTAAGTAGTACTTGCATTTATACTGTGGTAGACTTTTAAATATTCAACCTCATCTAATTGATTCTGCTTCTGATTTAGTTAATAATTTTGAATTAGGTTTAGACAAGGCAAAGTAACATGTTCATCACAACTGTTTTTTGTTTTTTTTACCAGGTAAGTGTGCCTAGGTCTTTATCTCCATGACTGTGACATGACTGGCTTTCTTCAGAATGATTGAATCTGTTGCGTGATGGTCTCTTTTTATTTCCTCTGTTTTGTATGATTGCTGAACCTCTTCCAGGTCAGATGGTGTCTCCTCAGGCTCAGCCTGCCACCACAGAAGGACGTGCTGATGGCAGTCGTGAGAACAGTGCTGTTGACTTTAGCAAAGTAAGAATCACCTTCCAGACAGGAGTAAATCTTACTCAGTCAAGCTTAAATATACAAATATAATCTACTGTTCAAAAGTTTAAAAAAATAATACTTTTATTCAGCAAAGTACAGAATTTGATATTGATACAAAAGAGTTCTGTTTTAAATAAATGCTGTTCTTTTAAACATGGTATTTATGATCAGAGAACCCTTAAAAATGGCAATAATGATTTAAAGACAGAATTTAAGAAGCATGACAATGTTTTCAGCAGTTATAACAATGTTTCTTGAGCATAAAATCAGCATATTAGAACAATCTCTGAAGGAGTCAATTAAGTAATGGCTACATTGGCTACAACACATGAATAAATTCAATTTTAAAAATTAAAAAACATTAAAATAGAAAACAGAGTCAGAGTCTCTTCTGTCTAGTGTATTAATGGTTTTGTGACAGAGCCCTGACACTCCTGTCATGTCTCTGTTTTCGTGTGGCTGTGCGGCTTTAAATGTGGGTTTTTTTCATTGGCTGCGTGCCCTTCATGCTGTGATGTCTTGTGTGAGCACATGGCTTTAGAGTATTCTCATTATAGTAGCTGCGTGTTCGTGTCTTGTTTTGCACATGGCCAGTGATTGGTTTTACTGGCCATGTGCTTGTGTTTTTGTTTTGTGAGAGCACATGGCTTTTGTCTCCTGTGCACCATGTGCTCTCATGTCAATTTTCTTGACCCCACCCATCTTGTTTCCTGATTATTGGTTTATTTGTCCAACCTGTTTTTCCTTGTTACCCTTTTTATTTGCTCCCTTTATACTCCCCTTGGGGTCATTTTTGTTGTTGTTTTCTTTTATTTTTTTAATTAATAAAAAGTCCTATCTCCTACAATATTGAGTCCAATGGAACAATATTTCACAAAATTTTAAGTTTAATTTACTGTATTTTTGATCAAATAATTGTAGTCTTTGTGAGCATAAGAGATTTAAATTAAATTAAATGTAATTAAATTAATTCTTTTAAAAATGGTTAATATAACATGAAACGATTCAAGTAGTTTCAGGGACAACGAAGTGCTTTATATGCATATTGCTGAGGAAGCATGTTTTTGTGTCTGCAGATAGATCTCCACTTCATGAAGAAGATCCCACCTGGAGCTGAGGCATCCAACATCTTGGTGGGTGAACTGGAGTTTCTAGAGAAACCTGTGGTGGCCTTCATCCGTCTGTCCCCTGCTGTGCTGCTCAACGGCCTGGCGGAGGTTCCCATCACCACCAGGTAAGAGCAGAGAGATCTGAGCATAAAACACATTAAACATATCAATGTCTCAGTTTTTTTGAAGTTCATTTTATTGAGTGGTGTGCCTCAGAGTTCACTACTAAGTCCTATGGTGTTGTGCAGGTTTCTCTTTATTTTGCTGGGGCCAATGGGGAAAGGGCCTCAGTACCATGAGATTGGCCGCTCTATTGCCACGCTCATGACAGACGAGGTCAGTACGATGGACAACACTGTGTTTATTTCTATATATGATGATATACTATAGACAGCAGGCTGTTATGTATGCTCTTTTCCTCAGGTTTTCCATGATGTAGCTTATAAAGCAAAGGATCGTTCTGACCTTGTGGCAGGAATCGATGAGTTTTTGGATCAGGTCACTGTGCTGCCTCCAGGCGAGTGGGATCCTTCCATCAGAATAGAGCCGCCTAAGAACGTGCCCTCACAGGTGACTGAATTCTCAAACTCTATGCAATGATTCATTTCAGATGCTGGAATAAGTGGTGCAGAGAAATGTCAGTAACTAAATATATTTAACCAAAGCATTTTTTTCTGTGGCCAAAATAATTGACTGAACTGATCATCTCTTCACTACTAGAAGTAAAGTGAATGAACATTGAATGTTATGTTGAAAGACATAGTACAACGTACTAAAAGGTATATTGTCTCATGTAATCACTCCATCGGTTTTATAACGATAGAAAGGTGTTAATAAAGCAGCTTGGAAACAACGTCACATAATGTTAAATATACATCAGAAAAACTATTTGATAGAAAAATCAACACTAGAGGAACATTTTGCTAAAACATATCAACTATATTGCAAACCCCTGTGGAATAGACCTATTTTTATTTCTGGTATTAGATCAGTAGTAATGTTGGGTTTGTGTCTCCATCTTGAAGGAAAAACGGAAGGTTCCACCTTTGGCCAATGGAGGGGCTGATCTCGGGGAGGCCGAGGAGCACGGAGGCCACGGAGGACCAGAGCTAGAGCGCACAGGAAAGTGAGTAATCTTCAAAAATGTACCGTCCATGTATTTTAGTATTTTTGGCGAATACTGCAAATCACAGAACTGAATCTCAGAGGTGCTCTTTTAATTGCGTTTTCAGGTTTTTTGGCGGGTTTTTTCTGGACATCAAGCGTAAGGCTCCTCACTACCTGTCAGATTACACAGATGCCATCAGTTTGCAGTGTCTCGCCTCCTTCCTTTTCCTGTACTGCGCCTGCATGTCTCCTGTTATCACCTTCGGAGGTCTGCTGGGAGAGGCTACGGAAGGGCGCATAGTAAGGACACGTAAAAAAAAACATCTATTAAAACCGATGGGTTGATTTTGATATGATTGATCATTTGTTCTTTCTGTTTCTTTATTAGAGCGCGATAGAGTCTCTGTTTGGAGCCTCTATGACAGGTATAGCGTATTCTTTGTTTGCTGGGCAGCCCCTCACTATCTTGGGCAGCACGGGGCCTGTCTTGGTCTTTGAGAAAATCCTCTTCAAATTCTGCAAGTGAGACTTTGCACTAAGCATTTGAATCGTTTCAGTCAGTTCAGGGGAATTCAATAGTTCCTATATTGTGTAGTGAATTCATCTATAGTTTTAGCATAAAACACCCCTTTTTTTGTTTTTCTCCTCAGAGAGTATGGCTTGTCCTACCTCTCCTTGCGTGCATGTATCGGACTGTGGACGGCTTTTTTGTGTCTTCTGCTGGTTGCCACAGATGCCAGTTCGCTGGTGTGTTACATCACACGATTCACAGAGGAAGCCTTCGCTTCTCTCATCTGCATCATTTTCATCTACGAGGCTCTGGAGAAACTCATTCATCTGGGCGAAACGTACTCTTTCAACATGCATAATGACCTCAACCAGCTCACTCAGTACTCGTGAGTACGCACACATCGGTCTAAATTCAGTTGTACGTGTATCAGCGTTAAATATTGTGATGTATTTCTATGTGTTTTGCAGGTGTGCGTGCACAATGCCTGAAGATCCCAGCAATGCAACACTGAATTACTGGCAGGAAAAAAACATCACTGCATCTGAGATTGACTGGTTAGGTCTGGATGTTAAGGTGAGTATGACTGTTGGTGCATTAAAGTCCTCCTGGGAAGTCTGTATTTACCAGTTGGGAATGTCAGGTGCATTTAAAGGGACAGTTCATCCGAAAATGAAACTCCTCATTTACTCGCCCTTAAGGAGTTCCAAACATGCTTGAATTTATTTGTTCTGCCGAACACAAAGGAATATAATATATATATATATATATATATATATATATATAAAAAGGTGTTATTGTATGTTCCACACCCTGCACATTTTGTTTTACAAATAATAGTTCACCTGTGCATAAAGTTTACAGTACTGCATACTACTTTCAGGTAAAAACTGTAGATCATCCCGAACATTCCCACAGACGCCACTCTCGTTTTTTGTGGCTCAGATATGGGTTAATGCATTTCAGTGACTCATACTTTAATAAAAGCAAATCCTCTGCTCATTCACCTCAGTTCCCCTCCCTCCGCTTTATATTTAAGCTCCTGCACACAAATATACAACACACAATCTAAATCCTTGTGATATTCCCACAGTTGCACAGTTGTTCCGTTTATGATTTTATCCTCTTTTTTTTCTGGAGTTTGTGTTTATCTGTATTCTGCATCAGAGGGAGATGTGATTACTGTGCGTTGTGTTTGGTCTCAGGGCTGTGTGGAGAACAGGGGAGAGTTTGTGGGCAGAGCCTGTGGTCATCACGGTCCATACATCCCTGACGTCCTCTTCTGGTGTGTCGTTCTCTTCTTCTCCACGGTTGCCATGTCCTCCTTCCTTAAAGAGTTCAAAACTAGCCGTTACTTCCCAACCAAGGCAAGAAGCTTGTGTGTGGTTCAGTAGAGAATAGTACAGACGTATATGTGTGTGTGGAATTAGGTGTGTGTTAATGAAGCGCCTTCATCTGAGGGGCTAGGATATCTGCTAGATTTTACATGAAAAATGTTTTTTGTTGGGCTGTCAAAGTTAGCTTTTAAACAAAATACAAATATATAAAATTATTATTATTATTTTTACATCACATGATTATTATATTATATTTATTACACGTAAATAATAATAATAAAATATAATAATATTTGTTCATATAATACAATTAAATATATATTAAAGAAAAAAAGATTAATACAATTATTATTAAAACAATTAATTATTATGATGATATGATTATCTTTAATAATATAAGTTAATTGGATATTCATTTTATATCTTAGATATGTATTCAGATATATTTAGATATTGTTATTATTATTAATAATGATATATAATATAATATTACTTTGATTCAAATGAATATTTTGTCTGAGCAAAGTCTTTTTAAAAATTAATCATCACTATTATTTAAGATAAAATAAATGATCTTAATATAATATAATATCTATATATATTTGTTTTTTTATATATATACACACACACACACACATATATATATATAGTTCTATATTTTTTTATAATATAATCAAGATTTATTTAGACCCATTATACCTGGCCAGTGGTCAAAAGGCACTGCAAAGCCGTTGATATTTTTTAGGCTCTCAGATTTATGTTCATTTTCTAGCACTTACTCTGCTTGTGTGTGTTTTTAAACAGGTGAGGGCCATTATCAGTGATTTTGCAGTTTTCATCACCATCTTGACTATGGTTCTGATCGACTACGCTCTGGGCGTCCCGTCCCCCAAACTACAGGTTCCTAACGAGTTTAAAGTGAGTCGTTAAGAGGTTTTACACTACTGTGTCCTTTTCATTTGTACATTTCTGCATAAATCTATCCTCATAATTAATCAGATGATCTCTCACAGCCAACCAGAGATGACCGCGGCTGGTTCATCAATCCGTTAGGACCAAACCCGTGGTGGACCACTATTGTGACCGTCATCCCAGCTCTGCTGTGCACCATCCTCATCTTCATGGACCAACAAATCACTGCCGTTATTATTAACAGGAAGGAACACAAGCTGAAGGTGTGTTGCCAAAGTCCTTTTCAATATGCTTCATTTGCTTCGTTAGCAAATACTCTTGTAGACTTGATGTCTTTCATTGTGTCTGTGTGCCTCCGCAGAAAGGCTGTGGGTATCATCTGGACCTGTTTGTGGTGGGTGTGATGCTGGGTGTGTGCTCTCTGATGGGCCTACCGTGGTTCGTGGCTGCGACGGTGCTGTCAATCTCCCACGTGAACAGCCTGAAGCTGGAGTCTGAATGCTCTGCCCCCGGAGAACAGCCCAAGTTCTTGGGCATCAGAGAGCAGCGCTTCACCGGCCTCATGATATTCGTCCTCATGGGCAGCTCAGTGTTTATGACCTCTGTCCTGAAGGTCAGTGATATTTGGCTCCCACTGACTCAGGATGCCAAGTCTGATCAACACATGATGCTTGCATTAAACTGTTGTGATGTTTCGTCATTAATAATGGCTATTATTTTATGTTTTATGTCCTCAGTATATCCCAATGCCTGTGTTATATGGCGTTTTCCTCTATATGGGAGCATCGTCTCTCAGAGGCATACAGGTACTGCAATTTATAAATTGCGTTTGAAAGTTGTTTATTCAGATGTTTGCAGGAGTGGCTTATATCGTATACGTTTTGTTTTATATACTGTTGTGGCATTTAGTAATATTTTCTATTAGCTTTTATTTTCTTATTCTCTGTTTTCATTTTAGTTTGTTTTAGTACTAAGTGCTTTTGTAATTGTTTAATTAAATATTTTAAATATTTTCATTTAGCTGTATAATTTAATGGTTTAATAATTTAAATATCATTTTTTGAGTTTCTAATAATAATTTATATCATAATATAATATTTTATTGTTAGACTTATTTCAGTTAGCTGCCAAGTCAACTTTTCTAATTCTCATAGCTTTTTTTAAGTTAAAGATTTTTTAAATCTAATAATAAACATTTACCTTCCTTTTTTGTTAACAACACTGAATTGTTAGTTATTAGTTTCATCAGTTGTGTTTGTGTTTCCCGTCCAGTTCTTTGATCGTCTGAGGTTGTTTGGGATGCCAGCGAAACACCAGCCTGATTTTATCTACCTGAGACACGTCCCATTGAGAAAGGTCCACCTGTTCACCATTATCCAGCTCAGCTGTTTGGTGCTTCTCTGGGTCATCAAAACTTCCAGAGCTGCCATAGTCTTTCCTATGATGGTAAGATGTGTGTTAATCTATAGATACATATATATATATATGTGTGTGTGTGTGTGTATCTCATGTGTGGTCTGTGTGTTTTCTTGCAGGTCTTAGCCCTCGTGTTTATCCGTAAGCTGTTGGATTTTGTCTTCTCAAAGCGAGATCTCAGCTGGCTTGATGACCTCATGCCTGAGAGCAAGAAGAAAAAATTGGAAGATGCACAGCAAGAGGTACCACCCCCCCATCTCACTCTTCTATTGGTCACGGCCTGCAACAAGGCTATTGGCCGGCAATGACCAATCACTGCAGACAATGCTTTAAAAGGACAGATCACCAACATGTTTTACTCTGACTTTCAGGAGAATCAGTGTGTCTTGATGGAGGATGAAGGAATTGTACAGGTGCCCTTAGAGGGGCATTTTAAGTAAGTAGAAAAAAATTAAGTGTTTGTACACTTTAAAAAGGGCAACCTGCTGTTATCTGATCTAGCTTTGTTAGAGTTTTTATATTGATTCAGTGATTTCAACAAAATATTTTATTGAATTATTAATATGACCTGTTCAATTAAATATGATACAAAACGCATTTCTTAATTATTTATTTACTTAATTATGTACATATATAGTTAATATTACTATTATTATTATTTTAAAAAACATACACAATTGTTCAAAGGTTTGGGTCAGTAAGATTTAGTTTTAAAAGCGAATTGTTACAGCAAATATTTATAATGTAGCAAAAGATAAAATAAATGCTGATAAAACAGATGCAATTAAATGCTGTTTTTTTAAACTATTTTTTAATCAAAGGATTCTGAAAAAAAGCCAGTTTCCACAAAGATACTAAGCATCACAACTAGACATCAGTATGCTGCAAATCACTATATTTGAATGATTACTCAAGGATCATGTGATACTGGAGAAAAAAAATAATACAATTCAGGAATAAATCATTTTAAATGTACATTTTTCAATTTTCATTACAATAAAAATTTGATTTTGAATTTTCTTTTTTCATACTGACCCAAACTTTTACACCGTAGTGTGTTTATTTTTGAAGAAATATTTTAAGTGTAACAGTAATATAATATAATGTCTTTTCACATATTTCATTTAGACCTGTACAGCTTGCAGTCTAAAAATGTTTAGATGGCCTCCTCTCTTTGAAAACAGACGATATAACAGCAATAGTCTGAGGTTAAAACTGCCTGAAAATGTGTTTGCGTTCATCAAGGGATGATCCATCCACCGTCAACATTTCAGACGAAATGACAAAGTCGTCTTTTGGAAATATCTGGAAAGGCCTCAACACTGACAGCGTCAACAAAGATCAAAGCTCCAAAAGGTTTTAATATTCTCTCACACACATGACAATATTCAAACACGTCACTTTAATCCCACCACACACCTGAAAACATTACACGGAGACAAAAAATCACAGACAGTAGTTTATGTTACAGCGGGACTCCTCCTATGAAACATCAAACTGAATTCCTACTTTTAAAAAAGATCCAGAAGTCTACATTTTCATTCTCAGATCATAGTTTGGTCATATCTGAGCCCCTTCAGCTTTTTTTTTAAGAAAATGTTAACAAATATGTAGGATTGCTAAAATATTTTTATTCCGATTTGGAATCGACTCCCAGTAAAATGAAATGCGAATCTTAGTGAATAAAGTGAAATGGATCCATCTCAAATCCAGCTGGCATCCTTCAGGATCTGCACTGCATTATAAAGTCATTCCGTTAGTCCTCCTTAAACATGCTGCTCTCTTTTAAATGAAAGTGTGACTATCCGGCTCATATTATGACTGAATTTTTCATCCCTGTCACTCATAAGCTCCCTCTCCTAATGTCTCAGATGCTGATTTATCAAAGGTAAGACGCAACCCAACCCGTCCGTGCACGATCACTGTATATACACTAGTGCTGTGGGTGTCTGGCCTCCATTTTTTGGTTCATGTTTCTCACGTTCAAACCTTTTTTTCCTTTTCTTAAAAAAGACGTTGCGTCTTTCTCATCATAGCTTAACTACACTGAAATAATTTCAGTCTTTACAAAGGTCGTCTTACTAAAAACACTTAGCATCACATTGTGAGACTCAAGCTCTTTGTTCCAGAGCATTTTAGGCTTTGTGTGCATGTTTGTGTGTATTTGTTGAGAATGTTAAATGCATGGAAAAGCATGATTTTTTTGGATAGGTCAAAGGTCGAGGCTTAGCGTATACACAATTGAAGTAGTTAACCAAAAAAAAAAGAACATTTGGTAAAAATGTGCTCTCCCTCAGGCCATCTAAAATAAAAATTTGAACATTTTGAGAAATGTAGCATTATGTCATTTCCTCACCAGTGGATCCTCTGCAGTGAATGGGTGAATGGAAATATATACACATATAGCACCCTTTACAAACAAAAACAGTTCAAACGGTGATGGAGGTGGAATCCTGTTTTGCCCAAAAATTATTATTTAAAGGTCATTTAAACCTTGATGGATTTGTTTCTTATTAAACACACAGATCTGAATTGATATGAAGCTGATGGATTGGAGTGGTGTGGGTTCATTTGGATTTTGAGACTCACTTTCCACGGTTTTTAGCGTTGACGAAACACACGCAAACGTTCACTGAAAGGCAAGACAGGCAGCTACCACTAGGTGGCAGTCAACAACGTCTCCAAGACGCTTCAAGAAAACTACTTGCAAAACTCAAAAAACTCTGCCCAAGTTCACAGAGAGGGCAAAAGCTGCTTTAAAACGAAAAGGATGCTCACACCAAATGTTGATTTAATTGAATGAATTGAAGTTAAGGGAAAAAGAATATTTTTGACTGCCTAAAACTTTTAACAGTACTGTAGCTTTGCAGGGAGCTTTCTTGAATCGTCTTGTGGCGCTTTTCCACTGCTTGGTACGACTCGGTTCGGCACCGCTCGTTACGGCACGGCTCAGTTCGGCTCGGTTTGCGTTTCCATGCAGTTTAGTACCGCTTTAGAGTGGGCGGGATTATTCACGTGTCGTTATAGTTGCGCCGCCTCTACTGCCGTGACATCGTCGTAAACGCGCCCACAAACAAACACAACAATGGAGCATTTTTCATTCCGTGTCGCCCCATCAAGCTCTCGCTGGATCTGCTCCTCGGCTATCAACGAGAGGAACATTTTTGGTTGATACAAAAAGGTGCATTTCTTTAAACAAAACAGTTGCGTCCGATGCTTCCCTGGCTGTGCTGATTTAAATCTAGCGGGTCTGTTGTGTCTCGTGTCGCAAGTTCTGTGACGCAGTAATGACGATTTTCTCCAGCCAATCAGTGACCAGCAGAGTTTACACGTCACGTTTTAGTAACGATACGGCTCGGTACTATGCAGTGGAAAGGCGCCATTGGAGAAGTTGTTCTCCACAGTTCTTCTGAATTTAGTCAGTCTAAGTTTATTCTGTTTCTTCATGTTATCCCAGGCAAACTGGATGACGATCAGATCTCTGTGTGGAGCAAACAAAAATATCACCGTATTATAACAGTTAAAGGCAAAATGAATGTTTGGAAATGTGAACTGATATTCCTACTACCACAGTACAGCAGAAGATAGAAATAACAAATTTATTAGATGCTGAAAATAGTATTTATCTAATAATGTTGGCCACCACCACTGTAGTCTTCTTCCTGATCCTACTAGGCCTATTTTCTTTTATGGAATATGTATATATGAATATATAAAAATCCTAATCAATTTAATTAGGCTGAATTTCCTTCTATGATAGTAAAGAATCAAAAATTAGATTCGACTCTGATCGGAGGCGAGAAGTGTGTGAAGTAAGCGGGAAAAAACAGCAATTTATCGATAATACATAATACAAAACGAGCCTGATGCTTAAGTGATTTAAAATTGTAAATTGTTTATTTTTTTCCCTCCCAACTAGATTAAGTTGATAATTGCCAGCTTTGTACTGTTCACTGCCACCTAGTGGTAGCTTCCTGTCTTGCCTTTCAGTGAACGTTTGTGCGGAAAAAAAACGCGGAAAGTGAGTCTCAAAATCCAAGTGAACCGAACAGGATCGACATCGAGCAAGAAATCAATAAATGCACGCGCGCATTCCCTTTCGCACGCACAAATTATGACATTTCCATAGAATACAGAACATTTATACTCACAAAATTACTTTGAACCCTGCACAATAATGTAATTCATAATTGTGCAGACACCAGTTGAACACCATTTGTTACGATGTAGAAACGCACATTATCAAATTCTTACAAATTTGGACTCTCATTCTGACAGCACCCATTCACTGCAGAGCACCAAGTGGTGAGCAAGTGATGTTATTCTAAATGTCTCTTAATCTGTTCTGATGAAGAAACAAATTCATACTCATCTTGGATGGTCTGAGGGTGAGCAGATTTCAGCTTTGATTGAGCTTTATATTTAACGCACTGAGATCAGAATCAGAAAATAGGGCTATCGAAGTTAACATGTGCAATTAATTAAATGTACTTCATGCTGTTTCTTTTTTTGTTTTAACACTGATAATGCTTCCATTTTGATGTGTAAATCTAAATATTCAGGGCTGATTTGAACTAAAATTAGTTTTTGAACTAAAAAAAATGTTTAGTATGTTTATTTTAGCCCTTTTGGGGTATAGAGATAGTTAGCATGTTCTCATAATGTTTAGTCAGTCATTGTGAAGCCAGTTTTGACCCTATAATGTCGGTCAAACCATTACACACACAATCACTCACTAATTTTTCTTATTAAATATTAAGTATGTAGTATATTTACATTTAGCAGAGGCTTTTGTCCAAAGTGATTTAGAAAAGAGGATAATAAAAGCAATCAAAACTAACATAAGAGCAATGATATGTAAGTGCTGTGACAAGTCTCAGTTAGTCTAATGCAGTGTGTTTTTATTATCATTTTTTAATAATAAATAAAAAAGTAGAATAGAAGAAGAATAGTGTATGCTAGAGTCACAGTGTTTGTTTTTTTATAAGAATAATACAAGTATAATAAACGGTCAAGTGTGTAATTATTTTTTAAATTAATCATATGTTCTGTTTAACAGAGGGAAAATTTAAGTCTAGAATATAAATGCTTATGCATAATTGTTCTGCTATGAGAGACTTCAACACGGTAACATTGGCACGATAATCACTCATTTTATTTTTCAAAAAAAGAAACAAATGCATTAACAGGTTAATTGTGAAATAAATGTTCAATATTATTTAATATTTAAATTGTTTAAATATGATACATATTTAAATGTTTAAATATTAAAGGATTAATAATTAAATAATTGGAATACGAATTATTTAATTATTAATTTCAGTAATCAATTAAACATTTTAATTGTCTAAATCTCCTTACATTTTAATGATAAATAACGAGCTCACACAAAACAGTATGCATTCTTTTGTCACAACCACACACTCTTTTTAGCTTTTCAGCTTTTTAAACCACCAAAGTCTGTTTTTCTCCATGATGACGCAAGTCTGTTTCTGTTATTCTGCAGCTCAACCGTTGAAGTTGCCATTAGACATAAAAGAGACGATGAAGAAAAGGAGGCAGATTTGGATCGAGAGACGAGTTTGTGAGTTCACGTGTTTGGAGACACTCTGTATCGTGCCACACTGCAAGCACCACTAAATGCTTCTGTTCTTTAAGTCTGTGTGTGCCAGTCTGTGCTAAGGCACCTCTTTTTATTTACATGTTTTTATGTGTGTGTGTGTGAGTGAGAGTGTGAATGTGTGTGTATGGAGATGTTTGCCGCCCACAAGGAAGATTGCTGGGTTGTGTGTTTTTCCAGTTCAATTGTAGTCAAACTGTAGTTTCACCTATAGAAGTTTTGAAATAATGTAAGGTACTTTTGTTTTCAACTGGGTAGAGCGGTTTTTTGTATGTTTTATATTTTTTTTGAAAGTAGATCCTATTGAAATTCCTCGTCTGAACATGTTTATTATATAAAATCAGTTTGTTTTTTTATTACGCATAAATGATAAATATTCATTTGCCGGCATAGTTAAAATATCATAATAAGTAAGAAGCGATTTCTGACAGAAGATGCAGATGTAGTTCTATCAGCTTTTTCAGTGTCTGTGCGTCGAAATGTTGCCCGCATCACTTCATAAGGTACTTAATGTTAACCTTTACTACTTACGAACAGTGACCAATATTTTTAGATGTACTTTTATGAACAGTTCTCATTTTGTGAATCTTTCGGTACTATTTCCTCCCCAAAAAACCCCGCAAACACACACGAGCCAGTAGTGTTGCTCTTTTTAGCCCACAAAAGTTTTTTTCCTGAACTTCTTGATATGAATCGCATCCATATTGAGAAATTCATGTTATCGCAAAGCTTTATCTCATTTCGTGTAGCACTGAAACATGCAAATAATAGTAAGCATATATTTTGTTAAAACGTTGCAAATAATATAACTGTATAGTATGTTTTCACAATGTTTCTGAGTGGCAGGGCTCCTCTTCAAGACTCATTTGCAAGCCAAAAACAGACCTCATCGCTTGAACAAACGAATTATACCAGTACTGCCGATGATACAAAAATCATACAAGAAATGCAATAATATTACTTTTCATAAGAGGGGCATTATACCAGAGACAAGCATTTATCATCAACACATGTACATGTGATTCTGTATTTTGTCTATGTGTAGAATCCTTAATAACAAAATGAGGGGGGGGGGGTTGAATGTTTTCACGTTTCTGTCAGTGTTACTATACTGTTTTGCCATTTTCCAGGTTGGTTGACAAAACTACGACACGCACATCTATGTCATGCACATGTCGGCAGTATAAAGTTGTTGATTTCACTGTAAAATAAGCATCACTTCCTGAAAACAGCCTCTGTTGTTTATTAAATTATTCATTCATGAAACAT
Organism: Enteromius treurensis; assembly: GCA_032275025.1. Classification (NCBI taxonomy): domain Eukaryota; kingdom Metazoa; phylum Chordata; class Actinopteri; order Cypriniformes; family Cyprinidae; genus Enteromius; species Enteromius treurensis. The sequence continues at coordinate 11,687,954 of JAUCMU010000013.1, forward strand.
GTATCGTTACAACTGTGAGCGATTTTCGACACAATAAATGTGACTGCAAATAAACCTAATGTGTGTTTCGCAATGGTTTATATAGGAAAATTTTAAAGTGTCATGGAAATTGAACACATAATTAATGGGTTATTCAAGTGTACAGGTGATGTATTCTGAAGTATTCTGTTTGTAGCCGAGGACTGATGACGTTACGAAATAGCTCCAGAAAGTCTGACTGGACCTCAAGGATACTGTCTACTGAAGCTGGAAAAAAGGGTTTTTAATATTGATGAGCGATTTCACAATGAAGGTTACCATCTCAAGTTTAGGGACTCCTAAATATCCTCAGTGCACCGTAAGCCAGGCTCATTTTTCTCTTTTAATTTACCCATAATAAAACATTAATTGATTATTATTTTCTTCATTTACAGTGTTAGAAAGGATGTCATGGATATTTAGATGTCTTGCCTTGTATCTTGTCTCCTTCAATTAGGCTACCCTATACATTTAAATGATTCTTTGTACTATTTCTGACGGTTACATTTTTAGTGTACAGTTGGTTTGCTCTCTTTGCAATTTATAATTTATATAATAGCATCCTTTGGGGGTTTTCATGAGGCGAAGATGATTTCCTGTGGACAAACCTTCACGGGTCTTACCCCATTTCCAGCTGAGCCAGTCCGATTGGAGAATTGACCACTGTAATTTCCCAAGATGACCTTGCAGAGCTCCCATCTCACACAGGGTTAATAGTCAGAGAGTGAGTGTTGCTGGTCTTTTAGTGTCCACCAATCTTCACATGAAACTGTTCGGATGTCACAGGACACAGAAACAAGACAATGAAAACAGTAGAAGCAGGGTCGGGCACACAAGTTTCTTTGTCAAGATTCAGGTTGTTGGAGGCATTTATAGAAATGTTACTGTTCAGATGAAGCATTCAGGCTTGATCAAACCTTAACAATAAAAGATAAACCAGTTTCTCTTGTTTTGTATTGTGCCTTTCAATGAGCACCGTGGAAAACCTGGAAGAGAATGAGGCTAGGCGTTTTGAAAATGTCCACTTTCCAGGTGTTTATAGCAAGGTCTATGCCTATAGAGAAATCACGTCTTCAAGAAAGGTTAGTTTTGCTTATATATATATATATATATATATATATATAGTTCTTTAACGTAGTGTTATGTAAGTACACACCTACATAAATTCAATTCAAAATGTATTTATTTTTAACTTTACAGAACAGACATTACTCAAATCTTATTTGATATTTTAAAACCGGAAATTGTCGAGGGACTTTAGCGTTTGGCCTACAAAAATAAATCGACGTCATGGCTAAGCAGCTCTGCAACGTTTCTGCTAAACATCTCAGACAAGTCAGAGAGAAAACTTTAAATAGAATTTATAAATTTATAGAAAGATATCAAATGCAACGCAATACATGTTTTACGCTCATGTGCGTTAATCTGCCTAGAGGACCGCAAATGCTATAAATGACCTTTTCCTCATCTCCTTTGTTTCAACAGCTGGATTACATTATGGTGGATCATTTCTTGGAGGGTCAGTTGGTAAGGAATTAATATATGTAATTTTGTAACATATGCGTTCAATGTGTCATTTACGATTGATAACTTTTTGAAGTAAATTTAAAATCCCATGCAGTATTTCGAGTCAGTGTGTCCAGCAGGAGGCGCTGCAGTGCAGGCTTTATTGCTCAGTAAGTCAGTAAGTAGACCTACATGGCCATCTGGCGGGGAAACTTCAGTAGGTCAATGTTTTTCGTGCTCGATTGTCTCTGTCTAATTATCGAAACATTTTTTTCAGCTACTTTTTCGTTTCCAGCTGTCTTGTTTATCTAATTACTCTGATTCTGAACTGCAGAACACCTTTAGCAGGGATGTTAAAATAATTGAAGTGGCTGTTTGGGGAGAAAAAAGTAAATAATACAAGAATAAATTGCACATATCATCATAAACGCTCAGCACTATACTTAATTTGTTTTCATGAGTAAAATAAGGGCAATACGTTTGCATGTTATGGCAGGAGCACAGATGGCGTCCCATCACCGAGAGTTTCCAAGGAGATGATCTGGTTCCCAAGGGCAATGTCGTCAAGAAAGATGATAGCAGCCCATCAGCTCACATCAAAATGTGGAAAAGAGCGCAGCTCAGACATACGCTGATGCTGCTCCTCTACAATAGTATTTATTATATATATAAAATATTAAAATATGGAATTTAACATAATTGTATAATATGGTATATATATACACACACACACACACACACACACACACATTTAAAATATTTAGACATTCAGGCTTTTTAAAATATGCATAATAATAATGTTTGTAATTATTATTATTATTATTACTGTTTCTATTATAATTAAATACATCAGTAGTAGTAGTAGTGTGAAATAAAACAAGGATGATTATTATTATTATATATTTTGAATGCAGATTTACATATTATTATTACAGATTAAAACATGTTTATGTACAGTTTATCACTGCATTACTTGTCCTATGCACCAAAAATAATGTTTAGAAAAAGGAACACTAATGAATAACAATGAATAACATTGTTCACATATATACACACACACACATATATATATATATATTTTTTTTTTTTTAATACCTATAAAAAATTGCAATAATTATTTTTTACTGTACAATACAGGCTATATGCCTATGACAAATAAAATATGATATCTAAAAAAAATATCGTTTTTTTTTATAGGTCTAAAAAAAAAATATATATATAATTATTTATATATATTTTTGTGACCTATAAAAAATAGCATTACATTTTTTTAATGTACAATACAGGATATATGCGAAAAAATTGTAATTACATTTTCCAATAATATGTCAATAAGTTAAATCCTTAAAATGTAATATAATGTAATATACAGTACTAGTGTTTCATTAATGACACATTGCAAGTACAGGACTATCCCACTAGGCTGTACGCACAAGGTTCCATTCCACTGAATCCATTGTTCCAGGTTTTGTGTGAAAGGAGCTTGTGTCTCTCTGAAGGCAGGTACTGTAGCCTCCCTCTAATTCCCTTCCTGGTGCCTGACACGGTTTTTAGGAAAGAAGCCATAGAGCTTGTTTGAGAGCCGGGTAAAGTCCAGCCAGCATCACTCAGACGCTGAGATTCAGAATGAATGATTAACATCACAAAAGCCTCTCCACACCTCCGCTCTGTAGAAGAAAAGAGCCGGATTGATCTGCCGGTGTCACCGGCTCGCTTTAGTGTGTTCCATTGGAGTCTCCATCAAGAGCTGGGAGTGGCTGCTGTCTTTGTGAGAGCGGAGCGGGGAAGCCCTCGGGTGAGCTGCGGAGGAGAGGAGAGGAGAGCAGAGAGGCCACCGTTCACACCCTGAGATGCTCTGCAGGCTGGAGGAGGAAGAGGAGATGTCTCTACTGGAGCTACAGCAGAGGGTGGACTGTATCATCACCCATGTTGGTGAGTGGATTATTCACTGTTGAGGCTGATGGGGGTGTGTTACAGCTGCGCTTGATCTGTCCAGTGCTGATTCAGATGCAGACAGACAATTCTGGAAACCATGAGGTGATGGCCAATGATAGAAATATAGCTTAATTGATATATATCTGGACCTCTCTGCTTTATTTTAACGTTTAAATGTCATGTGAAACTCAATAATTCAAGGCGGAAATTGCAGAGGTTATAGGTTTATTTTATTTTACTGTTATTTTTTTATTTCGGTACTTTGTGGAGGTCATAGCATAATATATTACACTATATAATATGAATGCATTATAATTTCTTTGCATAGGAATTACCTGCTAATTTTGTTTCTGATTTGGCACCTGTCTAATTAGAATTAATTAAAAATGCCAAATCAGCAAATTAGCTTATACATATTCAGATGTAGCTCCTTAGCAAAATAAATAGATATTATTTTTAATAGATTTTATTAGTAGTAGTATTATCACTCATCCTGCTACTACTCCTACTAATTATTATTAATAATACATATTTGTGTGTACCTAATATTTTACAGCTAAATTTGCTACTGCATTACCAACATGATTATTTAAAAAAAAAAAAGAATTCAGTATTGTTATTATTATTATTATGGTATTAAACATGTATTTATTAAAAGTAGGCTATATTGTTAAATTAAATATAAATAATGTGCAATAGAATACAATAGAATAATATTTAATATTAATATAATATGTTTTAAAAGCTATAATTAAGGCTCCATTCTATTAAATCCATACTACTACTACTACTAATAATAATAGTATTAAACATGTATTTATTAATAGTAGGCTATATCATTAAATTAAATATAAATAATGTGTGTAATACAATAGAATATAATATATTAATATTTAGTGTTAATATAATAATACCTTTTAAAAGCTATAAATAGGGCTCCATTCCATTGAATCCATAGCAGAAAGCACAGATTTTACAATACCAAAGTGCCAAAATGTGTTAAATTGTGTTAAATAGTTCAATTTTAGCATTTGGATTATGTCCAAAAATCAACTTAGTCAAATCTGCTTGAATATAAAATCTGCCGATTTTAAACGCGTCCTCTCTCTGGGAAGGTGTTTATTTCAGTCAGTTGTATTTTTTATCTTCCTGTTCCACAAAAAGCATGGGAATATCCAGGTGCTTCCCCGTGCCAGTGACTGAAGTAGGTTATTATGCCATGCTGCTGTTCCCCGCTGTCCTGCAAGAGAGAGAGGCGCTGCTGCCGCCCCCCACTGCAGCCCTCGGGGGACGTAAAGGCCGTTGCCATGGAAACTGAGATGGGCCAGTTCAGCCATATTGATTCACGTAGACACTCCTACACTCCTCGACGCTTCCTACATCCATTATCCGCATTATAACACACCGCTGCTTGAGCCGACTGAAAACCAGCAGGCTTTTCAAACAATGGTTCAACCATTTGTTTTCGGTTTACTGCACTGAACTGGACTTTAAAAGTGAGAAGTGTTGTAAAAATGTTTAACTTGTCGGACGGCCTCTCAAACCTGCCTTTAGTTTCGGGCAAACAGCATTTAAACGATAGAGTTATTTCTGACTGTTTTGCTCAGAGGAAATCAGCATTAGTGAGTGAGTCACAGATGTGAGCGTCCAACCCTGTAACAGCATGATGACTAAACTGGCTTCCGCACTCTGATTGGTCAGATGTGACATCACTCTCCTGCTAAACTGTTAAAGTGATAGATTGCGCATTTCTCGGTATCGAGCTCATGAATATTTAACATGCCAGATGAAGCAATCTAGCATTACATAAAATAACAGCAGCTGAGCCTAATGCAGTTCTGTTTACATATATATAAGCTGAAATTCACATTTACACAGCCTTTGAGGTTAAAGCAAAAACATGAATAGCTTTTCTCTGCAGAAAACTTTCTGTTCATCGAAGAATAGTATGTAATAATTCATCATTACTTTGAGAAGTGTTTATCAAAAACTCATTGTCATGTGACACTGAAGACTGGAGTAATGAAGTTGAAAATGCAGCATTGCATCGCAATACATTATATTTTTTTGAAAATATATATAATAGAAAATAGTTATTTTAAATGTAAATAATATTTAATAACATTGCTGCTTTTACTTTAGTTTTAATAAAATAAAGAAATGCAGACTTGGTGACCAAAACAATTTAAAAATCATTTAATTACAATTTGAAAGGGGGGGGGGGGGGGGGGGGGGGG
>JAUCMU010000013.1:11700913-11714110 GCA_032275025.1 Enteromius treurensis
CTTGAAGACATTATTATTTTGATTATATTTTAATATTGTGAACCATAACAAAGTAAAAAACATGGTACACACACGCATATTATACTAATACATTATGATTATATCATTATTTTGTACTAATAACAGTAAAACAGGCAAAGTTTGTAATTATATAATGTCATTATATACATTTTATCATTGTTGTTAATCTTTTTAACAAAAACAACGATAAAAGTAATAATAATAATAATAATTTGAATCATTAAATTCATGTATTATTTTTCTAATAATAACAATATTATTAATAATGATTAATATAATAGTAGTATATCTAATAATAATAATATTATTTATAATGATTAATGTAATAGTATTATTTCTAACAATAATAATTAGTATTATTGAATCACTATTATTCTGCTGTTGTACAGATGCCTCACAGATTCTAGACTGGCGTGTTTCCATCTTATGCCACTAAAGAAAAAAGCTTCAAAATATGCTATAGGTAAAAAAAAGAACTGACATTATTCGTATCTATATTCGCTTTCCCCTTCTGGAAACATTTCTAGACTAAAACCACACACATAAGCGATTAGTTCAGAGGCCAATGTCCTTAAAGTCTCCCTCGAGAGCCCCTTTAAAGCATGCCGGGGTAATCAAACGCACCTGTCCAGACTGGGTCAGACATAGCTTTACACAGCCCACATCTGAACATCCTAGTCCATAGTGGTTGTTTTTACACACACTATTCTGAATTAGGCCAGTGGCTTACTCAAAGCTGTTTTCATCATTCATTCCAATGTACTTTCTGTTTGTAGAAAAACGCCCCTACGGTTATAAGCCAAACACGCTCTCACTTTATAATGGCTAGTTTGCTGCTTGTGATTCGTTGTGGGGTGGAGGTCTTGATTGTTCCAGGTGACAGGGTCTATGATATTAATCATTTTAAGGGAGTTTGTTGTTATTCTGGCAGATACAGGATCCCGTTCTGATTTGTATCCATTTATGGCAGCTTCCTTTTCCGTAGGGATGTGGATCGAGAGGCATTCGGACACTGTATGCTGGCATTTGCTTAGTTTTTTGTGGAATTCGAACAGTTCACGTTATGATTTTATTTAGTAGTTCATCCAAAATAAAAAATTCATCACTTACATAATTTCATCCATGGTGGACAAAAGACAATTCACGATTTTGTACTTGTAATTAATGGGATATAGTAAGTGTGTTTGGCGTGCTTTCCAGGGAGAGGGCTCAGAGCTCAGTGGATTCCCGAGCCCTAGAGTTTGACCCATGTGACCGAGGGTTGGTCAGAGCTCGGTGTCCGGCCCGAGAGGAAGGATAGTTCAGAATAGCGGAGTTAGGGGCGGAGGAGGGATGCTATGAACAAGATACTGAGTAAAAGGGGCTTGTACTATTTATAGGAAGTATCCCTCGCTCTGATAGGGTAATAGGATCATAATTAATCGTGGGGCCGGCCGCAATTAATTACCTGTGCGTGCACCTCCAGAACATAATTTTTCAGAAAAATGTCTCGTTGTTGTCCGTGCAATGACAAATGAAAAAAAAAAATCCTTCATAAAATATTATATTTTAATATATTTTTTTCTGCTTTCACCTGCATTGTTTTATTAATTAATTAATTTGTTAATTTATGTATTTGACTAAGATCAGTCCTGAACATAATTACCAAAAATGTATTATTTTCAGAATTGTGACCCTTTCTAAATGTTAAAATAATAAACAAATGTAAAAATAGTAAACAATCTGCCAACGGATTAAAAACCTATTAACAAAAATGCATAAATTTGCTGATTTAATATTGCTGTTGTGTGTTATCTTTTTTTTTGTAGCTAGTGTAATATAGATTCATGAAAGTGAAAGACTATGAAATAAAAAAACTCTAACGAGGAAATACACATATACATATACATTGGGTACGGAAAGTATTCAGACCCCCTTTTCACTCTGTTATATTGCAGCCATTTGCTAAAATCATATAAGTTCATTTATATATATATATTAACAAAAAATATTACCAAATCATTTAAATGAGGAATTCCTCCCCCTTGTTTTCAGTATAGGAAGAAAATGTATTGCTTTGAAATAGATGCCTACAGGAACTTACAGTGGGACGAAAAAGTGTTTAATCAGCCACCAATTGTGCAAGTTCTCCCACCTAAAAAGTTGAGAGAAGCCTGGAATTTTCATCATAGGTACAGTATACCTCAACTATGAGAGACGAAATAAGACAAAACAAATCCAGAAAATCACATTGTAGGATTTTTTATGAATTAATTGGTAAATTCCTCTGTAAAATAAGTGTTTGGTCACCTACAAACAGGCAAGATTTCTGGCTCTCACAGACCCAGCTCTGTAACTTCTTTAAGAGGCTCCATTGTCCTCCACTCGTTACCTGTATTAATGGCATCCGTTTGAACTCGTTATCAGTATAAAAGACACCTGTTCACAGCCTCAAACAGGCACGCTCCAAACTCCACTAAGGCCAAGACCAAAGAGCTGTCAAAGGACACCACGCAAGATCTCACCCCATGGGGTCAAAATGATCACAAGAGCAACAATCCCAGAACCACACGGGGGACCTAGTGAATGACCTGCAGAGAGCTGGGACAGCCCCAAAACATTACTGCTCTAGAAGACATCTGCATGGAGGAATGGGCCAAAATACCAGCAACAGTGTGTGAAAACCTTGTGAAGACTCACAAAACCTTAGACTTTTGTCTCTGCCAACAAAGGGCATATAACAAAGTATTGTGATGAAATTTTGTTATTGACCAAATACTTATATTCCACCATAATTTGCAAATAAATTCTTTAAAAATCCTACAATGTGATTTTCTTAGGTTTTTTTCTCATTTTGTCTCCGTAGTTACAGTGCCTATGATGGAAATTACAGGCCTCTCTCATCTTTTTAAGTGGGAGAACTTGCACAATTGGTGGCTGACTAAATACGTTTTTGCCCCACTGTAAATGTTTGTGTGTGTGGGTATATGTGTGAGCGTTGGGAGCTCTGGGACTTCTTGCCCTACTTTGAGTGATTTCTTTAGGGGAATTATGATAGATTGTGGGTCTTCCCTGCAATGAAATATTGAAATCCCATTTGTGAACAGCAGAGCCTTTGATAAAGCTTTACTGCAACCACTCGATTATTAAGCTCGATTTGATAATGATTTTATTTTGCTGCCTGAGACTCAATCGTTCAGCCTTGTCTTGAGATTCCTTTGTCACACAGCAGCTCTAATTTATAAAGATCAGATGGAAGCAGAGCGGGACAATGGACTGGATGTCCTGTGGACGCCCCTTAAACGTCTGCCATCGGGATTTAGACAGGCTGTGAAGTGAAGCTATTTGTGTTCATTCTGTTATCGTCACTCAGTGTATCATGGAGGAGCAGGTACAGGTTTCTCAGAGTTCAGAGTCACTTTGAGACCCCCTAGAGCTCATGATCGAGGTCCAAACTAGATTTGTTTACACAATATGCAGCAGTGACCGCTATTTGACTGCAACCCTCAATGCATTGACCCCAAGTGAAACCATAAGCATGCTGCAGAAAAAGGTAGATGAAACCTCTGATAGCGGATTTGTGCTTTGTTATAAATAGTAATTCCTTAAACCTTAGAAATATGTTTATGTATCTTCAATGTAAAAAAAAAAAAAAAAAAAGAATATATATAAATATATATATATATATATTTTTTTTTTTTTATATTATATTTTCAGGATATATTTTATATATTTAGACATACATAGTTTTTTGCATTTAAATTTATGTATTTAAATTCAGAAATGGGAAATGCTTATAAAGCCATCTACTCAAGTCGTTATATATATATTATTTAATAATAATTAAATATTTTTCGGTGTAAAATCATTAAAATGTCATTACATTTTGGGAGTCACATGTATCAGTGTAATTTTTCAGTGTATTTTTTTCTAAAGAAATGTTTTATCTATATCTGTTTTTGCAGATCTCCACCCTCAAGCTCCTTTAGCTAATTTTGGTCACAGTGTCCTCACGGCATGAACTCTTCACTGCATGTGAATGCAATCAGTGTTGAACTAAATGTGCAAGTTAGTGTGTTTAGCAATTGTAAGTGAGTTTAACATATTCATTCTGACATCCTGACCTGTGCTGCGACAGAAGCAAGTATTGTATGATGGGGGAGGGCACAGGTGATTGACACTTGATCATCTGACTGTTGAACTCTTTGAGTGATTAAGGAGCTCTGTAATTACCCGGACAAATTGGATGAAGTCCCATTCATCATCCTTTGGTAACCAGATACTCTTGATTAGGTTAACAGGACCTAGTGGCCTAAAGCAAACAAGCTTGAACAATCAACATAATGCTTCTTGAGCGTGCATGGTGTACCCTATTTAAACAATGACTTTACAGAAATCAAGGTGTGTCCTGCTCTTTATGTGACCATATAAACCAAAAAGATGTGGGATTCAGTTCTCCATTGAGCACAATGGGAAGGAAAGGCACAGAAAGTCCATACAATGCCTGTGCCGAAAACACTAATGTTTGGGGAAATGCTTCTTCTTGGTACATAAACATAGTTGTTCTCTCAGGCCGTTCCAGCTGGACTCCAGAGCATGACTTTTATTTTTTGCAGCATGGAATACATCTTACTCAAAACTTCTTTTTCATCTTTACCACCTCTTCCCCCCAACCAGATGCTCACTGGAGACTTTTTGCTAGAAGCTGGTAGGTTCTGTTTTGCTGGAAAAAGTGAGTGGAGACAGTACAGAGTCTTTCCACAAATATCAGCCTCTCTCCACTGGTTATGCAGCTACATTCAACACAACTGAAGAGAGGTGATTTATGGTGGGAATCTCTGGAAGTGGTATAAATAACAATCAAAGTGATCAGACAAGCAAAAGCAGTCATAGGCAGGGGTTTGCGAAATTAGCAAAGAAATTATATCTCAATATTTTCTGGAATTTTATTGATAATAATAATCAGATATTTTGCTACGTGTGTTATTATGCTGGTACCTTAAGGACTGCTGTGGACACCTGATTCCTAAAGTTTGGGATATTCTTCATATTCTGTGCGGTTGTTATTTCACACTGATAGAAATAATTTTTTCCAATACGTTTTAAATGATTGTTTGCATTTTTGGGGGTAATTTTTTGTCTAAAAGTGTCGATTCTCTTTATTCTTGTAATATTTAGACTTTATTCCTGTAGTTTCAACTTTAATCTCGTAATGTTTCGACTTTATTTTCGTACTATTGCGACTTTATTCTTGTAACATTTAGACTTTATTCCTGTAGTTTCTACTTTAATCTCGTAATGTTTCGACTTTATTTTCGTACTATTGCGACTTTATTCTCGTAATATTTAGACTTTATTCCTGTAGTTTCAACTTTATTCTCGTAGTTTCGACTTTATTCTCGTAATATTTCAACTGTATTCTCGTAATATTTCAACTTTAATCTCTTTAATGCATTAATTTATTGATATAATAAAAGATACTCTGGATGTGAAATTAAAACCGCCAGTAGCTGGCAGTAAGTCACTGTAAATAAGTGAGTCATCACGATTGAACCGAATCATTTAAACTGATTTAAAGAACACACTTTAAATGTGCATGTGCAGTACTATTCTGAATCTGCTCTATGAAATGTGATCTTCATCTGTCAAACACCGTGAATATAAGATGTAAGCAAACTGTTGGTATCATATTGAAACATGTCTTTGAGAAATCCACCAGTTTGTAAAACCTTTCCTGCTTACAAAAGTGCCGCTGGATAAATTGGCTCAAGCTCTATAAAATTTTCTAAAATGTGCCAATCCACTAAAAACAGCTGTTTTGGCAGTGTTCAGTGCTTCTGATGAATTTGTTGTGGGCAGTTTTCTTTTAAATGTGAAGTGTGGGAGATGTTTTGCTAGCGGCACGGATATTTGTCAACCTACAATTGTCTCAAAGATGCTAGGATTTTCTAAAATAAAAAAAATTAGTTATGTGATTTGGCTTGAGTTGGTATTTTTCAAAACACAGCCCTGCATCCCAGACCTGTGTGGGTCAAAGAGGGATTTGTGGTCTAGTTTGACAATTAGCCGGCTTCACTGAACGCAGTGGGCAGTGGACCAAGAGTCTCTGTGTGTGTGGGAGTGTATTTTATTGAACGTGTTCTGTGCTTAAGCCTGTAACTAACAGCAGGTTTTCTCTGGGGTTTAATCTCTTGGCATGCTGACCATCATCTGCTCTGCTACAGAGAAACTGCTTCTACTATTCTACTATTCTACTATGATATTTGTATCATATCTCACAAAAGTAAACATTCATAGAGTAAAGCAATTGATTTATTATATGCAATTTTAATTAACTTCATTATTAGTTAATTATTTTCGTATATATTTCTATTTTAATAATGAAAAAAAAAAAAAAAAATATATATATATATATATACACACACTGTATATACTGTATATTGTATATTTATGTTAATGTTTTCCATAATTATGTCGATGGGGTTTTGTTATAAACATATTTATATTTTTTAAATTCTAACCTAAACAACTGACTTCTGAGAGCATTGGGGGTGAGTAAAATATGCCATCATTTTTCATTTTTGGGTGAATTATTCCTTTAATGTGTAAGGAATGGGTCAACGGCGTAATTTTAAATCTAAGTACAGAAATGAATTACATATATGTATTTTTATTTTTTTTAAGTACAATGTTAAACTTATTTATTTATTTTTTTAACGATTTCAGTACAGTATTTTTTCAGTGTTTGGTTTTCCTGTCGGCAGGAGTGGTCCTGTATGATCCGGTCACGGTGACTTTCCTCTGGGGAAGTCTTTGGCTTCTTATTCATGTTCATGTCAATGGTTGCGACTCCACAGCCAGCTGATAACATCTGGTTTTCACATGCTGCTTGACGCACATTGTTCTTCCTGTAGAACCCACTGGACAAGGATGTGTGAGCGGGCTTGAAAATAAAAAAGTGATAATTTCTTTGGTTTTGCGACACGCTGCCTGTCAAACATTTTAGCTGCATTGACTTCAGCTCATCTGCTTCAGACTAAATTCAGCACTTCCTGAACACATCCCCGGAACTTATTGGCGTTGTTTGTAGCCCACAGCAAATTTCCTCACAAGACTTAACAGGGTCTGATAAAGAGAAGTCAATGTTAATGCAGTCTTTTGTGTACGTGTACAGAGGAACTTTTGTTCGTCTACAGACTTCATCGAGCTTTAGGGTGACCCTCAGTAGATCAGTAAAGAATAGAAGCACTCGAGCGCTCTTTTGTAAAGCCAGAGGCATGAAAGAATGGCTTGTTTGAAGGAGCGCTTCCCTGATGAACGGATACAAACCAGAGGCTGTGTTGATGGCTAAAGGTCGTCTCTAAGGAAGCAGCTGTACAGACGGTCACTCTGAAGGATCGGGCTACTGATGCACTTTGTGACTCTGTATCTAATGCTCCTGTGCTTTCTTCTCTTTCCTCACAGATGAGATTATGCAGCAGGAGATCAGGCCGTTACTGGCTGTCGACATAATCGAGCAACTCCACAGGCAGTTTGCGCTTCTTTCAGGTGAGATGCGTCTGTTTGCTCTTCAGCGTGTTGTTTTGTAACTTTCCGTCTCTGTAGCTGTTGATGGTGCCTGACGTTAATGCACTCCAATCACATGCACTCGTGTCAGTACGATTCCCAGCCCTCCCATTTCCTCAGATGCTCATTAGCGCTCGCAGTAAGAGAAAATAGACTTCTGCTGTCTCATTTTCCCATGATGCATATTATATAACAATGAACCGAGAAATATCCAAGGGCTCCTTGGTGAATCTCCCTTTGTGGTTTCTAAACCCATGGTTCAAAATTAACTTTTAGTCACACAGACGTGAAACCGTACATGCCAATTTTATTCAGGATGAGTCAGACTCTGTTTCTTGAGGAAAAAGGCAAAAAAAAAAAAAAAAAAAAAATATATATATATATTTACTGTATATACTGTATATATTTATTAATTTTTTTTACATATTATCTGACAACATTATATTTTAGTTTATCGATATCGGTCGATATTGGATGTTGAACTATTATATAAATTTTATATATTATATTAATGAATTTCATATGTATAATATGTTACATTAAATTATACAATAATACAAATCTATATCGAAATAATAATAATATTAATAATATTATTATTTATGAAATATTATTATTATATATACTTTTAAAATAACTAATTTAATATCAGTGTTGATAGTTTAGAATAATTAATAGTTAATAAATTAATAAGTAATTTAATAACACTGTTTAGCAAATCTGCAAATTAATATCCATTTTTATACAGTACATTATAATGTGACAATTTTTTTATTATTCATATTTTATTCATATTATTATTTTATTAATATTAATATTTTATTATTAATATATATATATATTAATAATAAAATATTAATATTAATAAAATAATAATATGAATAAAATATGAATAATAAAAAAAATGTCATATATATATATATAATATAATATATATATATATATATATAAAATAATTAATTTAATAACAGTTTTGTTATTAATTTATTAACTATTAATTATTTTAAAATAAGTAATTTAATAACACTGTTTAGGAAATCTGCAAATTAATATCCATTTTTATACGGTAGATTATAAAGTGACAATTTTTTTTATTTATAAAGAATAGTATGAAATGTTAAAACCAGCCCTAAAAACAGCATTGTAATCTAATATTTTGATATATTCCAGAAATCTCTAACATATTCACCGCCTCATAGATGATGCTAGATAAATCTTTGATGGAACATGTGACCAATGAAGTAAACATGTTTTTCTTTTGTAGATTGTTTGTAAGTCCTTTATTAAATTCGCTTGCATTACTCAAGTCAGCAAGATCAGACTCATTCTTAAAGCATTTATCATGTTATAGTTTCTCATTAAATTACCAGCCAATTTATTTCATTTAACATGTAGTCACAAATGGCTTTGGTGAGTTTTTGACTCTGTTTGAAACTGAAACCTCTTTGTTTGCCAGCTCAGGTCTTTAACCACTAGGCTACGCCACAGTCCTGCTTCAGAGGAAAATGAAACAGTTAGCTCTTGACTACTGTTTTGCGACACGTTAAAATGAATTTTACTTTATTTATAGTTCATTTTAACCAGCCTTTGTGGTGAAATTGCCAGGTGGTACCGAAGCATAGTTAACTATGCAAAACAATTAATTTCAGCTAATAAAACAGAAGTGTTTACCACGGTCAGCACACACAGAGCTCTCTGAAAACAGGGTGGAAAAACTTACACGCTGAACTGATGTAAGTGGGAGGGGAACTTGCAGCTACAGACTCGTTGCTCCTTGGAGAGTTTTTCAATTCCTTCCCACCCCAGTCAGATCTCCTGATGCCTGGCCTGTCTCCCTGTCTCCTCATCTGCCAAGTCGCCTGCACCAGCCATCAAAACTGCTCCAGTTACATAAAGTTGCAGAGTTAAACAATCCCAGCATACTTTGTCCAATCTATTTAGCTGGCTCCTCTTGTCTTAAGTGGCGCTTTCCGCTGAAAAGCATGGTGTCATCCATTAGGACTCTGAATCACAGGGGACCATCAGAAATGTAATAGAATAGACTTCAGATGTGTCTCGTTCACTAGTAACAGAAAAAGTAGCAGAAGTAATACACCAAACAATAAGCCTGTCTGTCCAACCCAGACACAGCCAGAATGAGATGATAGATAGATTTATATTACATTATTTACACACATATATATATATATATATAGGTTTATGTTTTAGGTTTATGTGTTGCTAGTTATTACTAGTTCAAAAAGAAAAACATCCACCAGGAGCTGCAATAGATATAATCATACAGTACTGTACGTCATAATGGTACATAATGGTACACTTTACAATAAGGTGCCATTAGTTAACATTAGTTAATGTATTAACACACGTTGAACAATACATTTATTACTGTATTTATTCATCTTTGTTAATGTTAGTTAATGAAAATACAATCATTCATTGTTACAGTAGTTTGCTGCAGAAGTATTCATTCTTAGTTCAACTAATGAACCTTACTGTAAAGTGTTACTGTCATAATAATAATTTGAATCATTTGACTACAATGCAGGTGAATATTTTCCAGGGAAGTTAGAAAGTTTTGTTTGTTTGTATGTTTTTTTTTGTTCAGTCATTAGTTTGACTATTATTCATTTTCATTTTATTGTTTATGTTTATTTGTTAAAACGTAAGTTTTATTTGTATGTCTGTATATAAAAAAAAGTGTAATTACAACCATCTGCTAAACTTTCTAATAATACAAAACTGAATATTTTCCAGTGAAGTCCCATTGTAGAGTAAGACACAGGATGTGGGCTAGGGGTAGGTGGAGTGTAGATTGTGGGGTTTTTTGCATATTGTAAATATAAATGGAAAGGAAACTTTTTGCTTGTATTTGGAGCATAAACACACAAACCTCCAAGTGAAGCATTGTGGCTTCAAAACTCTAAAAATGGATGAACATGTGACCTCTTTTCTTCACATTTTTTCCCCTCGGCAATTACCACAATTTACAAGAAGAACCCAGTTTAGAGATGCAACTTTACATATTCAGACTAGAGAATATGAATTATTAAGAATATATATATATATATATATATATATATATACCATTATTAGCTATCAGAGGAATTCTAAAAGACGTTGAACTGTGTGATCTTTACAGTCTCAAACACAATAGTTGATGAAAATGACTAAATTTTCACCAGTATTTTAAATATTTTATTGTCCCTTCCACATTAAATTGTATAAAGAAAAATTAAAATGTAGCATACAAAAATGTAACGTGTATATAAATACTACAGAAGATGTGAGAGTTTGCAACCAGTTTATTTGGATTTTTATTGTTGTTGTTGTTTTATGTGTTAGAACTAAATAAATATTTACTTTTTGTGGATCCCCTTAAAGTTTGATGCCGATAGTTTTTTGTATTTGGTCTATTCTATGTGGTTACCTCTAAGAGTTTTTGTATTCTTTGCTTAATAATAAAGTAAAAATAATATATAAATATCTCTGATTCCACCTTTGCCCCCTTATGGTTGAAAGGTGGTGGTTTTTATTTTCCTTAATCAAATACATAGTAATAAATCTAAACATCTTGGGTCAAATAAAAGTTAAAAGGGTGTGATAAATTCAAATAATTTTAAGGATAGTGCCAGAATTATGGGTATGGCCTATGAAAAAATAAAACGAATATGTAGGTCATAACGCTCTCACAAGCGCACACCTGGAATCTGCTGCATGCATGTTCATTCAGTGTGTGTTGTATAAAAAATTCTATTATATATACAGTATAATCATAAATTAGTAAATATAAATACATAAATATTGCCAGAGTGACATTCAACATGTTGACTTTTTTTTTTAAAGTAGGCAAAGTAGTCAAAATATAACATTTTTACAGGAGGAAGAGGAAATGATGGATCTCCCATCATCACCTTCCCAGAGTTCTCAGGATTTAATGAAGTGTCCGATGAGGATTTTGTTAATGTTGTCACATACCTCACCAGCATACCAAGGTGAAACCTCATTTATTTTTAAGTTCATTGCACTTGGTAATGATGTTCAAAATGTACAGTGAACGCAAATGTAAGAACAAGCACTCTTCTGCTGGATTTGGGTCAGTTGGTTTTGGTTTTAATGTCTGACCTGTCTGTTTCTGTCCTTCATCCTTCAGCATGGATTCTGCTAGCATTGGCTTCATCATCATCCTGGACCGCAGGAAGGACAAATGGAACTCGGCAATCACTTCTCTGGCACGGATAGCGGTTTGTACAGGCTCTTGCTGAAGCTTAATACAGTTTTCATGGCATTACAAGCAAAAAGAACATGATGTATAATATCAAGATGTACAATCAATAGGCCTATCAATTAAATTAAAGTTGAACAAGCTAGGTCCAGTTGGACTATTAAATTACTTTATATTTTTCAATAGATTTTTCTCAAATTTTATGTGTTTTACAGTATATATACTGTCTATGTAATGTTTGTGCTACGGGGCAGTTGAATGCTTGAATCTGATTGGCTGACAAATATTTTAAGGTGTGCAACTATTTTCACTTTGCCAAATGGTTTCTATAATTTTAAAGGTCTTACAACCGTGGATATAGACATCATGTCTATGTTTACAACAGCAAAACCAAAACCTACAACGACAGTGGCCAAACTAATTAATATAGTACTAAATATGATAACAATGACGGGTTACTTCTATGTTTTGCCACTAAGGTATGTTTTAATATGTACGGAAACACATACTCTATCTCTCCCGTTCTCCCTCTCTCAGAGACGCACACTTTTTAACATACACGCTAATGATGCTAGCGCTACTCTGACGACTTTATCTGTAACATCAACTTGAAAACAACTTGACTTCTCACAAGCGAGGTAACAACGGCAGTGTTAGTGAAAAAAAATGTACTTCACGATTAGTCGAACACTTGAGAGGTTTACAGACTCTGAGGTAATTCACACGCTTTGCGTTCACACAGCAGCAGAAAATGGTTGTCAATCCTGTTTTTGAGTCCTTAAGACGGTTACGCTTACACACAGTTCGGTTATTTGCGGGTGAGATGTGGAAGAAAAAAATCCTACTCAGAATAGCGTTTTAAGTACAAAATCTGGACAAATACCTTGAAATATATCATCTGATCTAAAATATATATATATACAGTGGGTACGGAAAGTATTCAGCTCCCCTTGAATTTTTTCAGTCTTTGTTATATTGCAGCCATTTGCTAAAATCAAAATAAAGCATTTTCCCTGATACAGCAAAAACACAGAATTGTTGACCGTTTTGCAGATTTAAAAGAAAAACTGAAATATCACATGGTCCTAAGTATTCAGACCCTGTGCTGTAAGAATATATTTAACTCTGGTGCTGTCCATTTCTTCTGAGTCAACCATCACTTTTGCCCCCCACCAGTCGGAGCTTTATGGCAGAGTGTCCCGACGGAAGCCTCTCCTCAGTGCAAGACACACGAAAGCCTGCATGAAGTTTGCAAAAAAACACCTGAAGGACTCCAAGATGGTGAGAAATACGATTCTCTGGTCTGATGAGACCAAGATAGAACTTTTTGGCCTTATTTCTAAGCGGTATGTGTGGAGAAAACCAGGCACTGCTCATCACCTGTCCAATACAGTCCCAACAGTGAAGCA
>JAUCMU010000013.1:11716605-11734867 GCA_032275025.1 Enteromius treurensis
TGATCATCATCCAGTCTGTCTGGAATGACATGAAGTAACAGAACAAACTGAGACAGACTCAATCCAGAAGAACTGTGGAGAACGTCTCCAAGATGAAGAAAAAAAACATTTTGATCCTGTAACCTTTTGACCCATAGTTAAGCCCTTAAATTGAAGTTTAGCATAAAGAAATGCTTTTAGTGCAAACAGTTCCTTATTAACCTACTATATGTTGTGCAACTTGGTATTGCATTCTAATACCATACACTTTAAAAAGAGGATGTACAGCTTAAACTTATTCACAAGTTAACAGAAAAATAAACTGAAGTGCCTTTTTTGCGGTATATGACCTTTTAAAATATTTGCATGCACATTTACACTTTGCAAAGTGTGTTTTCCTGTGAAAGCAAGCGTGGTTTGAGGTTATTAGACGTGAACGTTTGCTCCAGAGTTAGTCATTAGAAAATGTGAAAATTTGTCATTAACTACAGTATCACTTGGCCCATGTCGTTCCAAACCTATAAAGGCTTTGTTCATCCAATATTTTGGTGAAAATCAGTAAGCTTCTGACTGTAAAGAAATGAACGCTGTCAAGTATGCAGAAAAGTAGTCCATCTGCCATCAGTGGTTCAACCATAACGTTAAGAAGAGATAAGAATACTTTTAATTCGCAAAGAAAATAAAAACAAACACATTTATTTAACAAATAATTTCTCTCCACACCAATGTAGTGCCTTTTTTTGGAGAATATCCACTGAACGCAAACTGCGTACGCTCCTCTGTGTCAGCCTCAACACAGAGATATGTTTTCTACAGTGCTTGTATTTACACGTATTTGAATGAAAACAGCTAACACAGATCTGCATATGCTGTTCTTCAAAATGGTGCTACGGTGGAAACAGTGGACACAAATTGTTAAATAAATGTCGTTATTTTTTTAATTTTCGTTTCTTCATAGCGTTATAGTTGAACCACTCTGGATCTTGACAGTGTTAATTACCTGGCAGTCAATGGGACTGTCCAACCTGCTCTCACGGCAATTCGTGCATATTTTACGAGGTGGCTAATTCGTACGAATTTGTACGACCTCACTCGTACGAATTCATACAATTTATTCTAAATCGTATTAATTTGTACGAATTACCTAAACGTAACCCCGCCCCTAAACCTACCCATCACGTGGTTTTAGACGAATCGTACAAAATCGTACAAGTGAGGTCGTACGAATTGGCACAAATTTGGCACCTCGTACGAATATGTACGAATTGGTCGTGTTACAAGCCTCCCGGTTTTCATCCTGACTATCTTAAATTGTGTTTTGTACATGAACAAAGCTTTTATGGGTTTGGAACGACATAAGGTTTAGTGATTAATGACAAATTTTCATTGTGGGGTGGAGTTACCATTTAACCTGCAACAGTTTCTGCAACCCTAGTGCAGTAATGTATATAATGGATAATTCTTTGTTCTTTTCTCGTCTTTTGTAGATTGTTATGCTAAATTCCCTGTCAGACTTGCATGGTTACGTTGACAAAGGCCAGCTAACCTGCGATCTCGGGGGAACCCTGGACTACTGCCACAGTCAATGGATTCACCATCGCACAGTACGCAAGTTAAATATGAATATGATATTTACAAACAGACAAATACACATGTGCTGCATGCAAAAAAGGTCTTGTATAAGCAAGAGATGTAACCTCCCATGTGTGTTATCTGTTCAGACTGTATTAAAATGTTGTGCCCTAGGCCATTGAGAACTTTGCATTGACGGTGAAGAGCACAGCACAGATGCTGCAGCAGTTTGGAACTGACCTGGCAGAAACCGAACTTCCTAATGACGTGCAGTGCACCAAAGATTTGCTCATCACACACACCGAAAAGCACGATAAGCTCAAGGTAGAGCAATACATTTATAAAACAGCAGTTGGTTCTAATGTCGGCATTTGATTTGATTCTGTCTGTTATTTATTGCTCACTTTGTGTTTTATTTGTTATCTTTGACTTCGGGAAATGTGGTGTGGAACAACAAAACATGACCTGTACTTATCTTGAAATGTTTTGCATATCTACAAATTGTTTCAATATTTAAATGCCATGTTTCCTTCTTCTTGCACAGGATGAGCTGAAATTAGCAATAAAGCAAGGAAATACTCTGCGGTCCTGTATCAAAGACCAGGCAAGCAAAGCCGAGAGCCACATTTTGAACCCAGATGAGGTAGAGAACCAAACAACTGTTGAGAGGTTTGTGAAAAGATTTTGCAGAACACAAAATGTTACAACATTAATTGCAATACTTTAGCTCATGTAGAATCCCAGCTAACAAAAGAATGTTGGAAAAGCGAACATTCTTTTTCATCGTTTTGTAAACATTATCGGAATGTTACATTTGAATGTTCATTTCACAATTAGAATGTTACATTTTGAAATAAGCAGCAACATATAATATGTTTTGAGAAAGTTAGAAAAAAATTCTAAGGACGGCACATAAATAATGTTTTTGGTGCTAAAGTTTTGTGAACATAAAGACCTAACATTCCCGTTCAGTTATGAAAATGTTATTTCTGAGTATTTTCTGAATATTCAAAACATTCTTTCTTAAGGGAACATTCCATTTTATCATTTTCAAACATCATGAAGATTTGTTGAATGTTCAAAATAATAGTAATATTTAGAAATACCAGACACATTTTCAAATAATACATTTCAGGAAAAAAAAACAAAAACTTTTTGTGGTAACATTTTGTAGCTGGAAAAATGACTTTCATGAATATTTGAACCATCAGGAATGCAAATAAAGATCTTGATGGCGTCAGATAATAAAGAAAGTCACCAAACAAGTTACATTCCGCTGAAAGATAAGCATTTTTAAAATAAATTTACAGCCATTTCCTCGATTTCAACCAGTCGTAGTTCTCGTTACAGTTGTCCTATTATTCTTTAAAGCCTGGTGTCATCTCATGTTCCTCTGTGAAATCTAATTCACTTCGTCTCCTCTGACATGCACACTGTAAACGCATTTGTTTGTTTGTCTCAGGTTGTTAGCCCAGCTCGATGAGACGGAGAATGCGTTTGAACAGTTCTGGTCGAGGCATCACCTCAAATTAGAGCAGTGCTTACAATTACGTCACTTTGAGCAGGACTTCAGAGAGGTACGATGCAATGAATGTGCCTCTGTAAACTTAGTAGGCAGACATTATACCACATATCCCTCGAGCGCTTGACTAGTCAACCAAGAAATTAGTCTGTTGCATCTGTTTTATCAGGTAAAAGTTTCTCTGGACGGCCTGACGGAGACCTTGCTGGGCCTGTCTGACACCGGGGACTGTGTGACTCGCGTGGAACATCTACTGGGGGATCTGAAAACTTTGGAGGACAAAGCTCAGGTCAAATTTTTCCCAAACTAAATTTAGGACCGTCCATTGGATTTCCATAATGGACTCAACAATAACTGTTTGTTCTGCTGGTAGTTTTCCCAAGTCACCTTCAAATCCCCCAATCACTGTATTTCCCTCTCATTGGAAAAGCCATTGTTGACCCAGAATTGTCTACATAAAATAATTTCTGCAGCTCGACAGAGCAAGATATGTCAAAAAACTGAGTCTTAGTGGGTCAGACTGTCAATACGGTATCTGTGACTGGCCAAATACAGGTACGACCCAACAGAATGGCCAGAGGTTTTGTTTCCTGACACTTTTTGTTGTCTGATTGAGTCTCCAGGCAAGAGACCGCTTACTACAAGTCTATAGGTGATGGTTTCTGAAAGTAAACTTTGTCGTTTGGTTTTGTTTCATTTTAATAAGGTGATAAAGACTAGAGTAAAAGTCTGTCACACTTATTATTGATGTATTAAGAAGAATTTTAACATTGACAAAACATAGCTTGTTAAAGTAGTATATGGAGTGTATAATTTATATGAATATTATACTTGAAATGTTTTATAAGTTGTATATCCATAACTGCTGTCAGAGTTCTGATTATACTACCTCCGGTAGTATATAAATCTTTAGATCCTTTTTTTAAAAAACTTAGAGATACAGAACGCCACGCAGCAACTTTTCGACAGTGCACAAAGCAAAAAAATCAATCAAAATCATAACAAAAAGTAAAGCTCATGCACTTAACAAGGTCTCCGCACATTCATTTTTGGCAAAAACGAAAAATCTGTAAATTTCACCCCTACAATGTATTGCTACAAATACACCCCAGTGACTAAAAGGGGTCAACTGATGTTGCTAAAAAGAACATTATTTTATGTATTTGGTGTAATGCAATTTGTTTTTGCGGATTACGATGCAAAATACACATTATTTTCAACACTCTACATTATTGTTTCTCTTCTAAGCCCCGCCTCCTGAAACAAGTCGATTTGTTCAAAGCTCATCGTTCTAAAAAAGCGAGGTGTGGCCAGCTATCCAGTGCACAGTGCATTATGACACCAAAACAATAAAACTCATTACACACAGGCCTCCAGGGGAGACATACTGATTATCATGACGTACTACTGTCAATGTACGTGTCACGCTGCATCGCGCCTCTTTTGCGATCAGGGAAATGACAAGCTTTATTGTTCAAAACTCGTGTTTGAATAGTTAGTACCAGGTTCTTTTAATAAGAAAACATATCTTACAATAAGAATATCTCTTTGGTTTTGAGATCTTCTTTATGCACTAAGAACTTGTAACACTCTAAACAGAAAGGAGAATTTGAAATTGCATGATTTGACCCCTTTAAAACTGGTTTTGTGGTCCAGGGTCACATATTAGCATTTTTAATCACATTGAAAGTTTTTATTAAAATGAATCTTTCTTTTGCTTTTTCAGACATAGGTTTCTAAAGGATTCATTCACAAGTGTTTCTTGAACAGACCAGCATCACTGGTTACCAAAGCATGTTTAGAATGTTGGTGTTCTGGTGTCACTGCCAAGATTTTTAACTTAACTTTATCAAGTAACCAGCTTATCTGAAAAGATAAAGCATGTTTTTTCTAGGCCTTGTTCCAATGTCAGGCACATGCAGGTTTTGTGGGAAAGCATGCGGTGAATAGAACTGAACTTTAAGAACAAATAAAAGACACTAACATAACCCAGTTTCTAGTAACAGTCAAGATAGCAGTATAAATCATCCCTTATATGTTGAGCTTTAATGTATTTATTGATCTGTACAGGAATCGTTGCAGAAAGCTCAGCTTCACGCTCAGCACGGTGACCAGCTGATTCAAAGTAACCACTACGCCGTGGACTCCATCCGGCCGAAGTGTGTCGAACTGCGTCGGATCTGTGACGACTTCAGCAACGAGGCCAAAAAGAAACATGACATTCTGACCAAATCACTTGAAATTCACAAACGTATCGATGAGGTTCGTGAAACAACACACACCCTGGCAAATTAAAACACAGACACCTTAAAGGGTTACTCCAGCTCATAAAGAAAACGTTGTCGTTAATCACTGACCCCCATGTCGTTCCAAACCCACAAAGGCTTTGTACATCCTCAGAACACAGAATTTAAGATATTAAGATATTTTTATTTCGGGGTGGAGTAACCAATTGACATGAAGTTTTTACCTTGGGTGATTGATTATAGCAGGTTGTCAGAAGGCAAAGATTTTTACAAAACTTTAAAAAACAGTAAGACTAGTTTATGTATCGTAAATAAAAAATTGAAAAAAATTATATATATATATGTATATTTTTTTGTGAAAAATCTACAGCCTTCAGTTTAGATAACACATAAAACACCATGATCTGTGTGTTGCATTGAAATAGATGCATTGATGTGGTGCTTGTGTGTGGCAGGTGAACCAGTGGTGTGAGTGTGGAGTGTATCTGTTGGCCTCTCAGGCTGTAGACAGATGTCAGACACAGGAAGGTGCAGAAGCAGCGCTGCAGGACATCGATCGCTACATGAATTCAGCCAAAGAGCAGCAGCTCAGTCACCTCAAAGATCTCAGCAACCAGTATGAGATCATCCTCTCAGAATGGGTCAAGGTACAAATAAACCAGATACACAGTCAAATCCAAAAGTTTAATTTTATTAATTAATCAAATGGTTGGTAACACTTTGCTATAGGATTCCATTTGTCAACATTTTTCAGCTACATTAGTCAACGTGAAGTAACAATGAAAAAGTTTTCTAAATCATTTTATAGCTAATGTTATAAAGAGTTTGCTTAATGCAGTGAACCTGGGTCAATCGCATCAAAATGAGGATGTTACATTTTTTACCATCTACGCCACTGGAGATGATGTGTAATGTGTAATGTTGACTAGCCCAATAACAAAAGTTGGTGGATGGAGTTAGTGTAAATAGCCTCTGTCAACAAAGGATATTTGCACTTAGTGTAAATACACACTTCATTTTTTTTTTTTTTATTAAATAGTTAATATCCTGCTTTGTGGTTTGTTAATGTGTATTATAAATAAAAAGAAAATAGATAGAATGCAAAAATTAGAAAAGCTAGTGTTTATTTGTTTGCTTTTTAAAGAAAATAATTTAAGTAAGTGCT
Source organism: Enteromius treurensis (assembly GCA_032275025.1). Taxonomy (NCBI): domain Eukaryota; kingdom Metazoa; phylum Chordata; class Actinopteri; order Cypriniformes; family Cyprinidae; genus Enteromius; species Enteromius treurensis. Next base: position 11,723,090 of record JAUCMU010000013.1, read on the forward strand.
AGAGTTATAGGGTCAAATCAATTTCAATTAAAACAAAATGTATTAACATATTTTTTAAATCAAAGGTTTTATATTACATGATATGTAGTGTTGTCAAATGATTAATCACATCCAAAATAAGTTATATATAAACATATATAAACATAACATGTTTTTCAGATATACATTCATAGATTATGTAAACAAAATGTTTTATTTTGGATGCAATTAATAAAGTTAGTAAAATTCTTAGTGTGTTACCAAATTGTTTCTTTAAAAATATTATTATATTAAATTGTTATATTAAAACTATTGCAAATTATATTAAGTTGCATTGAAATATTAAATCTCAGAATTGATACTGCGTTTGATATATGCTCCTTTTAGTGACAGCAGCACTCATTTCTCATTATCCAATGACTGACCTATAAATAGTATTGAATATTTATGATTTATTTTAGATTTTGTTTCAATATTTCAAAAAGGTAAAACTAGATGAATCCCAGATTGTTTAATTGTGTTTCAGACTTTTGGAGCATGCTGTAGTTGTAATGATACAGACTTATTTTGCTACAGTAAATGACTGATTTCGTGTATAATCCTCTTTATCTCGTCCCATGCAGAGCAAGGCTCAAACTGCACTGAAACGACTGGATGACGTTCAAGAAATGTTTGAGAAAAGACACGCGAGTCTAAAAAAGCTCTCTGCAAAGCAAACAAGGCCAGTGCAACCAGTTGCACCTCGACCAGAATCTTCACCAAAACGCGCTTCACCTAAAATCCCACATCAGGCGGCACCTAGTAAGTGTCAAAAAGACTAGCGGAAATGCGTGTATGTAGAGACCGCTAGTGGGGTTTTTTTTGCAATGCCTTGCAATCCCTCAACCATTCTTTTCCCAGATGCTTGCTCTCATTTCATTTTCAAAACCTGAAGATTAAATGACCAAGCTTTGTATCCTGAATTATTTAAGAGAAAAATATGAATGCCTTCCAGCTTGTTTAACTCTGTTTTTAAAATCAACAGCATCAAATCGCAAAGCTACAGAAAACTCCTCCGTAAGTAAGCAGCCCAGTGACGCGGAGCTGGCAAAGAGGAGGAATATTCGAGCCAAAGCCAAAGGTGGCATCAAGGTATATCAGTTTGTGTCATTTATATGGTCAAATCCGATATAAATGTTAAACCTCCCCAGCTCCACCTGTATAGGTTTGCTACAGGTCATTATATATGCTGCTTTTGAAGCAGTAGTGTGTCTTAAATATTTACAGCTAGTGATGCGTAGTTTCGTAGTGACGCGAACGAAACGGCTCTTAGACGTTAACGACCAATTTCAATTTTATTGACAGTAGAAAGGCAGAGTGTAGAGTCTGCAAGAAAAGAATATCATATAGAGCCGACACCAAAAACAACCTGCACAGACACCTGAGAACTCTCCACCCATCTGTGCAATGGGAAGATAAAACACAGTCAGTTGAGTTTGATATTAATGTAGGCCAGTGTGTCTACTGCAACTGTTGCTGCTGCCTCTGCAGCAGTATCTACAGCATCACACCGTATACAACCACAAGCACCTAAACCGACCCAGAGCTCTATGAGACCCCCAGGAAGACAGAACTCAATTGATGAAGAACTGGCAAAAAGGATTGCACTTGATTTCCAACCATTTTCAGTTGTGGATGATAAAGTGAAACATATATCATGATATATGTTATAATAAACATATATACATTGTGCTATTAATTATCATGCTAAAATCTAGAAGCGTGTTTTGTTTTTTAACATCTAATAAGAAATTGTATGCATAAAAACCTTAAAAATCTTGCCTTTGAAATATTTTACTGTATATCATTTTTACACATACATTCCAGCCATTTTCTTTCATTTGCATCATACTGTATGTGGGTTTTGAGCAGTGTGTTCTGTCTTTCTGTGGTTTTTTGCAGATTGAGGTCATGCATGAAGGAGGGCAAGGGGGATCGAGTCTTGTCCTCATGAACAATGAAACAGAAGAGTCGCTTTCAAACAGACGCAGGTATGAACATGTCCTCTGAGAAAGAGCGTCAAGGGCAAGTATATTAAGCAGTGTCAGAGATTCGCTTTATAGAAAGAAAAACACTTTATTTACCCACTTCAATTTCAAAACTGGTTGCTTCTGCTTTTTACATTACATTCTACAATATATACAGTAGGTAGCTTTTTTAGTGTGCTGTAAGTAGTGAATTTTATTCTGTGAATATCAGATGTAGTGCGTTTTTTCAAAAGCAAAGTGTGATTATGTTCACATTTCAAGAGTTTGCGCTTTCTCAATAATGATAATAATGATAAGCAAGTTTGGCGTGCTGTCGGGGGCGAGCCAGGGATTCGGAGAAGTAAGTAACGATAGCCCTAGCTAGGGCCAGGCTCAAGGCCGGCTCGAACCCTGCGCGCCCCCCTTAAGGAATGAACGGAGGAGAAGGGGAGGTGGAGGGATTGCAAAAGCAAGATACTGAAGGGAAGGAATCTGGTTTATTTACAGTGGATTTTTAGCTGTCTGGTTGGCTAACAATGTAGGCGGTAATCATTAGCTGATTACTTTTTAGTTTTTTTATTTTTGGTCACTGGTGGCTGAGCAAACTATCAGTCTTCATGCTGGCATCTGGCACAACATACTATTTCATGCACATACTGATGTCAGTAAAAGCAACTGACCTTATGACCTTGTGTTTGTAGAAATATCAGTCTTCCTGAAAAAGGAATTTATAATTCATTTAACATTTGGAGAAAAACATAACATAAGCAGTATATTTTACTGCTTTCAAATGGGAGAGATGTATGTGATTCATTGCATACATTAAGTAATAAAAGTAGAGTATCACTTCCTCTTTTTTACACATTTTCTCAGGCTACAAATTTTCATGTCTCACAAAAGGATCTACTCTCTTCACACTTGAAAAAACAGGATGAATGGTCGCTCACACATGCTGTTTCCTACATTAATCACTTCCTGTTCTAGTGGTGAAGAATTGGTGAAGAAGTAATTCTAATTTTAAAGCTGTATAAATATCTTCTTTTAATACATACGTACTGTCAGTTTTTAAGGATACCTTCTTGTTAAAATAATTATAGTAACAAACAAGTCAGTTTAACTTTATTGGAGTTAATAAAAAATGATTTAATTTTCACACATACATTTTTTTCTTGTTTTTTAGTTGGATGAACTTACACAAAAGCATTATCCACTTATAGTATAGTTCACCCAAAAATGTAATAATCCCCATAATTTCCTCCCCCTCAAGCTCTCCTAGCTGTATATGACTTTCTTTTTTCGTATGAATACAATTAGAGTTATATTAAAATGTTCTGGATTTCCCAAGCTTTATAATGGCAGTGAATTGGTGTTGAGATATAATAGTCCAACAGAAGTGTAAAAAAAAGTGAGATGATGTATAGTAAGCGTAGCATAAGAATATGCCAGTCTTGCGAGAACTAAGTTGTCAGCTAATGAAATCCTGTCTCCTCTTGACTAATATCAAAATTGTCAATATAAATAAAGTTTGAATGCCCACATAAGGAAAACATTGGGTCTCATTCACTAAACATGCGTACGCACAAATTTGTGCGTGAAATGTGTGTACGGACGTTTTCACGAATAAATCATGATTCTTAAAATACTTTCATGCTAAAATGTATTCTAAATGTACGGAAAATTTGCTGATTTTAAAATCATTTCATTCAGAAGGCTGGGCGTCCTATGATTGATCAGCCATGTTAAGCGTTGCGTTTTCCCCATTTTTTTCAATTAACATTTTTTTGGTTCAGTTAAATAATAACTAAATATAATTAATTGTAAATAATAATTTTTTTAAAATGCTATTTTGAAATAAAAAAAATTAATTATGTTTTATTTATTATATTTGAAAAAGTCCATTCTAAGTGTACTACAATAAGCTAACTGAGGTTTGTCATTCTTTTGTTGATTTTAATTGCTTCCATTGTCATAAGTTGTAAGTAGCTTTGGATAAAAGCATTTGCTTAATATCTAATGTAAATAATATAATATACAATGTAAATAATACAATTATTAGAGCAGAGTATTTATTCATTACATTTAAAACTATACACGTGACACATTTTGAAATATTCTATAGTCTTTGGCTGAACGGCAGCTGAACCGATGGATCTCCGTCTCCGAAAACATTGATGCAAATTTTGAAATAGACATCAAGCAAGCACAGTCTTGCCTAAAAAAAGTCTTAAAACGGCAATCTGGGACACGGTGTTTGTAACATTATAGTGGATTTAAGCGTCCACCATGGCACTAGATTAACAAAACATAGACCATGCGGAGTGATAAGTAATGTATAAGGCAATAACGGTACAGATTTGAGAACCAGAACAAACTGTTGTGTATATTAGAGTGCGGATCGGGCCGCATTTTTCTGTCCGAGACTGGCCAGCGTCCGACAAGCATTAAGATATTTATGTCCGAGCCCGATCCCAACCCGACACAGGTAAAATATATATTTTTTTCTTATACTAATGACACATGCACTTTTTTGTGTGGAAAGCCCGCTTTTATTAAGCAACTATAGGAAGGCATTCAGAAATGTCAACAGATGAGAGCATCAGCGCACACGGGGCAAAAAATCGCCGTTATAACACAGGCGCACATTCACGCTGATGTGACTGAGCCCGACCCCAACCCGAGCATCCTTTCTAAATATCTGTCGGGCTCGGGTCGGGTATCCATCCTCTATTGTATATATATATATATATATAAATAAATAAATAAAAAACATGCCCAGAATGCCATGGCATGAATGTGCTTGTACAGTTTAAGTTCCTGTTTACACTTAAGTTAAGTTCCAATATACACTTTTAGTCACGCTTCCACCAACAACCCAACCACAAACGTTGCTATTTAGCATTTAAGAAAACACTTAACACTTCACCACAACAAAATCTGTTTCTAACAGGTCTTTCTTTTTTAAATACATAAATAACAAAAGAGCACTTCATTTGCACATTTACTGTCCTGTTTTTAGCATGCTTAGACCCATAAAGGTAACTCTTTATAATAACTACACACTATGAATCATTAATTAAGCATTAGTAAATAGTCGGTTCATCCTTTAAAAGCATTGTTCCAAGATTAAAAGTCATTAGTAAGCGGTTTATAAATACAGCTATAAATGCCTTGTTTTTGATTTATAAGCATATCTCAATGTGTAAGGGAGATTTAAAAGGCCATTTATCTCAGGAAAAAATTAACAAACAACACAGAGGGATACAAAAATGTTAATTTCAAGATGCAAAAAATATCTAAAACTGTACACTTTATTTTTTTTCTATGAAACTGAAGGTATTCAGCACTACAGTTGTTGTTAATCTAATCTAAAATAAAATGGTACAAGAGGAGCCAAAGAGAGAGTCAAACTGCTTTAAAAGTGATGAATTGAACACTTTAATTGATTTTAATTCAGAATGGGAAATAAAAACACTTATGGTAATTTTGGCAGTGCATGCTGAAGCGTCATTCTTCTTGTCCTGATTATTCTCAGTGTGATTCTTTTTATATTCTGTAATGCAGAAATTTCACATTATATGAGGAAGAATATAGTTTGATGAGATTGAGGCTTAGCTGTCATGGAAATAATGCCACAGTGCAACAAATCAACAGGCCAATAGGTCATTAGGCAATGATTTATTATACCAAAACGTAACTTCACAAGTAGCACCATCAGTTCATTAAAATGTTTGAATGCATTAAGCAGAAGCATATCACATTTGAAACATAAAAGGAGGTTAAGACACACTCTTAAGAGTATACCACAGGCAACTCTAATACTTAGTAGCTCAGTACAAAGTAAATGAACTAATTGTACCCTAAACTGTCAAAAACCCATTTCCTAACACAAACAATGGCTGTTATTAGGCCCGTAAAAGTTTTTTTTAGAAGTGATGGTATGTTCATGATGATAAATACATAATAATAATATAGACGGTAATTTACATTTTCTCCTCATTCTCATTTCTCATAACTTTAATCATACAAAACAGTACCATGACAAATAAATAGGTTTTGTGACACACATTGTGTTTCCTGCTTTCTCGTCCTACACTGTCCATAAAAAAAAATAATGAATGAAAATGAATTAAATAAAATAAAATGCAAAAAAAGTGCAAAACAAACGCTTTAACAGCTTACAACTTTATTGGGGAACTGACAAAATACTTTTAAAGCAACATAACATTTAAAGCAAAAATAAACGAGAGAGAGAGAGAGAGAGAGAGAGAAAGGGGGAAAAAAATGAAATACTGCTCGGACTTCATAGTGCGTTATGTAAAAGCTGCCATGCATGTATACGTGTTTGTAAAGTACGGCTTACAAAGCAAGGACATTTTCACAGCCGTACAATAGAGCTTCCCAAACAGTCCAGACGAAATACTTTTTACCTGTGGGGCGGTCGCAACCTTCCACAGATATCTAATATCGTCCTCGTGTCCATGAGAGGTGATCATTTTTTCATAGATGCACGGGTGATAGGGTGTTTTCCCCTCCCCCGAGAAATAAATGTGTTCCTGAGGCGAGACGCCGGCCGCAATGGCACATATACCCATGAAGACGTCATCGATATACATAGAGGCGTTCAGAGACAGCGTGGCTTGATAGATTTTGTCTGCCACGTCGCCAGAGACCACATACCCAGCCCCGGCGGTGTAATCCGGGTAGGACGACCACTGGTACATGTCAAAGGGCATGTAATATTTACTCTCCCTGCGGCGGATGGGAGGAGCACCCCTGTGAACGTGGCCGACCCAAAAGTTGCGCACCTTCTGGCTCCTAAGGTCTTGAAGGTAGTGCACCAGGTTGGGCAGATGGATGAAGACGTCGTCGTCAGCAGTCATGAGGAAGTGGGCATGGGTGCAGTTCTCGTGCATCCAGCGGAACTGAAGCAGCAGTTTGAGAGTGAGGTTGTGGAAAGTGTCAAGGAAGTCCTGCTGAACCAGGTCACCGTGTTTCATGTGCTCCTTGTGCAATTCTTTGTTCAATTTGTCCTTTGGGGAGCTATCAGCGTGAACTCCCATAGCAAACACCACTTTTACGATAACGCCCAGCTCGTGATTTATGTAGGACTCGTTGCCCCAAGTAGAGCGAATGGCCTGTCGCCTTCTGAAGTTTCCTGGGGAGGACTTCACAAACAGAAGCAGCAGCACTTCTTTGTCTTTACACACATTCTCGTTGTTCAGCAAATAAGGGAACCTGCCAAACCTGGCTGCTTCCTTTGGGCTGACGCTGAGGCTCTTGTTAATGAAATCGTAGCTGTTGATTAGGTAGCGATAGGAGTATGACTTCATGTGGCTCACGACACTGTGGTCCACCTGTTCCCAGCAAACCATAAGGACTGACATGATGCAGCACATGGAGAGAAGCTTCAGAAAATGCCATTTCCTCACCCTTCTGCAATTCATGAACATTCTGCTAAGCTGTACACGCTCTCGACTCAGCTCTCTCGTTTCAAGTCCAGTAATGCAATCCAGATGTACCGCTCTCGATTATTTTTTTCCAGGACTGGGTTTGCCTGAGTTCCATTGTAGTCATTTCAGTGCAGATGTGCTTGCCTGCCAGAAGTGTTAACCCAAAACATTTTCCGCCTTTTCGTGTGCTTTTTCTTACACATTAAAGAAATGGCAGTCGGTCGAGAAAATCCACAGCATGGCATTAACACTGCATTTGTGTTCTGTAAAACAAGAATGATTATTTCAAAACAGGGATTGCAACAATTTATAGCCTGCTAAAAGAAAAAATCTAATGATTATACTCTTATTGTGTGTGTGTGTTTACTTGTGTATTCTACATTGAGGGGCCCAAGTGTCCCCACAACACAACAAATGGGTAACATTTTATTTTTACAGTCCACTTTAGATATTCTACTAACAGTAAGTTTGTATCTCCTCCTAAAGCTTTAAAGCTAGAACCACCAAACTCGGTCCAGACCTTCAGACTGGTCTGACTCTGTGTGCTGTATCTTTTCAGACTGATCCGACTTACGATTTTCATAAAAGTTGCGATGAAAACTGGAAAAAATCCCAAAGACTTCCATTCAGTGACTGTTCAGTTGAGCCAAGACTCTGCCAACTGTCAAAATTCAAACCTAAACACACTGCAGTCATGCTAGAAACATGCTAGTAACATGCTAATCATTCTAGCAACATGCTAGTAACATACTAAACATGGTAGCAACATGCTAGTAACATGCTAATCATTCTAGCAACATGCTAGTAACATACTAAACATGGTAGCAACATTCTAGTAACATGCTGATCATTCTAGCAACATGCTAGTAACATACTAATCATGGTAGCAACATGCTAGTAACATGTTAATCATTCTAGCAACATGCTAGTAACATATTAAACATGGAAACAACATGCTAGTAACATACTAATCATGGTAGCAACATGTTAGTAACATGCTAATCATTCTAGCAACATACAAGTAACATACTAAACATGGTAGCAACATGCTAGTAACATACTAATCATGGTAGCAACATGTTAGTAACATGCTAATCATGCTAGAAACATGCTAGTAACATACTAAACATGGTAGCAACATGCTAGTAATATACTAATCATGGTAGCAACATGTTAGTAACATGCTAATCATGCTAGAAACATGCTAGTAACTTGCTAATCATGCTAGAAACATGCTAGCAAACAATGCTAGTAACTTGCTAATTGTGCTAGAAACATGCTAGTAACTTGTTAATTGTGCTAGAAACATGCTAGAAACGTGTTAGCAACATGCTAGTGACTTGCTAATCATGCCAGAAGCATGCTAGCAACATGCTAGTAACTTGCTAATTATGCTGGCAACATGCTAGGAACATGATAATCAAACTAGTAACTTGCTAATCACATTAACACCATGCTAATCAGTCTATCCATAATCTGACTTTGTAATCTTACTTTTAAACTCAATTTAAACTTTTCAATTTTTTTTAAACTCATAGCATGTCCCTAGCATGATTTCTATAAACTGTTTTAAACTTTCTAGCCAGGCTTTTTCAAGCCAACTTAAAGTTTGCCCACAAACTTTATCATCTAGTTAGAGTATTACTAGATTGCCTGCTTAATAACTTCCTACTCTTTATTTTGATAGGTCCACAACACACAGTACTGACTATGAGTAACTTATACAGTGTAAACCCTAATGCTGTAACTAATTAATTGAATTGAGTTGTATTAACTTAAATAATTACACTTATTTTATATTAATCAACCTTTTTGAGTATTTAGAACTTTTTTCTTGTTTATGAGTTTGTACAAATTAAACCTTTCAAGTAAGCTGAAAAATTTAGCTGGTTTAATTTAGACAAAATGTCTCTTTAAAGTTTTATTAACTCAAAATCTTTCAACCTTGTGATTATGCGTATGACGTCATCCAAGTTAACTGCCCACACTCATGCCTCGTTCGTTCTTTCCGAGATGGCGGATCGGCCTCGCTTCACACTATACAGTCTGATTTTATTTCTGTCATATCTACAAAAACATATTTGAGAATAAATAGAAATTTAGATGCTTTCGTTTGACCTCACCATTGTGCTTATCAGCGTCTGCTTTAGTTGGGCTCTTCACTCTTGACTAATTAACACTAGATATTTTTTCCTGACTGTTTCTCTGGTTGTGTTTGTGAATCACACCTCATATGGTAAAGCAATCAGTAAAGTAATGTATCATATATTGATGCAATGCAGTCATCACAAAGATGCTGGCTTGTCTGAACTCAATCAATAGGCAATCATTTAAGCAGGGTAACTTGGGTATTTTAAGTAAGAAGATATAATTTTGCATGAGTACAACAAACTCAAAACTAGATGTTTCTGCTTACTTAAAATTGAAAATTTCATAACTTAAAACATTTGACGTAACTGATTACCTCAATTTTGTTTTAGTTTTGCCAACTTAGCCTTAACCATCCGATGAGAAAGTTGAAAAGGAGGTTGAGTTTTAGCTGAAAAGTAAACGGTGGCGTACCAGGAACCTAGAAAAAAAAAAACCTAGAGCAGTGGTTCCCAACCTTTTTTAACTCACGGCCCACACAGCCAAACACATATGTTTCCGCGGCCACTGCAAAAGAATTTAAAACGATCCCGCTTTTTGTGTTGGGTTAACTAAGTACTCGGAAGCAAGGCTGTTAAATGTCTTTATTGAATAAACTAGTAACGTTTTTTATTATATTAACAATATTACAATTTCTATTAATAATAATTGGAGGCCCCCCTGCAATACCATCACATTGAAAACCACTGACCTAGAGGTTAACTGAGAGAAAAAAGGCTGTTGCAGCTTCTCTGTGGTTTAGAGGTCATGCATTAGTGCTGTGTGTGAAATAGTGTTCTACCACTTTCCTCTGTTCATGCAGTATGTACACAGTGTATAGTGGGTGAATTTATGTGTGCTAACTGAAACCTTCCTGATGGTTGCATTGCAAATTGTATGTTGGTTCACTTAGACTCTCACAGACACAGATGCAATTGTTATGTACCATCCCAGAAAAAAGACAAAAACAACGTAACTATTATCCAGTCATATATCTAGCATTTCTGGACATCAACAGGACACATCTGCTTCAAACATGCCTTAGATACTCTACAATTTGATTATTTCTATACGGGAGGAGAATCTGTGGAGCTCTTCACGACAATAACATTTTAAGCACTGTTCATGCACACGTTTATTCGTACAAGAGAGCGTACCGCTGTTTGTTCTAGAAGAGAAGCACTGGCCAACGAAAGGAGGCGCGCGCGCGTGTGTGTGCGTCTTTTTATTTTTTTACAACCGAAAAAGAAGCGAGGGAACGAGTGGACTACAACTGAGAATTAACTTTTTTATAAGCTGTTTGTTTGTTTTGTTTTTCACCCGCGATCGCGTTATATCCAGGGTACGTGTATCATCTGATCATTCGTTATTTTAATTAATACTGATAGTGAGAAAACTGCGCCTATTTTCGTTTTTTCGTTTGTTTAAAAAAAGTAAAAAACCAGAATACAGCTTAATTTTTTGTTTTTGGTTCTATAGTAGAATAATAAATAAACAGCTTAAGTATTCAATTTCTACATGGGGGGCGGGATTTAAACGCCCCTTTTTGCTGATTGTTCAGCCGAAGATCAAATCATGCTGTCATCTTCTGCAGTTCCGCACAGCAAAATAGTAGTCTGCTGCTACAGGTTTATGGATTCATTACCTGTTTAATTGCAATTACATGACATCCCTTCCTCATCAAACAAGCAGACTAATGAATAACGCAACACTACTCGTACCTGGGCAGAGCTTAGACAGATTTTTCTTAGATCAGCAGTTATTTAAAATGATTAAAATACCAAATAATATAAATGTGAACTAATATGTATTTATTAAATAAAATGCTTTGAAATGACTGCTGCATATTTCCATCACATTCACTTTGATTGACTTCGCGTTTGTCTCCTTATTGATTTAAACCCATCACATTTTATTGGAACTCTGCACTAGGGCAATTCACCTGTTTTAAAGACTACCTTCTTTCTTCGAAACACACACATACATGTCCTGCTCGCACTTGCCCATTTAATTGCTGAGAATGTTTGTTTCCTTTCTTCTTGAAGCCGATGCAAATCTGTTGTAAAATAACTTGTGGTGTAAGCGTTCTGAGGGTGTATGGGTTTGGTGAGAAACAAGAAATGGCAAGTTTTTACTTCTATTAAAGTCTTCTATTCCTGTGCGGGTGGGCAGCAGCTCGCGCCGCGTTCAAGCGCATTGAGAGATACAACAAGACT
>JAUCMU010000013.1:11734967-11749766 GCA_032275025.1 Enteromius treurensis
TCATAACTTAAAACATTTGACGTAACTGATTACCTTAATTTTTTTGAGTTTAGTGAACTTATTCGGGATTACAGTGTATTTGTGTCAGCAAGTATTTTTGTTCAACTGGTCAACTTATTATATAACCCTTAACCTACCCTAACAGCCTACTCTGAGAGTTAAAAGTCATTTATTTGCAAATTAATGAAAATGAATTTAGTTAATTTTATGGGAGTCAAATGTAAGCCGTTTGCTTTCAAAACAGCATTCCTCTTTAACAAACGCTGCGTTTGCATCATTCGTTTGCGAGAGCTCATTGAAAACCTTGACTGTGCGGGAGACTCTGCGAATCGATCTTGTGAATGAAAGCAATCGTCGACTCAGCGCTACTTTGAATAAAAGGATTTAAACCACCGAACACGCTGATGTGCTGAGTGCTATACAAAACATTCACAACCGCGGAAAGATCATTACAGCAGCAAATCTACTCCAAAGCGCAACACAACAACAATGCGTGTCATAATATCCCACGCCCTAGACAGCCGAGTGCCAAGAGCAGAAGGGATCATCTGACAAACTGGATCACCTGCTTATACCAGCCGCTCTGTGGAATTATTAGTTTCACATTAACCATCCATCCCATTGTTAGTCAAACCTTTCCTAAGAATTAAATGTAATACAAATAAAGTTACCTTAAAAAGATTGTTAATGTAGATTTGAATAATACATTTACATGAATTTAATAATTTCTGCTTTGCTCAACAAATAAAATGGTTTCTTATTTTTACATGTTCATTTCCCATGTGACGTTATGCAGTAATTATGACATTGTTTCATGCTGCCATGCCTTTGAAAAGTGCATTTAATCGTCATGACCTGTTCAACTCCTCTGTTTCATCAAATACAGCACCTTAGCTAACAGTTTCGCCCACTATATCTCAGTGATCACTATGTAATCAGTAAGTATGTGTATATTTAAATATCCTAACACACTCCCTAAGTGACTGCTGTGAAAAACACTCCAAGTTCATGTTTTAATAGCACAGTTCAATCATGTGAAACTCACATCGTGTTTTTAAAAAACAGACTAATTTGTTTTTCAGAAAAAAAGCCTTGTTGCTATCATTCTTTTTTTTTTTTTTTTTTTTTTCTGAAAATCACATTCAATACTCAGACCCCACGGTAACGGTGTAAATTTAGCACGAGGTCTCTAATGCTTCACATACCAGTGGAAAAGCATTTTGTACTTGGCCTCTGAAAGTAAAATCTTGTCTCCGTTTCAGGAAGATCTCCACACACAAACTCGGTTTTAGTCAAAAACAAATGACTTACCATTGAGGCCCGTCCATGATGTAGTAAATGTGTGTTTTTAAGCCCTGGACCTCAGTTGCAGTGTGGCAGCTGTACTGAAAGCAGTTGTGTGTCACTGCTGGTGGAACTTGTACAGTATTTGAATGGGAGTGCTTTCTTTGTGGGTGGAGAGGGGGAAGTACGTCCCTCTTTTTTTTTTTACATGGCTAGCTTCATTATACGAACAAATTATGAAAAGAGAGACTTCTCTGACAGAATGGTGGAATCAAATCTGGTCATCTGATTCACATAAGCAGGCTACACCTCAGCACAATAAATGCAATTCATCAGTTAGGGGACAAACTAAAATGCGATAAAATCAGATTTTTAAAGGGTCATTTAAGTTTGAGTTTTAGTAACTGACAAAAAGTTGAAAACTGAGCTGGCCTTTTGTTCGGTATTGCGAGATGATGTTTCAGTTCTCCAATTGTGCAAAAACGTCTAGATGAGTCAAACTGAAGCTTTTATCTTATATAGTATCTCTCATTGTGACCTTTGTTTGACAAAACGTATTTTAATTATTTTTTTGCCATTTCTCAACAGCCACATAATGAATGAGTTGATTGAGACAGAGAGGATGTACGTGGAAGAGCTGCAGAGCATCATAGAGGTAAGTGTATTTGGAAAAAAAAAAAGGAACAGGAAATGTTGTACAGTAGTTCGTGTTGCTCATATTGATGTCAGTGAAATTGTGTTAAGTTCTCTGTAATACTCTTACAGTATAGATGTTACAAAAGATTTAGATTCAAAATGAATGCTGCCGAATTCAATTTTTATTTTTTATTTTTTTGTTTATTTAGATTCAAAATGAATGCTGCCGAATTCAATTTTTTTTTTTTTTTTTTTTGTTTATTTAGATTCAAAATGAATGCTGCCGAATTCAATTTTTATTTTTTATTTTTTTGTTTATCAAAATATCTTGAAAAAATTGCTCCACGGTTTCCATGAAAATATAAAGCAGCTCAATTGTTTGCAACATTTAGAATAATAAGAATGTCTCTTGAGCAGCAAATCAGCATCTTCTGATGATTTCTTGGGAATCATTTGATGGAGTAATGAATGCATCACATAAATAAATTACATTTTTAAAACATTAAGATGTTGTTTTTAAGATCTAATAAATTGCAAAGAGTCTAACGCAGCTCTTACAAATCACAGAAAAAAAAAAGTGTGATTGTATTTGCTACACTCTCAGAAAAAGCAGTCACTGGGGCGTTCCCTTTTCAAAAAGTATACTTTTGTACCTACAGTATTTGGTTCAAATGTTTTCACTTTAAGTACCTTTGGGTAACCAAAATGGACCCTTTAGGAACAATCTTTCTGAGAGTGTAATGAAAAAATGTATGTCAAAATATCAGCTATAGTTAACGTACTGTGCAAAAGTCTTAGTTACATGAAGTAACAGAACTAACTGAGACAGACTAAATCCAAAAGAACTGTGGCAACGTTTTTAAGATGCTTAAAAAAACCCCACCAGCAAAGCTACAGCACTGTTCAAAGTTTTAGACACTCGTGTAAAAATGCTGTAAAATGAGGATGCTTTCAAAAATAATGCCATAACTCGATTTCATTTAACAAATAACTTCTATTAACTAATCAAATAAATATTTTGTATTAAAGCTTTTGGTAAAACAGCTTTTGTTCTGAAGTACACTTGCTCATAGTTTCTCAGGGAGGTTATTGTTCTTCATCTTGGAGACCTTGCCACAGTTCTTCTGGATTGAGTCTGTCTCAGTTTGTTCTGTTACTTCATGTCATTCCAGACAGACTGGATGAAGATCAGATCAGATCTCTGTGTGAAGCACTGGCTGTTGTCAGACAATAATCTCACTGCATTATTACAATTAATGACAAAATGTAAACTGATATTTCCATCTGACACGCTGCAGCAAAAGATAGAAATAACCCACTTCTGTTGGTGCTAAGACTTTTGCACAGTACTATATATCAGTTATGTATCTGTTATACAGTGTTGAAGTATTTGACTGTGGTTTTGTTTGACATGTTTATTTTGGTGCAGGGCTATGCCGCTGCACTGGATGACCCCGAGCTGATCTATTTGATTCCACCAACTTTGGAAAACAAGAAAGAAGTACTTTTTGGAAACCTGCCTGAAATCTACGAATTTCACCAGAAGTAAGGAAACCGACTTTACGCAACTTAATGAGGTTATATATGGTTTCTAACTGCTCAAAACTAAGCTAGACCACCTCGGACAAGCAACAAACTTGTTCACTTTGCACATGCTACATAGAAACCAGCCATGATCCAAAACCCACTTGCAGCTCGAGCTGGATTTTCCAGAAAGGACTGTGCCAATGTCCAGTATGAGCCAGACCCTCCCCCAACGTGACCCCACATTCCTGACGGGGCTTTTAGCTCAACTGGTTAGGTTAGTTTCTTTTCCGATGCTTCCCTATAGTGAAAGCTTCACACCCTAATTATATTATCAAAAAGGGTATTCTGTAGAGAGAGACAAACAATAGTATGTTAGGAATCGGGGTGTGGTGGGTTTTTAGTTGGGGATATTGGATTTTCACAAAAAATCCATAGGGGTTGGCTGGCCCATTGTTCGGCTGGCCTCACGCTACCGATTATTGTTGTAGAGTTCATTGTCTCCCACCTAGGGTTGAGTTACAGCCAAGTTCAGGATTATGAAAATAACAACCCCTAAAGCGGGTTTGTGTATTCCCCGCGTATGTCTTTTCTCAGCACCTGTTTCTACCGCGTCAGTCGGGTGCAGATAAACAGCCGCTAATCATTGCTCATCATTCCCAGCTGCGGCCTTGTTTTTGTGCTTCTAGAATCACCGAAACTTGTCATCATGTCAGTAATGAAAAGCGCGAGTCCTCAAAGGCTTTTGTGTTTGTTGATGTTATTGGATATTCTGTATTGTTTGACAGAGATGAAATGTAAACAGTGTTTCCTTAGAAATAATCATGTGATGATTCAGAGAAAGGAGAGCGGAGGGATAGTTTGCGCAAAGATCCTTTCTTGTGTCATTCCTCGCATGATTTTTATTTCACGTGAAACAAAAGGAGAAGTTTGGACAATTGTTAATGCTACCATTTTCCATGTAAGGAGTTTTACAGTCTCTGGTCTTGGGAAAGAGCATTTTGAGCTGATTTTCACTGCCTTTTTTCCTTACCTCGTGTCATCACCTTCTGCTTTTTATTTATTATTTAGTCATTTGTTCCTTTCTGTTTTGGCAGGACCTTTCTCAAAGAGCTAGAAAATTCTGTGGAAAAGCCGGAATTAGTAGGAACATGTTTTCTGAAGCGGGTGAGTGACCTGACCGTGAAATACAGTACAGCATGTGAAACGGGAACTTAAGGCTTGTCTCCATCTGCTGTCTTTTAGAAGGAAGAGTTACAAATTTATGAGAAATATTGTCAGAACAAGCCGCGATCTGAGGCTTTGTGGCGGCAGTGTGGGGACAGTATGTTCTTTCAGGTGAGACTTTTTTAATATATACACTGTATAGTGTACTATTCAAAAGTTTGGGGTCTGTAAGATTTCCAAATGTTTTTGTACGCCAAGGCTGCATTTATATATTCAACAATACAGTAATATTGTGAAATATTTTTAGAATTTGAAATAACTGTTTACTGTTTAAACCTATTTGAAAATGTATTTTGTTTCTCTGATGCAAAGCTGAATTTTACAGCATCACAACTCCAGTCTTCAGTATTGCTATTTAGTACTTCCCTAGTAGAAGAAGACTAGCTATCTTTGAAATCTTAAATGTTTTTGAATGGTTTTTGAATGCAGGAGTGTCAAAAAAGGCTAGACCACAAGCTTTCATTAGATGCCTATCTGCTAAAGCCTGTGCAGAGAATCACTAAGTACCAACTGATGTTAAAGGTCAGTCTTTCCCCAACACTTTCCAGTTTGTTGCATATGTTTGCTTGTATACCAAGGTAGAGATCTCTCAGTTGATTGATTTTAAATTACGCTAATATACTAACTTTCTCCCTTTTTACATGTAAAATAAGACACACTTCTCGATCCGCTCGTTTTTCAGGAGATGCTGAAGTGCAGTAAGAACTCAGAGGGCACTGCGGAGCTGGAGGAAGCTTTGGCCACAGTGCTAGATATCATCAAATCAGTCAATGACTCTATGCATCAGATCGCCATTACTGGATTTGAGGTTTCTGCTCATTACATTAAGACCAGGAATAGGTCATATTTATAAATAAGCCTTTCAAAAAGCATCTTAAGACAAAATAAAGGCACTGACATGTTTTAAGATTACGTTTTGAGCTCTAGTGCTAGGCTTAAGCCTATTTGAAGCATCTGCTTTTGTGTGTGTGTGTGTGTGTGTGTGTGTGTGTGTGTGTGCACTAATATCAGTCTTAAATGTGATTTCAGGGCAATCTGAATGATTTGGGAAAACTGCTCATGCAGGGGTCATTTAACGTTTGGACAGACCATAAGAAAGGTCACAGTAAAGTGAAGGACTTGGCACGCTTCAAACCCATGCAGAGACATCTCTTCCTCTACCACAAAATGCTTTTGTTTTGCAAGAGACGTGAGGAAACATCTGATGGCCACGAGAAATCCCCCTCCTACAGTTTCAAACACTCATTAAAGGTGGGACCGATATCATCAGAGATTTGTGCATGGAAGTGATGAAATGGTTAACATCTGACTGTCCCGAATGAGCTTACACGAAGGCATATTTTGTACCTGAACAACGTGGCAACTTCATATTTGCTCTAAGTTCTTGTTTGTTTTCAGAGCAAATATTTGATATCTTAATTGTGACATTTACATGAATTAACAAAAAAATCCTTGTCCTAACAAATTTGCGTCTAATTTTGAGCAATGACTTATAGGGCAATCATTTCCACCTAAACCATCATGATCAGTGTATCAAAATGATGAACAGTGAATTATAAGTGTGCCAAGCTGAAAAGAAATGAATTTTTTTACATTTATTTTTCTCCCAGATGAGCTCGGTGGGTATCACAGAAAATGTAAAGGGGGACATCAAGAAGTTTGAAATCTGGTACAATGGAAGAGAGGAAGTTTACATCGTTCAGGTACACAAAATTGTGTTAATAACATCAATAATTTTGAGTATTTTTGATTGAACAGGCTGTTATGCGAGGTTGTTATTCTTTTGTATGCTGTTGCTAGAAAGTTCCTGTCCGTGCCCTGTCCGCCTTTGCACGTCCTGAGTTCGACGTGTTCTTGGGTCAACATATTTTGTTGACCCTAGAACAACATTTCACTTCAAAATTTTAGTTTTGACCATATCTCTACACCTAAACCTAACCCTACCCACGAGCAATGCCTAAAAAAAGAAAAAATGATAAATGACTGACACTGATGTACAAGCACCAAACACTGATTGTAAGCCTAAACTTCACAAAAACTTGTTCTTCAAATCTGTTTGGTTAAATCAAAATGTTGTTCCAGGCCCAACAAAGATGTTGGTCAGGTCCTGCATCAGGGTTTATTAATTAGATTTTTTTCTGAAAGCGCCATGTTGTTCCGTCTATTAGCCATGAGAGGGAACTGTTGTCCCACACCGGAAAGATTCCCGTTGTTATAACATGTCCTAAATGTTTTGCCAGGCCCCTTCTATGGACGTGAAGAACACGTGGGTGTCAGAGATTCGCAAAGTCTTAACAAGCCAGCTAGAAGCCTGCCGAGGTATTTCTGAGCAAACCTCTTCCTTTATGTGAACTTAGTCTGCTAGTAAACTTATTACATACTACCCTGGAGAAAACATGATTCAGCTACCACGCACAGCCGGAATTAATTGTGAATTCATAATGACAACCTGAAACAACCTCAACTCCCTAAATAAATACAAATATTTACACAGCTCTTCTCACAGCTTGGAAAACCTAAAGAGAGAAGTGGGCTGTGATGTGGGCCTATCGGATGATATGATGTTATCTGAGGTTTTTAGTTTTCATGGTTGTTAGTAAAGGCACTGAAATCAACATCAAAGATTAAACAAATCCTGGAGGTGTTTGGTGGGCTGTGTGAAAATAGTACGTGAACACTGGATAACTTCTGTTTGACCTCTCTCTCGCTTTCTCTCTTTCTCTCTTGCTCTCTTGCTCTCACACACGTTGGCATAGAAGCAAGTCAACTTCATCAGAAGATTACAGAGAACATCTACCATGCTCCTATGAGGTATTTCACAGCCATTTAAAAAATGTGCTTTTATCTAACTGGCCCTGACGTGGTGTTTAGTGGATGTGCGCAAGTGTTGAGTAACAATTGCCCTTGACTAATAGTAGTTCTTCACATTAATATTTAAAACCCAGAAGGTTTTGATAAATAATTGTATATACTGAACAGCATATCGTTTTTCTCCAATACTGTAGTTTTATCCCCTTCTCGCTCCAAAAATGTCTCTTTTTAATAGCTTCAATTTCACAACTGTCTGCGTCAAATGAGAGTAAAAATGAATTATTCTTTGTTTGTACATGCAGACATATGAATATTTACTTATGGTGGATATAATAGTGTTTGTGAGTCACACTTCTGATTAATGATGTACTGTACTAAGAACATGATGTGTCGTATTTATTTTCCTACAAAACGCAATATGCTTTTATGGAAATTAGGTTAATCTGTTTGCTTGTTCTAATGTAAGGATATGAAGCACATGAGCAAATCCTTATCAATATTGAGCTATTCTTGTGTATTTAAATGCAGTCTGTGTTCTTGTCAAGAAAACATCAAAGGTTTTGGGGTCTGTAAAATGTTTCGATGGCAAAGCTGATCAGTATCTTTCAGCATAGTTTTTTCCAATCACGCGATTGTTCAGAAATCAGTGTTGAAATCTGTGCTGCATTATAATTTAGTGAAATCTGTTATTGTTTTTTTCGGAAGATTCACTGAGGTACAGAAAGTTTAGAAGAGAAGCATTTATTTGTCTCCACTGCAAATTGAATAGATCTTTGCTGAATAAAAGTATATAAAAAAAAAACTTGCTGAACCCAAACTTGTGGACAGGAGTGTATATATGCATATATATAGGCCTAGGTTTGTTTATTTTGGTGAAATACTTTGACTGAAAATTGCTTGAGCTCTCCTTCTGTGTGGAGCCACTGTATGCATACATGCACATATTTTTTGTGACATTTGCATCTGTGTTTTTTAGCGGTTTGCTCACTTTGCTTTTTTTGACAGAAACATGCGTAAAACCGCTCTCCGGCAGTCTGACTCTTCCAGTCCCGAAACAGGCTACAGGCGTGGTGATGCAGGCCCAAATATGCGCCAGAAACGAGGTGAGAGTCATTATTAATCTCTCATAAAGCCTACCATTTTTCTAACCAACCAAACAAGCAGAAGTATTCGCCCTTTCATAGCCTGCTACGGTCAACAGGCACTGTCAGGTTCACCATTTATCACAGAGTTGTCTGTTGTCCTTTCTCCTACTTACTTTTTAACCATTTAGTGCATTTTCCTTAATTAGGCCATTATCTCTAATCTCTGCTGTAATGGTTGTAAAATTGCCAAAGGGTAATTGGTTACTGGTAAGCACTTCAAAGCTCTGTCCCCCTTGGCAAGGTATTTTAAGATAAAGCGCTGTTATAATGCTGAGCTTATTGAGTTGGTCTGACCTGGACTACTCTTGTGGAGGTGGTTTGGTTTTACTGTCGTGTCGGGTTGCAGATTCTGAGTGAGTAAAGGATTGTGACAGATGTTTAGTTCCCTTTCTGTCGGTCACTACGAGTTATGTCGTGACAACAGAAGTGGAAGCTGGAGCAGAAGTTGTTCTCTGTGGTGTCAACGACACGATTAGCGGTTTCCCTGTCAAGCGAATGCCCTGGGTGTTTCCCAAAAGAGCAATTTCTGAACACAGTCGTTTCGCGTCTTTCTCAAGATGCCGTTTCGGCCATGTACTCTTGAGTGCAGGCGTTACCTGTGTCCCATGACGGCCACAGAGGTTGTCTTCACTTCAGCATGGTGAAGACGCCTTCGCGGAATGGAGGATGTCCTCATTGCCAAGCCATACCCCTGCCTTGCTGTCCTTCGGGATGAGCAGGAACCCTCTGCTGCCACCCGGCCTGACTACGCTGCCACTGGCAGGGATTTGAGGGTGACTGTGAGTGCCACTCTGCCGGGTCCAGCCCCACGGAGCACTCATCCCTCCCGCAGTAGCTGTCCTGTCAGGCTTTCAGGCGATTCGGTGGGGCCGTTCAAGGGTGGTCCTTATGTTTCATTTGAGAAGATCAGATGTCGCTTGCTGCATCGGGGGACGGGCTATCTCCAGCCTTCAGTGCTGCGGCTACCGCTGAATCTCATCCGGAGCTGATGGCCATGTTTGCCCAGGCTGCCATGAGCATCGGGCTGGAGGTGTTCAAGCCTCCCAGCCCGGAGCCTTCGCGGCTGGACAATTGGTTCCTGGGTCCACTCCGGTTCCTTTCTTTCCGGGTCGTGGATGGCTCCTTTCACAGCTAGAAGCCCCCAGGTGGAGAGAGTCCCTTTGAGCCGCTGGAATCAGTCGAGCTGAAGTTCCTGTCTGCTGAGACAGCGCTCCTGGCAGCGCTCCTGACAGTGCTCACATCCATTAAGAGGCTCAGGGACCTACAGGCATTTTCGGTGAGCAAAAAGTGCCTTGGGTTCAGGCCGGCCTACTCTTACGTTGTCCTGAGACCCCAGCCTGGATACGTGCCATGGTTCCCACCACGCCACTTCACAATCAAATGGTAAACCTGCAAGCACTGCCCCAGTTGGAGGAGTATCCAGCCTTGGCATTGCTGTGTTGCGTAAGAGCCTTACACATACACGTGGACTGCACTCGGAGCTTCTGAGCAGCTCTTAGTCTGCCACGGAGGTCAGCAGAAAGGGAAGGCTGTCTCCAAGCAGAGGATGGCCCACTGGATTGTGGATGCTATCACCTTGGCTTACCAGGTCCAAGGTGAGCTGTGCCCCCTAGGGGTGAGAAGCGTGGCCTCCTCCTTTGCGCCTCTCTGCAAACATTTGTAGAGCCGCGGGCTGGGTGATACTACAATCTTCACATTGAGCCAGTTTCTTCTTGTGTGTTGAGTAACAGGTCATTGGCAGGAAGCACTGTGTATCCTCCATGGTAAGGTTTCCCTTGACAGAGAACTTTTCGTCATTTTCTCTTAAGCGGAGCGATTTTAAAAGTGTAATTTTTCAGATTTTTAAAAAATGCCTTAGAAAAATACTATAATACTAAAAAAAAAAAAAAAATACTAAAAACTATGATCATTTTTGTAGGATACTTTAATTGACATTCACATGAAGAATGAAATCCTAAATCTTGGATTTCACACACAATATCACCCGAAGGGGTTAATACACCGAAAACAGGGCAGCTCTGTCACAGATCTTTTTCCCAGCGGGTCACCTCACCCTCCACCATTTTCTACCTGCCGCTTTAACCGCAGCCCTGTCCTCCTCTCCTCTTCTAGCTGATGCTTCTGCCAGCCTCGGCTCGGAGCGATCTGCTCTCGCTAGAAAGCGCTTCACCTTACAGGGCCTGTCAAACCGCAGGTCTCTCCCCGCAGGTAACGGCACAGCATCATGACTCGTCTCTGTTCGGACTCATCCATCATCTCATCCTGGTGTGCAACCTGTTGTTAAAATTCATTGTCATCACACTGTCAGTCATCGCCGAGATCACTTGAGCCTTTTTTCCGATGTGAGTGACTTCTGAAAGAAACGTTAGACCCCAAAGAGCTTTGTCATCACAGAACATTTGAATTTTCTGAGGAATCTCAATTGTGTTCAAAGCAGGTCAGCCTTCGCTGAGGACAACAGAAGCTACTTCAAGCTCAAGCACACGTCATAGTGTAGTGTTACACTGAGCTTACACTATTCTCTCGACTTTTTCAAAACAGAATTGGCATTTTCCAGTAGAAAATTCATAGGTGACTTCATTGACTTGAATTGCCTAAAGGCCGAAGTGAGGTTAACAAACGTGTTTCAGTGTTTTAGCACTGTCTGTCTGCCAGCCTGTCTGTCAGTCTATGTGTCTTTCTTCATTAGATGACCTACTTTCATTACTTTATTTTGGTAGACAGTGAAGTAGAGCGAGAGATTAATAGCGAGTCAGGAAAATGACGTGACATTTGAACTCTATCTCCCATATGTGCGCTGTTGCTAAACCTACATCAAATAGGCTTTCACATGCAATCTTCTATCTCTCATTTCACCACTTCATCCTGTTTTCTTACTAACCAGACTAAGTGCTAACCAACCCCTGCCTTTCACTTCAGAACCTGCGCCCAAGGAGACAGAGGTCACACGTCGCTTTTCTTTAGCCTCGACTGTCGGCTCTGCGTCGCGCAATAAAGGTACAAAAAGTGCTTGTGCTTTTAATATGGAGCAGAATCACTTCTTTAATATTTTAGAAGACATAAAATCCCTGCAAGTGACACAACAAAGTAAAGCGCTCCCATTATAATATCAGCACGCAATGTTTGCATATTGTAGTTTGCTTGCTGTTTTTTTAGCAAATCTCTGATGGAACCTGTGGTCAACAAGGTATTGATGTTTTGTTCGTTAATACAACACAGTATATAATACAGTAACAGGGTTTTTGACAGATATCCCTTATGCTTAATAAGTCAATTTTATAGCATTGTAAAATATGGTTACCATTTAAAATAACTTTTCAAAAATGTTCAGCCTGATTACTCCACTTCTCAGTATCATACAATTCTTTAGAAATCATTTGATGCTTTTAAAGATCATTAGTTTGTATATTTGGTGTAAAAGAAAATTGACATGCTTTAATGTTTAAAAACATATTTTATATTTGCTTTGATTGGTCAGCTGACACAGTGCACTGTGATTGGTCAAAAACCATAAGCACACATCGGATATGAAAAGCCCCTTACTGTAGTCGTGAGCTTCAGATCTCAAATCAAATGTAAAGACAGACAGCATGCACACACAACAAAATGCAAAACTTCACATTTAAGCAGTCAATGGCAAATACTTATACTATTAACAAAACATACTTACATTCAATGATTCAGAAGCGGCAGATTGTCAGCAGAATTTATTCCTTTTTTTTTAGAAATGACCTTTGCACATCCAGCTATTCTCCTAAGTTTGTACTCTCCTAGGTCATCCATTAAATGTCTCACACAAATTTGAACATCTGCGCTGTTCTGTAGTAAATAATCTTAGCCACAATTCCTAACTGCATCGACTTTTGAAAGGCCAAATAAAGTGCTTTTGCACAGAAACACTCAGTGTCTCCTTGACATGACTGCTTCAACAATAACTGTGTTACTGTAACCCCGCCTTCTTTCTCTGCTTGAATATTTAGGCAGCATTATGCACATATTTCCATGTCGTGATGGAAAAATGTGGGGGCATGTTTAAATGAGGTGTTTAAGCCAGGTCTGGATCTCTTTTAGAGAGAATAAATCCTGTTGCTTTGTAGATCTTATACAGTACATTCACAAACAGCTGAGTAACACACCAAAGCTCACTTCGTGCAGCATATCAAATAGTTGTGCTTTTTTTTTTTTGTGGAAAGTGTAATATTTTTTTTTTTTTCAGGATTTATGGAAAACGAAGAGCAACATTTATTTAAAATAGAAATCTTTTGTAACATTATGCTTTTATTGCCACTTTTGATTAGTTTAATGCATGCATGTTGAAGTATTTATTACTTTAAAATAATGTATCTTAATGACCCCAAAGCTTAGGCCCCATTTATTCTAGTACACTTAAGTTTTAAAATGCATACATTTTGCTACGGTTTTGCCTTGTTTACACTAACGTTACTCCGGCTTTTTCGACCCCATTGAAAACTGAGACTTTTGAAAACGCCCATTCAGTGTAAATGGAGCAAAATTGAGAAAATGATGGCGTTGCTGCCCATGTTATCTCTGCGTATCCTTGACGACCGTGTAAACAATAACATCATGCTCGTGGTTGTACCCATAGATATGCATTGGTAGATTCCCGTTCGTTCGCTCCAAGCATGCTCCATGCATCTGCGATATAAAGGTTGTAAGTGCATGGTAACGTGACATGCTTTTTAGGTTGTTTTGTGTAAACGGAGATCCTTTCTGAAACGCATCGCAAACGCTAGTGTAAACCCAGATCGTTTTCATTCTAAAACGCTGTTTTAAAACTAAAAGGCACTAGTCTAAATGGGGCATGTACTACCATTACTGAATGTCCTGCTCCACAGGAGGGTGTCTGGGCCTGCCCTGAAAGTCCCGTAGTGCACCTTAAACCTCTGCCTTTTACAAAGACTGGCACTGATACATTTTTTCATATTTTACTATGAACCTTTGACACCCCAAGCTTCTTCATTACAGCTCGTATGAAATCAAACTGTGCACTTCACAGCAAATGAATCCCCTAAAAACATGAAGGGACAGCTGCATTGAATAATAAATACTGACTTGATAAGCTGACATTTGGGATGTGGCGTGACATTTAGCAGTGCAGCCCCGCTGCACAGCTCTGGGAATGTAAATGAGGATTTAGATGCACATGAGCCTTTTGTTTCTTGCGGCCCCATTATTCTCTTTTATTGTAATGGAACTGCAGGGGAATAATGAAAGATTATTGTGATAATTAATCTTGGCTGGATAGGTTGAGAGAGTTTGATAGATGAGCTGAACTTCTTTGCTAAAGGAAATGCGTGTTTGTGCTTAGTTCCTCTCTCGTCTAGCCTTAAGAGCAAGAGGCATCAGATCAAGAGCGACCCTACACCGTTTGGCTATGAAGGTACCACGTGGACAGCACGGCATGCTGCATGTTGAATATAGTTCTTGTAAGATGCTTGTGGGTTTGTTTTTATTAATTTATTAATTGCAATAAGTGGCTCGATGGTTTTTATACAGAGTTTGCAAGAACGTATTGTTGTGTACAGTGCAAATTTGTGATCTTACAAAATTAGTTTGTATTAATATGGAATTAATTATGATAATTAAATATATATATATATATATATATATTTACATGCATTTAGTTTGTTTGTTTAGTTGCAAACTAATGTTAATATGCATTAGTTTAGCTAGTATTTTTTATTATGATATTATATTATATTATATTATATTATATTATATTATATTATATTATATTTATATTATATTATATTATATTATATTATATTATATTATTTTTGTAAATACTTTTTTTTTTTAATCAAAAACATTTTACTATATTTTTAAAAAAAAATGTTTTACCGAATGTCGGTTTTCTTTAAAAAAAAATGCATTAATCAATTATTATAATTATGTGAGAAAGCCCTCAATTGGTATGCATGACTGTACCTGTATTAATTTTAACCATCAGGTTACCATATTTCAGTTGATGCTTGTTTTGTGTATCTGTTCTGATTTGCACATGTGTTTATGCATTGTGGTGGTGGTTGTTTTCAGCTCATCTTAAGCGCGTAAGCGTCTATCTTCCTCCAAATCTATTGAGTTTCCTTCTCCTCTGCCTTCTGCCTCTGAATTTGAGCTGTGCCTTGTTTTATCATGCTCTCTCTTGTTC
>JAUCMU010000013.1:11749866-11761566 GCA_032275025.1 Enteromius treurensis
TTTGTGTATCTGTTCGGATTTGGACGTGTGTTTGTGCATTGTGGGGGTGTTTTTCAGCTCATCTTAAGCTCGTAAGCGTCTATCTTCCTCTAAATCTTTTGTGTTTTCTTCCCCTCTGCCTTCTGAGTTTGAGATATGCCTTGTTTTATCATGCTCTCTCGTGTTCAGATAAGGCTGTGCAGATATCTATTGGTGTGAGAGACTTCCTGTGGTTATTTTTCTGGCGGTTGACTGTTACTGATTCATGCATGTTAATGTGAGGTTCCGTTTCACCTGCAATGCTGCCATTAAAGAAGTCATGTTTGGTAAAACAGTGAATTTCCTGACAGAAACTCCGCGTGGTGCACTTCCTGCTGCGAGCAAAAGTAAAGGTACTGCCGGTACCAAGCCCGCTGTGCCGAGGTCTGCGTCTCAACCAGGTAATCATGTGTAAAGAGGCAGTGATATGCCAATCATTTTGGGTCCTGGCGGATTGTTTTTGTCTATTTTCATACCTCGTTTGATGTCTGATGGTGACAGAATCCGTCAGAGTTATTTTCATTGAGTGCTTCAACGTCTTGTCTTCTTTTCACAGAAGATTTTTCTGGCAAACTAGACTATTCCCTGAGCATCGTCTCTCATAAGATTTTTACTCAATGATGTTAACTCATTTGTACTGTTTTCCAGGATGGAGTCAAAGGCGTCTGCCATCAATGGACGCAGAGGATTTTGAGACTATTCCATCAAGTGCTGAAGAACTCTCCATTTCCTCAGATGGAGAGGATGAAGGACAGAACAAAAACGTATGTGTTTGGGTCTACAACGTCTTTATCCAAATTCTATTCACATATTTCATTCATTCCCTTCAGCCCCTTCAAATTTGTATGGAGGGGGAGCACTCTCTTGTCCTCCCAAACTGACTTTCTTTCTTCTACGGAATGCGAAATAATAACCATAAAAATAATAATTTCATTATTTATAATTTTATTTTAATTTGTAAGGTAATTTTCCTTTATTCCATTTTTTTTGCAAGAATACAGATAGTAAAATTTTGCTGTTTGTAAAGATATATATAAAATAAATTATTTTTTATTAAAAAAATTACATTTTAATTTTAAAAGTACAATTATTTTAACCCCCCCCCAAAAAAACTTTAAGAATACTAATATTTTGAAATAAATAAACCATTTAGAGAAATAAATACAATTAATTAAAAAATATAAAATTTTACATTTTATATATATATATATATATATATATATATATTATAATAATAAAATTTATTATTATTTTCTTTTTTTTTTTTTTTTTGCAGGAAAACAAATATCTATACAGTTAAAAAAAATGTCATAAAATACATAATGACACAATTTTCACTTTTGGTTACAATGTTCCTTTCAGGTAAGAAATTAACAAACAAAAATGATCACAACTTAGAGATTTGACCGATCTGTAATGGGAGCGTATATAAAAGATGGGGTCTAGCAATGTTTCACAATTAACACAGAAAGGAGGTCAGATTATCGTAGTCTCTTAAACACCCAGAGGAGTTTCTTTGTTTAATCCCTCTGCTTGATGCATGAGGAGAGAAAATCGTCTTCAGTAAAGAGGCTTAATAACAACTACGAAGCGCAAAGTCAGTCAGAACCTATTTAACAGCAGCCAGAGGGACCTAAATGTCACATACACGGATCTTACCACCAGAGGGTGTCCTTTAACAAACAAGATTTCTATTGACAAAACACACACACATCCCTGATCTAAATTTCCTACCAATTTCTTCCCAGTTCCAAGTAAAGCCAAAAAAAAGTGACATGAACCTGTAATAATTAATGCTCTTCTTTTTTTTCCCTAAGGGAGATAATAATCGCTATCAGGTGCAGCTGACGTACGAGTCAGGTACCGCTCAGGAACTTTCTGTCGAAGGAGGAGATTTAGTACAGTTCCTAGAAGAGTCGGAGAACGGCCACTGGTGAGTGATGAGTACAGTCCTCATCCATATACTGTATATTCAGAGACCTGACCTGAAACCCTCTTTCTTTTGAGACATCCATTTTTGTTGTCATAAGTTTTTGCTTTAAAACCCCACAATTTTTAAATAGGAGTTTCTTTAAAACATGATTAAAATCTGTAATTTTGTTGATTTGTTTTTAAACCAATTCATTCTCTAAAAGGTGGTTTATCGGACAACTTAGAAATTGGGTTTTGTTTTTGGTGTCACTTTTTCCTTTTTTTAAATTTATAAAAAAATACACAGATTCACCTCTTTTATAATAAGCCTGTTTTTAATTTCTGTATTACATTTCATTTTTGCCAGGGTGATACAGCTGTACTTATGTCACACTGAAGAAAAAAAGGCATATTAAAATAACAATTTTCTTGATTTTAATATTCATTTTCTATCATAAAGAAAACCTCATTAAGTAGTTGGGCGTATTATTCCTCAGGAATAAAGCAGTGCTTCACTGCTTATTAATATTTGGAAAAAACAAAACTAAAATATGCAAGTGTGCAAGTGAAGACTGATTGCTAAAGTTTTGTGAGAAAGCATAAAAATTCTGCAAGTAAATGCAAAACGTTTTATGGAGAATGCCAAACTACAACAAATGTGAAACAACTAAATGTGAAAATATGAAGGTTTTGCAAAAAAATGCTAAAGTTTTCCAAACTAATAGAATTCATTTTTGTAATTTTGTAATGTTTCCTCTCATGTAATTTTTCCCATTACCATGTCCCTCTAGGTACTCCTTAACAAGTGAATAAGACTTAATTGCATTAATGTAGCTAGACCTGTAACTATCATGGTCTATGGTGCACAACACAACATTTACGGACTCAATGGAAGTCAATGGAATTAAGCCACAGAACAGCAGAAATGCTCCTGACCACAAGAGGGCAGTGTCAACGTGAAAAAATCTAGATTTTTCAGAACTTTTACATTTAGTCATTTTGCAAACGCTTTTTAAAAAAAGTTTAGTTGTTAGGTTTAGTTTGCCCGTTGCATATATAGTTGGAGATATATTATCCTCCAATTCTACAGCGTCTCTTTTTGTGGCCTACTGCATGTCTTCCTTTCTGTTTAGTACATTGCTATGTGTTTTGGTTGACCACATGTAACAGGTCTATCGTACAATTCCAAGCAGTCAACCGATCACACTGAACCCTTGTTGAGCTCCAGGTTCTCTAGCACAAAGCTGTAAGTTCTGTAAGCTGCTGTTGAAGGTGAACACTGTCTCTCATGTTCTAGGCTAGTCAAGAACCTTAGAACTCAGAAGACAGGACTGGTGCCGCCCACTGTCCTGCAGTCCACAGCAGAGGGAGTAGACCTTTACAGTAACTCTGGTACCGCACACCAATCCCAGGATGAGTAGCAGAAGGGCATGACTGACATCCTCACTCTCCATAAAAATGTATTCACGGCTATCGCACACATACACTGTTAGCTGCTGTACATCTGCATTAGATGATGATACGCTTTGACCTGTGATGTCACTCAGTCCCTTCTCACTCAAACACATTCTGTACGTCACATGTGAATGCACACAAGACACCAAGTCATGAGACAAGCCGGCTGTAGTTTGAGATCTAGGTCAGCAGACGGCGAGACTGACAGAGGCATCTGTTTGCGCGATCAGCTTTTTTTTTTTAAAGAGGTGTGCATGACATCACCTCCACAGGCATGCACTTCATTCCATTCAAACTTGGCCTGCTCACAATGCCACTTTTGGTCCTGTTTTTCCTGTTTTCTCAAACTCCTTTAAAGCTTTGACTGAGAGCAGAGGCATCTCCGGACTCAACTATAAGGATTTTTGCCTTGCTGAAATGTTACGGATACAACAGGCATGCATACAAAATATTATTACAATAATAATGCGTTTTTTAAAACTTTTTTATTATATTACAAAACGTAATTTATTCCTGCAGAATTAAATTTTTCATGATCAGTTTTATTTCTTCAGTATCACATGATCAGAAATCATGCTAATAATGTTGAAATAGTATTTATTTTGAAATACAGATATTTGTAATAATAAATTTGAATGCATCCATGTTAAATAAAATTATGCTAATATAAAAGCATGCATACATATATTTTATAATAATGTGTGCTTTTGTGTATATATATTAATAAAGTAAACATATCTAGCCTAACGCTTTCTCTCTCTCTATATATATATATATTTATACACAAACACGTGTGTTAGGGGAAAATATGTTTACTTTGTCAATATATTACATTGCATTATATTTTATGTCTTGCAGGGAAAAAACATGTAAATGTATTTAATCAGAATGAAAAGTTCTTCACAGAACACCCATACTCATATATAATTGTTGTATAATTCCATATATAATTTCTGTGATTTTGCCATGACTTTTTAGTATCATATTTCATATTTAGAAAAAATTATGCACTATATATAAATATACTTTTAGGGTTTCTTTACAAAAAATATCTTTCATGCTTCACTCCTAACATTTCATCCTTATTGTTGAGCCCTGCAGCTGTTTGGAGCTGAATATACTATTGTGTTTGTACGCTTTTCATGTTGCGCTTCACGCTTCTCCACCTGTGCTTACTGGCAGAAACAAAACACCCTCATTTAAAAAAGATGTTAAGTACAGGAATAAACTCTGAAGGTTTGCGTCTATGTCATCTTTTGTTTTTGTTTGTACGGATCTTGTCCTTGCTGTGATTGAGGGCTGTTGCAAGGTCTGGTTTTGTTTTGCCACCCGTTTCCTCTTGCTCTTGATGGGGAAAGAAAAAAAACTGTATATTACATCCCTCACCTTTTCATTCTCTGCTTTTTAGATATTTTCAGTGACCTCTGCAGCGCTGCCCTCACCGACACAGAAGAGGCAGACGACAGCGCTGGGCCTCGTCCCGCTCAGGACGGCACATTTGCATGCTGAACGTGCTGTGATGTGTCCTCGCTTTCTGTAGCGCCCTGCTTATACACCATTCTCCACAACAGCTCCATATCTTTTGTAAAACTTCACAGACATCTGCTCCGCTGAAGGAACAGGTGACGGATCAGAACGAATTCCTGTCATTTCTGGCCTTCTCCTGCGCCGACACAACACTGACAACATTCTGTAGTCGGGAGTCAGAAATTCAGCATGCAGCCTTCGTTCTTTGACTCTGCTGTGCCTTAGCAGCAAACGCAGGGGCACTTGAAATGAAAAATCCGGAGCTCTGTGTGAACGCCAGATGCTGATATCTGCACCAAGGCTGCCATTTCAAAACACTAAGAAGAAGAGACCCTAGACTTTTCCGTCCTGCTGAAGATTTCACTGAAATGCTATAGTTCTGTATATCAGGATGGCTCACCCAGAAATAATAATTTACTGACGTCTATGAATTTCCTTCTTCTTTAAGAAATAGCCATTGACTTCCATAGAATTCTGATATGTACTATGTAAGTCAATGGCTATATTCATTTTTGGGTGAACTGTCGCTTTAAATTTACTTGATTGTTTTGTTGTTTTTGCTTGTTTGCTTATGAGACTGTTGGTCAGAAACACAGCACTTTTGATGAATTGATATTCTCTTATGTAATGTACCATATTTATACTTATCTCTTTTATATTCTGATATGAAAGTTGTACAAGCCATCTGTAAAGCTTTGTTCCGCCGCTGTTTGTAAAGCTGAAGGTCTTTAATTCGCAAATATTTGCCTCTACTTGATATATTAAGCTCTATCATGGTCTGGTTGTACATAAATAATCTCAAAACATGTGGGATATTTACTCTGGAGAAGTTTTATATGTATTTCAGAAAGTATGATTGTTGTAGCATAAATATTCCAGCTGTACTGTAAAAGCATCTGATACTGTTATTTTACCGTATTGCTCATGAAACTAATACAGAAATCAGATGTACTGTATCCTTCCTGCGTTGACATGAAGAGTTGGATGACAGTGAATGTAGTAATGATGCCAAAAGTTATTTTATAACCGCCAACATCCACATATGATTGTGATTACTTTCTGATAGTTTCTTAAATGTAAATATCTAAAGCACAAAGATTTGAAATTGAATGCTGATGTGATTCTTGCTGGTATCATCATTCTGTTCATATGTGAATATTTTGCTTTTCACAGCTTCCTTACGGACGGTATATATTCGCTGATGTGTATATGCATTAAATAACTGTACATGCACAAATGCATAATGAAATACATTCATTATAAAACAATGTCTGTGACTTTGCATATGGAGATCGCTAATATAAGTTAGAGATGTCTAGAAGATGTAATGAAATCTTTAGAGGCTCCTCATGGACGACTTCTAAGAACCTTCAGGTTGAAAATTTGGTTGTAATTATAAGCTTTTTAAGAGATTGTGTGACACCAAAGTGTGCATCTAAGAGGGGAACAGAAACGAGAGAGAGGGAAAGGGCCAGGCAAGATTCACTGGGCTTTGTTCTATAGAGGGTGTCTTTCAAACTCCCAAAAACTCCTTAGGGGTGGCAGGAGAGTAAAGCTGAAGAGAAGGAAAGAGAGTGGAGAGATCAGGACACAAAGACACACAGAGATGTGACAAGCACTGAAACTGAATTTTAAAAAAGTGCACTGCCTTCACTTTGTCCTTGGGTTTGGCTTCAGGTGTCTAAAGATTTTGAAGACACCTGGCAGTCTATTTATCATGAGTCGCTGCCTCCCGAAAGCAGGCCGGGCAGAAGAAAGAAGGAGACTTCTGTCAGGAGGAAAGGGGCTGCTCTTTTGGATAAACGGAGGGCAGGCTGAGTCTCATTGCTCGGGTTCAATGGAAGTTAATGGGGCGACGTCACATCGGGACAGTGCAGGATGATGGGTTTTTATTTATTTATTTCTAACAAGACAGGAGTTCAGATTTAAGATGTGAATGAATGACAAGGACAGAAACTACCTTTCATAACTGAATCAATCACTTGCTCAATAAAACATTGACTTTGATTCACACCATGATAATCATAGTTTCCATTCAAATATGATCATTTCTAGTTGCTACCATAATAAATTATAAGGGGGCTTTCGTGACCCTGGACCACAAAACCAGCCTGATTAAGTAAAGATCATGTTCCATGAAGATATTTCGTATAGCCATTCTCTTCCCTAAATATAAAAACTTAATTTTGGATTAGCAATATGACTTCATTTGAACCAACAAAGGTTTTCTCAATATTAAGATTTCAGATATAGTTGTATCTCAGCCAAATATTGTCCTAACAAATCATTCATTAATGGAAAACTTAATTATTCATCTTTCAGGTGATGTAGGCCTATACATCTCAATGAAATAACTGACCCTTATAGCCCTATATAGAATAATATAATGAAATATACTGGTATTTTCACGCGTAGAATCATTTAATATAAACAATTATAATAATTGTACACTTACAAATCCATCATTTTTTATTATTAAACTTCAATTTAAATAATTGCATTTTGATGGAGCCTATGCTTAACGTAAAGTTGATGACGGACAATAAGTTTCTATGTATTTTTGTTAAACATTCTTATTTAGTTATCTTTTTCCTGGATGTTTGTGAGTTGTTTCCATCAGTACACATTGGTTTACATCTTGTGTTTTAACCATAAGACCATTAAATACAGTTCAATCACTCACGCGCTGGTGACTGCACACACAGCGTGCATTGCCGTTTGAATTCATCAGCCAATCAGAGGCGTCGCTTTAGAACTTCCGTCGGGTTCGTCGCTCTCAGCCAATCGGCGTTGGGCTCTCATGTTTGCTTGCTTTTTTGAATTCGCTGAGTGAGTTGAACGGAGCCACCTATCAAAAGAGCGCATACAATGGACTTATTATTCCAACAAAACTTATTTTCGTAACTTAATCGTTTTATTTTTCACTTTAGACGAACTTTACGCGTCGTTGTGCTGACAAAGGGTGTTTATGTGCGTACGCCTCCGTTTTAATCAATAGTTCGGCTACTTAACCCCAGATTGCTCAGCTGGTTGAACAGCCAGTCAGTATTTCTCCTTTCATAAACATCTTTCCAGCACATATCTGGACGTATCCCATCTCATAAGGTGAGTTTCCATCATCCGTTCTTTTTTTATTCTAAATACAAGACTTTGTTGGAAAGAATTTCTTTTGTTTAGAAGTTAGCTAACGTTAG
Organism: Enteromius treurensis; assembly: GCA_032275025.1. Classification (NCBI taxonomy): domain Eukaryota; kingdom Metazoa; phylum Chordata; class Actinopteri; order Cypriniformes; family Cyprinidae; genus Enteromius; species Enteromius treurensis. Next base: position 11,757,972 of record JAUCMU010000013.1, read on the forward strand.
CCGTCGCGCTAGCCCATATCACTGAAGTGCATCGCAGCTGCCAATCAGCTGTCACCGCATTGCTCTCTAAAAACCTGACAGATCTTTACAAAATGTGATTCTTTACTTCATCACCTGTTCAAACGTGCATACATATAGACATATCTAATGGTTGTTTCTCACTTGGACGTTAATGAACTGCAACTGCTGTTTATTAATGTAATGTTGCCTTCAGATAAATTATTCATTGCTTTTATGCAGTTGCAGTTTTTTAAAAGACCATAAAGAGTAAACTTTGATCATATTTTGTGGAGATTTATATATATTGATTCTCTCCTCCCTTTAACCTTCATCCTTCCCTTCTAGAACTCAACTGTTTGTCTCTTATTTCTGTGTCGCCCATGTTCACTCCTCTCTCTCTAGCCTCCAGCTTTTGATATTCTGGACAGGACTGGGTCGCCACCCCTTGTCACAGAGCCATGGCTGACAGCAGCATAGTTACTTTTGGGCCAGGCCGCAGCCTGCTGGTTGACTCCTCCGTATACGACTCCCGGATGGCAGAGACCTCAAAGGAGCAATTTTTCATGGGTCTACACGCCGACGAGTCAGAGGGTAAGTGAACCGCCCTCCATCTCCATCAACCTTATATCACCTGACATTTCCATAGGGTGGACCGTTTAACTGAGCCAAAACATAACAAAAGAGGTTATTTTCTTTCACTCTATTTTGTCTATTTCCACAGAGATTTACCTTTGCTCTTTTGTAACTCTTTATTTTGTTGTTGTTGTTTTTCAGATGTATTGCCCAAAGTTGAGACCAGAGTGGTGTTGGTGGGGAAGGCTGGCAACATCGCAGAACTTGAGAAAGCTCTTCAGGTACAAAAGAATATAGTTGAGTTTCATATAGACTGAGATTTGCACTAAGCTGCATCAATGAGCTAAAATAATATCAGACCCTTCTGAAGTATTTCAAGTTCGTTGTGAGATCAGCCGGAGAAGAAAAGTTTCAGAATCTTCTAATCTGATTAAATGTAATCAGTTTGCTAACAGGAAGGAAGTCATTTTGTGTTGGTAAGCTTAGTGCTTAGTACACAAAAGATACAAATGAAATCCCTCTGTTTGCCTGTCTGAAACTATTTTATAACTGAATTTTAAGGATGGTATGGTCTCTGGAGTATTTGTATGTCTGCTTACTAGTGCGATCCTAAAATTAAAACGGTACTTTAATTCACCTTAAATGCATTAGCTTCTCGTTACTTCTGTTATTTATCGTTTTCGCCTTAAAGAAAGAAGTCTTCCTGCTGACATGGCATTAAAAAATTAGGATTATAATAAAACAGGAGTTTAAATTCTGAAGTGCTTCTGTCCTTGACTGATTAATGTTTACATGAGCTATAATGTAAAAATATTGGCAGTGATATTTTTACATGTACACTACCGTATATAATTATTATTTGGAAGGACTCTTATGTTCAACAAGGCTGCATTATTTGATCAAAAATACAGTGAAATTCTTAATTGTGAAATATTACACGCAAGTTATTGTTTTCTGTTTTCATATTTTAAAATGTATTTTATTCCTTCTTAATAGAATCAAAAACAATATTAATATAAAATTCTTTACTGTCTTTCTGCATACTTGCTGAAAAATTTGACCTCCCAAATACTTTGACCTCAAAATTTCAAAGTAGTTTAGTCATGTTAGCAGTTTCGCTAGCACCCATTAATGGTGAGTACATTATAATTCAAATATTTTCATTTGTGCCTAAGACAAGGAAATTGTTTCGCTATTTTGAATTCATGTATTGGTTTTTGTCATGCAAGTGACATTAACTTATTTTTTTCCCTTTGTCTTATTATGCTTTGTATGATTATTAATTTATTATGCAACAGTAGTATTTATTAGGTCTTTGTTTCATTTTATGCAATATCTGGTTGAGTCCGTCAGTGTGTCAGTATCTTAAACGGCAGCTTTTGAGGACTGTTATCTCTGATTCTGAACTGGTTTATGAACATTTAACTCCACATTCTTACACTGACATGTGGTATGTGGCTGTTGGGAGTTAACGGACGAAAGAAGCGTTATGAATGTTCCTTCACTTTCTCTGACAGTTGCATTTGGAGGGCACGCAGGTCAGTGAGGGGGCATTTGGGATAAATGAGGTTAAATGCGTATGTATTTGCCATGAAAACTTCACATATAGTGCTTAGGGGAGGATAGGATGGGGACGTTCCTGAAAATCTCTCTTTGCCCTTGACACGATGTGAGAAGACTACAGATGCAGCTGCTTCTTTTAGTAATCTATTCTCCCTGCTCTTACGCAACTTAACATAGCAGAACTTCCTCCTAGACTTTTCTTGACATTTGTTTGAAGTTCTCATCTTAGTTCTGACAGGTTGCAAGGCCCCCCTGCTTGGGAAATTTATCAGCTTTGGGTTGCCAGGTTGACGTCAATTCTTCATTTTTACAGGCCATCACTATAATGGAAGTCCCGGTGGTAAAGATTAAAGAAGGGCAGCCGGGCACAGAGACGCGTGAGAAATTGATAAAATCCATAGTCAATATGGTACGTCTCGGCACCCGGGATCTTTGCATGCTTGAGAGCACAGAGGGGATTTGCAGCATGGTGTTTTAAGGGGGATTCGATTTGGCACTGCGTTGTTTAATATTAAACTCACTGGTGGTCTGGACTAAGTGCTAACAGTGTGTTTCTAACAACTTGTTCTGTGTTTGTTCAGCGGGTGGCCTTTAATCCACTGAATTAAGAATTAACTTATCAATCAGTCATGTAATCAACCCTTTGCTGATTAACCCCTGTTTTAGTTTAAGGTGTAATTTTTCTCTTTTTGACTTTATTTTCAAATACAGGTAAGTCACGGAATAGGAATATCAATGACAATAATAATCAAATGTCAGAAATAATGTACATTTCTGCACTAACAGATCTACCTTCAGTTCCCTTAAAAAAACATAACAGGCTGTTCACAGCGGACATATTCTTTCATATGCTCAGCTCATCTGGGATACATTAATTTGATTTGAAATGCAGTTCAAAAAGTAGTAGTGTAACTATAATTTATAATTTGTCACACTGGTCTTAAGAAATCATTCTGATATGCTGATTTGCTGCTAAAGAAATGTTTCTCATTAATTAAAAAAAAAAAGCTTTCCTGCTTAATTTTGTGGAAAACTGATAGATTTATCATAATAATAATAATTATTAGTATTGTTTTTTTAATTTTTAAAGATGAAAAATAAAAGAGAACAGTAAAAGTAAAATCTTTTGAATTTTTAAATGTTTTTTTTTATCAATATATAATGTATTCTTAACTGAAAAAAAATCTTAATTTATTTTTAAATATAAATTAAGTTTTTTAGAAATGGAATATTATAGATATTATTTTTCAGTTAACATATCAAACAGATCAAAAGAGACCTTAATTTTCATTTTAAAATAAATGCTGTATTATTATTATTTTTTTTTTAACAATTAAGCAGCAAAGATGTTTTCAATATTAATGGGAAATGTTTCTGTAGCAGCAAATCAAAATGATTTCTAAAGAATCATGTGACAAATTTTAATCTTTAATATTATTAAATATATAAAATTTATAAT
>JAUCMU010000013.1:11776138-11803164 GCA_032275025.1 Enteromius treurensis
AGAACTGGAGAGGATCTGCAAGGAGGAATGGCAGAGGATCCCCAAATCCAGGTGTGAAAAACTTGTTGCATCTTTCCTAAAAAGATTCATGGCTGTATTCGATCAAAAGGGTGCTTCTACTAAAGACTGAGCAAAGGGTCTGAATACTTAGGACCATGTGATATTTGAGTTTTTCTTTTTTAATAAATCTGCAAAAAATGTCAACAGTTCTGTGTTTTTCTGTCCATATGGGGTGCTGTGCGTACATTAATGAGAAAAACAGTTAACTTTTTTAGCAAATGACTGCAATATAACAAAGATTCATAAATACCACTATATATTAGGGGTGTAACGATACGCGTATTCGTACTGAACCGTTCGGTACGCATTACAAACCGAACGATTCAGACTAATACTTTTATATTTGGGGGAAAAAAAGAAAATAAAGTGTGTAAAATATAATGTTTTTAGTGCAACCCTCAAATAGGCAGCCCACACGAAGGGGAAAGGCTACGTACTGACTGCCCTTCCCACCCCCAAACAGACGAGAACTAGAAACACGAACATTACAAACAATCCCTGCGGCATTCAGGCAGGCATTTCCAACAGATTTGAACAGGGCAAAACAATCGATTGGTAACTGTGATCAGTACATTTTATAGCCGCAGATTTTAGGAAAAAAACATGACGTTTTACTTATACTTTTATTAAAATGAACAAGATGACTAGTTCATTTTCCTGATGGAGACTCAAATGAACGAGTCTGTAAGATGATCTGAACTCACTAACACTGAAAGTTAGATGATCACTAACAGAAAGATTGTGACCTTCTTTAGCTGAAGCACAACTGCGGCTCATGTGTTGAAGACACGATCTGTGCTGTCTGAAGAAAATGTGGACACACTCATCTTTCTGAACTTAAAATATTGAAACGGAGTTCCATTTAAAAACAATATTGTTCTTTTCCTTCTATTAGTTTATAACTACTACAAAATTACATTTCATTTTTTATAAGGAGCGTTTGGTTTTGGTTATAAAGGAGGTTTTGTTTAGTTGTAACTAAAACACCAAGCCACGCCCCTCGCACGAGCGGGTGAGAGAAGATTGCGCGCGAGTGCTTGACTTGAAATGAGCTCGCAGCTCCGTTTCCTCGCATGTACATCTGTTTTCCTCTTGCGGAAATGATTTACCGTGCTCGCCAGCATCAGTGGTGCACTCGCTTATTAATGGCATATATTTGCTGCCATAGATTAAGTGTGTTTTTCGCGAGCTGGTAGCTGCGGGGCGGGGCGGAGGATCGCGATGCTGGCTCAGATGGCATCGTCTATCGACCCAACCCTAATTTGTATAACACTTTTTAAATTTATTTTATTTATTTTGTTTAAAAGTAATGATCGATATACTTGCATGTATTCAGTGTGTCAGGAAAAATGTATTACTTTGCGAGGTTTACACCATTTGACAGTTTTCATTTAAATCTATTAACTTTTTAAAACATTACCTCTCTTAAGAAACTAGCAAAAAAAATGTAGGGTTCTTTTGTCATAGACCTGAGTAGACATCTCTTTCCTTGTTCTTCCCTTTCCTCTGTCTTCTACCTAAATTTCCTTCAGTTGTCATCTCCAAATTTTCAGCAACCTGAAAACAGTTCATGGGTGAAGTGAAGTTGAAGAAAAAAAAAAGTGAATAATTTATGCGTGTGCAATCTGTGCTTGCTGACTCGACTCTCTGGTCTGTTTCCCCAATTAGTGTGGGGATGCATTTAAGCACTGTGGAGGGGGTTGCTAGCATGTGCCGGCACGCGGCTGTGGTCCTCTTTGCTGAGCCCGAGTGCTGGCTCTGGCCTGGTAATGAGAGCAGGGAGAAGGGAACACTCGGAGTGATCAATTATTCATTTTAGGAAGTCCTCTGCATGCATATCTGTCGCCCCAATATGCATGACATATTTCGGCTCCACTAAAGCACCTGAAGGTCTCCCCACTGCTCCACCAGAACACTGGAGAGAACATTTTTACGTTCTTGCATTATGAAGATTGCTGCATGTATTAATAGTTTAATGTGCCTCTGTGTGTGCGTTTTCCTTCTGCGTCTTTTTTATTCAGATTGCCAGGAAGAGACACAAGGTGATAACCACGTTCCGGAGTCCGCTGGGTCAGACACGTCCTCCCGCCCAGCTCAAACACATAGCCTTGATGCCTCTGTCCCAGATCAGAAGAGTCCTTGACATCCAAGACACAGAAGGTGAGGGGAACACATGGCAGGTTGCAGCCCACCAAGTGCACTCGTGCATATTTTAGTTTCTGAAGTTCTGAATTAGCGCCCTGGAGAGGGAGGTGTTTATGTATAAAGTATGTCACTTCACTGTAGAGCTGGCCAAGAAGAAAATTCGAACAATTCTACTTTTACAAAATAAAAGACTGTAAAAAATACTGCGGTAAAAACACATTTAAATTCCAGTTAATAATGTACAAAACAGATTATTTCAATAATGGTATATATGTTAATCAAATATCCAAGTTTTATATCGTAAATTCAAGTTTGTTTAATTTAATTGTCTTTTACAGTAATTTTCTACAAAAACATTGTACAAAATTTTATTTTTGTTTAAACCAGCTTCGAAATGACAATAAATCCTTAAATGTCCTAAAATCTTTACACATATAGCAATACATTATTATAAACTGTTAGTTTTAGTTTTATAATGGGATATAAAAATGACCATTTGCAAGAACATTTTTGAATGAGAATGCAAATAAAATTAGTGAACAAGACTTTTGATTTGACTTTGAATCCAGTTCACAGAAATAAATGAAACTCTTTTTTTTTTTTCTTTTTTTTTTTGAGCAGATGTGCTGTTAAACCATCTGGCTTACCAATTTAATGCCAAACAAGGAAATAAAAAAAAATGTAAAACTAATTTGATTCCATGGTCTTTAGGAAATTCAATGGCCACATTAAAAGCCCATAATATCTTCGCTAGCAATATTCGCAGAATTATCTTATACTGCCAGCAGAATCATTTAGAATATATTGTTCATGTTTAATATATCACTCAGCCCTACTTCCCTGGATTTTGATGAGCTAAAGACACAGGAAGGCAATAATTTCACACCATAATAGCACATTATTGATGAAGATCACATTCTGAAGCCTGGAAATTGGACTGTGATTCAGATCTGTGCTTCCGCAAGAGTAGCTCCTTGTCCTGGAACTCATTTCATGTTTCAAATCAACTAATTTCCCTGTAGTGCACTCGTGATGATCCCATCGAATCACAATGGATAAAATGAACTTCTGCCCTACATTGTTTCCTACTGAATATTGTTTCACTTGGAAAGACAACATCTTCCAGACACGTGAATGAGAACCAAACAACATTTGTTACTAATCAACATGAATGAATGAATATTAATAAAAACGTCATTTATGTAGGTTTGGAGGATGGTATTGGGTTCATGTTTTTTTCTTTTCCTTTTTATAATTGTACCCAGTAATGTTTTATAACCACACAGTTATAGGCATATCTTAAGTGTTTTAAAATACGTGCTTGGACAAGATGATTAAAACGCGCTCGATTAATTTTATGAGTGGCCAGTGCCTTTTTTGTTGTTGTTGTTTAATACTTCTCGACTTGGTTTCAGGCCACATCCCTGACCTCACGTTTTCTCACACGTATTTGTGTTTATCTATTTTTATTCTTTTTTTTATTTAGACTGTCAGAATGCCTTTGCCCTGGTGGTACGTCCTCCTACAGAACAGGAGAACCTGTTATTCAGTTTCCAGCTGACAGCCGAAGACATGCTCAAATCTGCCTGGCTCAAAACTCTCTGTCGTCAAGTGGCCAACACGATTTGCCGAGCTGATGCGGTGAGCGGACGTGCACACGCACACACATAGAAACATGGCCACTTCCTCCTCAGATCATCCCCCTCAGGTCTGGAGCAGAACTCAATTATTTATTTTATTAGCTCTGCTTTCTTTTTATTGTGGCTATAAATTAGGAGGTTTGTGTGGGCCTTTTGGTGTTGGCTAATCCTATTAGATGCTCCTGTGTGGTTAAACTGGGAGGCAGATTAATGTAATTAAGAGTGGAATTGTACTTGAACTTTACACTTCAGACGCAGACGTCTTTATCTTCATGCTGCAGAACCACAGGTCCCGCCCAGGCCCTCTGAAACTGTGCATGTAATTGGCACAGACAGACAGATGCATGTATTTCCCTTCATAATTAAACATCCAGACCCTGTGGCTAAATGCATTTCGGCCCTCTCTGGCAGTTCTCCCACCAACCATGAGGTGGCCACCTACCCACACGTCACCGGCGTGAAGTGCAGACACACTCGCTCTCTGCTCCTGTGAATATCAAGAAGCCCCAGCTGTTTGGGAGGCTGAACAGTGACGCTTCTCTTTGCATTTTGACAGGCCAGCAGTATCGCTGTGTATTTATTTAATTTTCCCGTGTCTTAAACAGGAAGATCTCATTCAGAGCACCGATCCAGACTCTGTCCAAGTGAGCACAAAGGACATGGACAGCACGCTCAGCCGAGCGTCAAGGGCCATCAAAAAAACGTCAAAGAAGGTAGGGAGAGGAACTTGAAAGTACGATGCCAGGCGCATACAGATTTGTTCTTGATGTCAACGTTCAAGAGGCTATCTTAAAAATGACATTATAAAGCAGGCTAATTGTGCACGTTTGTGTTTTAGGTCACACGAGCATTTTCTTTCACTAAAACTCCCAAGCGTGTTCTCCAAAGGGCCTTTTTAGCCAATGGGACCCCAGATGAGAAGAGTCCTGGGCCAGATGGCGATCACATGAGCAGAATGTCTAGCAGTTCCACACTGGCTGTGAGTCTACACACATTTTCTTCTCTTTCAGTCTGTTTCTTCTCACGAATCTACTGATCTAACCTGCGATGAGAGACACGCGCCTGTAGGTGATGCATGAATAATGCACTCACCTTTAAGTAGGCCTATTCACATTATGTTGGGAAAAACTTGCACGACAATAAAATGCTATAGCTATTTGATTTAAATTGAATGTATTATGCATAAAATGTAATATGTATAAAAGATAATAATGGTAATGTGAAAAATTAGAACAAGATAACAAATGGTTTTGAAATGTGACTGGTATCACTTGTATTGACTACTAAAATAAAATGTGGAATATATTAGTATTTTGAGGTACAATGTAATAATGTTTACACAGTTACTGTATTGTAATGTAAAATAACTCGCTTTTTTAAATGTATTTAAACAGAAATTACTCCTGTAATCTGGGTTTAAGGCAGCCAGTACTCCAGTCTTCAGTCACATGATTTTACACCGTTCTAATATCTGATCAGTATGTTGAAAACAGAACTCAATTTATTTACAATGTGACTGTGTTCACTGGCACATTTGATTGATTTGATTTAATGCATAAAGAAAAGTATTAATTTCTTTATAAAATTAAATCAAATTTTGCCATAAACTTTTTAACAATAGGATATACTGTATGTGAACACCAGTGCCAGACACATGACACGAAAGCTTATTGTCAGGTGCTTTTCTTCTGTCGAACAAAAAATCATTTCTATTTTTATGAAAAGGGGGAAAAAAATCATTTTGTCATGTGAATAGGTCCATAGGGAGTGCATTGTTTCCACTGAAAATCTTTTTTGTTGCAAATTTTCACTTTTGGCGTGAATGAGCCTTGAATTTTAAATATTAAACTACAATGATCCGTCTTTTTTAATCAGGCACCTTTTTTTTTCTTTTTTCTCCCAGAGACTGATGACTATTCATTGAACTGTTAAGAATAATTTTGCCTCATAAATTGTTCAAATATTGCATACTCTTGTCATCCACTCACATTACATTTGGTCTAAACTGCCATTTGCATTCATTCAAATCTCTCATACATTCAAATGGCACATTTTAATCTCATTTTCGACAGTTGAACCTTTGCAGTATTACTTGCCAGTTCAGTTGGCTTGCGTTTCCCTCCCAGAGGACTCGTAGTTTGCCTCGCTCAGTCACTCATGTATTTCTTTCCTTCAGCATCAGGGGTCTTTGCTCTTTGCTCCATTTGAAAAGGGATATTTTTACCTTTTTCATTAAGGTGATTCATGCGCTTCTAAATATTTGAGAAATCCCTACGTTCGTAACGAGATCACGCTTGAATTTTTCACTCCCTCTTTCAAATTTAAAAAGTGAATGATTGTGAGGGCGTGCGATTGTTAAGGCGGGGTTAATGCAATCTCTTTTTCTCTTCCCTCCGTGTGAGTGTAGATGTCTCGTTCTGCCTCTACGTTCAGTCTGACGGGCTCTATTAAAAGCGCAGTGGTTCAGCGGTCAAACTCTCTGGACCATGCCCCGCGGCCCAGGGTCCCGGTGTGTGTCCGCACTCCGTGCAGTCCAGAGAGGGCTGATAAACCCGCAGCTCCCGAATCCCAGCTCAGACCATCCATCCTGTCCCTCCCAGCGGCCCAGCCCGTAGCTCCGTGCCGAGAGCTGCTGGCGCCCCCAGAGCCGCAGCGCAGGTTCCCTGGGTCCCCACGGCAGGAGACCCTCCTGTAGGACTCTTAAATGTGAGCACAGCAGTTCTACCTCTTGACTCCCTGTGACTTACTAACTCACATCTGGGGACGGTGTTGACACTAATACTCTACCGCACGGATGGGCTATGGTGGCACTCGTATATAGATGATCTGAGGACCGATTCAAAAGGGATTATTAAGTTAAAAATGAAAATTCGGTAGTTTATCCACCCTCATGCTGGCTTCACAAAGAATGACTTTAAGTTGAGATATTTACTAGCACTACACTATATTTCCTGTTATGAAAGTGAATGGGATCATCAAATGACACATAACAGTAACTCTACTGAAATTTAGACAACCTATCCTCACCCAACTTAGACGCAGAAGCCATAATCTTGCATATTTTGCATATTTACACTTGCCGTGCTGTGATGGACAAATGTATTAGCTTAGATTAGATTAGCTTTTAATTTTAAGTTTTCATTAAAATAATTAAACATATGTTTTTTTAAATAGTTGAGTAGTTTTTTTAATGACTCAAGTTTCTCGTTCAGAACTATTCTATTACTTAAATTGTTAGTTCATACAAAAATGAAAATTAGCCCAATGTTTACTCCTTGGTATATGACTTTCTTCTTTCAGATTTATCTAATGGGAGTTATGTTTGAAAGTCCAAATAGAGCACAAACATCTCTATTAATGCATGCTAGTAAGGACTTTAAGCATCCTCCACACGGACTAAATATATGTGAAGCGAACAATGTAATTATTGCCTAAACATCCTCCTCTTAATACATAATTTGCATTTAAATAGATGACTGAATGCCGCGTTGGGTTGCATGTTCTTGTTTGTCTGCTTAATGATTTTATTTTTTTTGTTCTTGGCTATGGCGGTGCACCAGCTTACTTCTGCTTAACATAGCCGTTCCATTCCCAGCTGTTGCTTAAAGTCCTTAATTACTAATTAATGGCGCATACGTGACACAGAACGGTTTATGTCATCTATGCAGAATGGCTTACATGCATGACAGAAAAATTTTATTACGGATAGGCAGGCTTTATTTGAGTACTTATGGGCTGTTGAATTAAAACACCGGCATACTACCATTCTAAAGCTAGTATGATAAGAATCATTTTTAAAATAACTCTTAATTGGGTTTGTTTGAAAGAAGAAAGTCCTGCGCTAAGGATGCCTTGAGGGTGAGTAAAACATGGGCCAATTTTCATTTTTGGGTGAACTAACCCTTTAATTTTAACTAGCATAACTCGTCGCTTTCAAATTGTGTATTTTTATGATACTTCATTTCATTCCCCATTTACTTTCATTATATGAAAAAGGTTTCAAATGTGGCTCTTTGTGTTCAATGGAAGAAGATTTTTTTTTTGCTTGACATGAGGGTTAAAAAATTCACTCAGGAATAAAAAATGGTCATAAAAATTATTTTGATAAAAGAAAAAAAGATTTCCGTTGAATAAAAAAAAAAAAATCACATTTCTCCAACAAAAGAGTGTGACGTAATGTGACAGACAGAATTATCCTCATTTTTGGTGAAGCATCCCTTGATCACTGACATCAGATCATTTATGCAGGGTGAAATATAAGTTCTTTTATAGTTCTATAATTCTCAGTATAATGATGGCTCTTTTATATGAAGATGTTATTGTTATTGTGGTGTACGGTGGGATTTCTCCCCCCCGTGTGACAGTTTGGTAGCGTTTTAATGTTTCGTTTAGCACACTCAAGGCAATTCATCAAATGGCATTTTTTCCCCTCTCATTGCCATTGGCCGCCTTTATTGATCTCGGGGCCTCCAATGGCAGTGCAAGGCCACCTTAACTCTTATTAAGCAATGCTAAGTAATAGGATTATTAGTGTGCGTGTGTGAAAGCAGCCTGGTGCTCATTACATCTGCGAGGTAAGGGTAAAACAAAAGAAATTGGGCTTGTGGTTTGCTAACCCCTCTTTCACCCTCACATCTCTGTTTAAAGGGAAGAATACAGTATTATCCTCTGCATGGAGGTTAACACTCCTTCGGGTAATGCTCTCGGTTCTGAATGGTGAACACTTAACAAGGGTCAACCGTGTGCATTCTTACTACAGCGAGTTTGTAAAGCCAATATCATTAACATGGATTTCTCTCCTCGCCTCCTCTCACCCCTTTTGAATAAACTCCCACAAAAACCTGTGAAACTCAGGCTTCTTAAATACTTAAGAATACTTAAATTTGAAAAATGGCTTGGCACTGGCTTTTGGTAAAAAGACAAAAGTAAAAAACACAATGCTGTTTAATTAAATCCATGAAATGAGCTGTAGTTATGTAGACTTTAGCAGTGTGGCACTAAATATATTCTTTTTAAGAAATTTACAGATTGGATGGAGAAAAATTTTGAAAATGAATGGATGTAAATGGCGCATATATATATATATATATTTCATAGGTTCATTTTGTACTGTATTGCTCCACATTTTTGTTATGCGCCAATAGAAATGACACTAACTTTAGTTTTTGAATATTTTGTCATATTTTGATTGCATCCAAGCTTTAAAAATGGATATGTAATTGAAATATCTTACATGTGTACATTAATTAATTTGCTGGAATTCAAAATATAGGCATTAGCATTTGGACATAAAAAAAAATAAAATAATAATAATTATAAAAATAAATAAATGTAATATAAATAAATATAAATATTATTTATTTATTTTAAATTATAATATATTAATAATTAATTTTTTTATTTATTTTTTTTTTTTTTTCCCATGTTTTAATATGATGTTATAAAATCACTGGCAAATCTTTTTTTTTTTTTTTTTTTTTTTTTTTAGCTCATACCGCCCACTCCTAGACTCCTAGAAAATAGTTTGTAAAAAGAGCCCTAAGTGCATTACAGCTTTAACCAACACTTCAACTCTGCATTGAATCTTTAACAAGGTCTTCTGGGTATGAAAATGCACCAAAGGTTAACACATCCACCATTTACAATTCAGCACTCTCGAGTCTTAAACTAATTAAAGACTAGAATGGAAATAACCTAGAATAACCCTAAAACCCTCCTTTCATCACTAGATTACATTTTTATTTTTCATTTTCTTTTTCCAGGCTAGTCATTCCCCATCCATGATCAACCTGTCATCCACCTTTGAGAGGAAATATCATACCTTCAGCCGATCCACAACTCACCTGTTCTGAACTTTGCGTCCAGTGTTGTAATTAATTTCCTCACTATGGTACCACGTCCGCCCGATGCCTCCAGCCCAAGCCCCCCACCTGGGTTTAATTTACAGATCTAGAACCCACCAAATGAAGGACGGCTTGTGTTGATGTCTGGGCACATTTAATTAACACTTAAAGAGACATAATAACTGACACACTCTGATTTTTATTAAATGGGTAGAGTTTTCAGACTATTATTAACCACTGAAAGTATTTCTTAATGTTTTATAAGATAGGCCCTATGCTAAACTAATCTAGTTTTCAGCTTTTATAAAGCTATACACATCTAGCTTTTGCATTTAAGTGGGAATGCTCCGAGCTGCCATAGTAAGGTCTGGTTTAAATGTAGCATACTTTTAGGAGTGATTTTTATTGTTGATTTAGGGGTATTGGTTTCTACAAAAGTCAAAAGAGAGTTGTTGCAGTCTACCTGCCATATTTATTCTCCGGAATCACTTCTATATGTATATTTTTCATTCTGTCTATATTTATGTGTAAATATTGTATTTTTCCTCTTTGTGATCATGTCATACTAATAAGTTTGTTTCCGTTGCATGTACCTTTTGTAGTCACTGCACTTATGTAAAATGTATTCATGTTTCACGTTTGTCTGTAAAAGGGATTCATATAATGTCTTTGCCTACTGCAGATTTGTTTGGAGTGGGTGGTTTTATGTTATTGGTTTGACTACTTTTGAAGGTGACTTCATTTATTCTTGATCAATAAAAGAAGCATAAAGCCTGTGCCTTGTTCTTGTCTGTTAGAAAACAGCTGTTTGTACACAATAAACTGAAGCCCAAACTATACGTTCTCAAGGATGTTTTTTGAAATTGGCGCATTTCACTAATGTGATATCCAGCCACTTCTTTCCATCGGTGGATTATAGAGCATGTACTAGTGAGGTAGTGCACATTATGAAAGCATTCATCTACAATCGCTTTCAATGGAGTACTTTGAAAGACGTGACTAAGACTGAGCAGAACACTCATGTCATTCCAAACCTGTATTTTCTTTGTTGAACATACAGGGATTTGCTGCAGTTCTATGGATGTTTTGCCCTCCAGGTTTTTGAACTGGTCACGTAACTGAAAACTATCTATTGACTTCTATAGTAGTCAATTGGGACCAACAAACATTTGGTTCTTCAATATATATATATTTTTTTTAACATAAGAAAGAAAATTATACAGGTTTTGATTGACGTGAGAGTGAGTAAATGATTAAATTGGTGTGAACTTCCTTAAAGCCCGAAGTATATGGATTTTCTATTTACTATACTTCTATCTAGCCATGCATGCTTTTGACATTGTCATTGTTGCATGCACTGTACACACAACCTGGCGTATGCATAAAAATCGTAGTAAGGCCATTTACATTTGTTTTAATGTTCTGTGTAGTTTATAGGACAAATTCCATTTATTTCATAGGGAGTTCCCTTTGCAAATTTGGCTGATGTTCAAGTTGGTCTTGTGACTTCTTCATGAGTATTGCTTATCACAGCCAAGCCATCGACAACAGAAAATGGAGCATATTATGCCTGCAAAATTAGCCGCACAACACCTTGAGGCTCAATGGAACCTACTTATTTCCTAAACCAAAATATAAGTCCTAGGTGTTCTATCAATTCACGCAAAATAAAAATAAAAAACTCATTGTGTACTCATTAGTTTTCTCATTATATGTTAGTTCTTCTCATTTCAATCCAAACCCACAGAACTCTTTTGGATGATTGTTACATGCTTTTCTACCAGCAAAACAGTGGAGAGTTGGATTGCAGTCAATAGAAATGATAGTTCAATATATTTGGATTCGATCCCAGATTGTTTGAGAACCACTGAGGGTGATCACATCTGAATGTCTCTTTGGTCTTTAAACGTGTCATTGACAGAAGCACCTCCAACATATCTGGGATGCAGCCAAACAGCTGCTTGACAGAAGGAGCTGATGGCATCACTTTGCAGATTTATTTATGGACTTCTGAAGAAACTCACAAAGACCAGTACGGACCTTTGAGTCTAAAAACATCAAATGGACCAGCCCATCAAACATTAGATTTGGAGGGGTTTAAAGAGAGGTAATATGGGTTTTCAAAAAATATCTTATTCATTGGAAGAACTCAATTTAATTGAAGGCAGGATTTCCATCCAATAAATGCGTAGCCCCAACTCATAAAAAATAAATGAATGCAATGAAATTTAATTGAGTGGGGTCAACTCAATTTCATCAAATATAGTTTTAATGAAAATGATACATTTTATGCTTGTTGAACTCTAACTAAAACATTTAAAGAAAAAATGAATTAATAGGAAGACATCCTTATACATATGTCTAGATATGTTTGATTTATTGAACTTTAGGCTTTAGCCAACTTGTTGTGCATAACCTAAGATGGTTTTGATACTCCACGGCATGCCCAAATTATAATTTTTATTACTGCTATTATTATTAAAACAACTTTGATTTATGTTAGCAGTTCCCTAAGCACATGCGCTACACTTTACCACAATGGTAACCCCCAAAAATACTAACATAGCAAAAGGTATTTTAAATACAAACATAAAAGAGCATTAAACATTAACAAGTCTCCTAGTTTTACCATCTTAATAAAAATGCCTAAAATAACATTTTATTTTAAGATTTACTATCCTTTTCCTGCTCTGTGCAAAGCCTGATGGGAAGGGGAAATACACTTCCTAGTTACACAATTAAATACACTTATGTTCTTTCAAAATAAAAATATTGAGTTAAAACAAAACAAAACTGTTTCAAGTCAATTTAACACAACAGGGAACCAAACATAATTGTGTTAAATGAAAATATATATTTTTTTAAATAAACTGAACAGTGTTGGGGAATCATTTTTTTGAGTCTTATCGAGTCGTTACATTTTTGAATCTTCTATCTGTTACCGGTATACGTCACTATGTAACATATTTGCATAATTCCGCCTGCCCGCGAAACACTAACAAAGTTCCTTCAGAATTAGAGTGATATAAACATTTTGAAACTTGCAATGCTCATGTATTCAACGAAGTCGAAGCCTTGTGAAAAATCTATTTGTGGCAACCAGTCAAAACAGACTTGGCCAACTGACCAATCAAAGCAGAGTTGGGTTATTGAGGGGAGGGGTTTACAGAACTTCAAACGAACCGTATCAAAGTCATCAAAAAATTATTATAAAAATATATATTTTTTTATTATATTAAAAAAAAAAATAAAAACAATGTTTTCTGATTTTAGATGCATTTAAACCTATTGTAGAGGACTCCAACATAATATAAGAACACTTTAAAATAGCATATGACCTGCTCTATAAGCAGCTCTGCCCAGTTTTAAGCAAAGCAGTTGTGCCACTCGGTGCTCATTACTTCACCAGGAGGTCTTATTTCTAGTTTTTTCTTCCTTCAAATCAGAATACAGGTTTTTATTGTATTAACGCAGCTGCACTCTGGCACTACAGCTAGCTTCTGTTTCTTTTAACTGATGGCGTAGATGCTGAATAGTATCCTGGATGCTGAACTAACAATGAAACCCTAAGGAAAAGAAAGGCCAGGAATATCAAAAAAGGAAAACAGAGGTCTTGGTTTTCTTGTTGTAGTTGCCTCGCCTCCACTTCAAAGCCATCGAATGCCTCATTTATCGTTGAATAGACAAGTACAGGCTCTTTGTTCTCAGTTGCGTCCTACTCATGAAGCATTTGATAGGCAAGAACAGGTCACTGCCCTGAGCTTGGCTCTTTCCTCAAAGCAAGTTTGAAAGAGCATTTAATACAGCAAAGATGACCTGACCTGAGGTGCAAACAAAGATGTGAATTTTGTTTCTGTCCAGATTTGTTCTGGATTATTAGCTCATTATGTTTTACAAGTCATCAGGAGCCAAGACAAGTTTTTGCTCGAGTATCCAAGCTAAGGCAGGATGACTTTAGGATACAAACTAACAAGGCCAACAGGGTCTACACAGAGCAAATGTTACGTCATTTTAGTGTGGAGAAAAGGCTCAGGAGCTCCACTCGCATATGGCAAAATGAAATGTGTCTGATACAAACTTCAATGTCAGAATTTCATCATTTTACACTTATGAGAGCTACCAAGAGAGCAGAAAAATGCTAGCAGTTGTTGTTGAATAGCTGCTACTACATACCTGTAACCTGAGGCCCGTTTCCACCTGTGTTTTGGTGAGCAAATCGTGCAACATTTGACCACACTGTAAGAGAGTTACAAATGCATCCAAAATGTCAAGATTTCCACCGATTGTTGTGCATTGGCCAAAGAAATCGAAGGGCAATGGGACTCTTCTAGGAGGTTGTTTAGGACTTCAGACAAGGTAGTTAGTGCACCAAGTAAGTTCCTTATGTTCCTCCCGTTTGTATGCTGTGTGGAATCAATAAAAAAGAAAACTTTGCTAAATGATGCATTAGTGCATACCTGCTTGTGAAGGCAGAGTAAAAATAACTATAAGAAGCTGTTGGTTTGTTTGTAGTAGGGCCGAGGATTGTGTAAGTACCTCTCATTAGAATGCTGTGTGTTTTCCCCTACAAAATGACTAATGATTTATTGATGATGTATCCCAATGAGCTCCAGGCTTCTCGTTGCAGATCTCATCACAGGTGAGTCTCTAGTGAAAATGGGAAAAGACTGAAGGACGATGTAGAGACTTCTCTCTTAACATGAGAATACTTCAAAGTCATCTGATAGAATTTCCATTCGTTTTGGGCTCAGCTTATAAAAAATCAAGTTGCATGTATGTTGTTTCATATGAACCAGTTGACGGCATCTGCAACCGTAGTTACGTGCGTGGTTTGATCTATAACGCAATACAACAAGATGAAGGTGTTGGCCAACACACACACACAAATTGCCATAGTTTCAATACGGTAAAAGCATAAAAACACAAACCAAGACATTCTCACCTGAGAAACATTTTCCCATTTCTTCGGGAATCATACGTTTTTACACACAGAGGCTGCACTATGTTGTGGCATCTTGAAAAACACTTGTTAACTATTAACTATACGACTTTCCCTCAATGAATTCTTAAATTGCCGCTTATTAATAGTTAGTAATATGTGCTTTATTAGCACTAATAAATAGCTATTATTTTTAATAATGTGCATGCTAATAAGAAACTAATAGGTCTAACCTTAAAATAAAGTGTTACCAAAATGTCATATTATTTTCCATTTAAATAGGTCAAATCTAAAGCCACACTGTAAAAAATAACCACGATTTTACGTTAAAACCGTTTTAAATGGTTAATAGTAAATTCATGTCAAATTCACAGCTTTGACAAGTTACTTTGTACCTGAATATAAGAGCTGTAGGTAAGCATTAATAGAAAAGGCAATGTTACAAGGGGGAAGGGGTATAAAATAGAATTGGGATTCGCCCTAAATGACCTATGAACATTTTATGGAAATCTGGACTTGGGACAAATGGTGTAGTTACAGCATCTGACCATCAGGGGCTAACTGGTCCGTGCTGACCAGCCAAATCCAGCTGAGGTGCCAACATATCTTCCTTCTACCCATTCCTCACGTGCATTCAGTGTTTCTGCACTAGTCCTTTGTCTGCTAACTGCTTGTGCAGGAAGTCCGCTGAAGTGTTCGTTATGTTCAAAGGACTCTGATTATTCCCAAATGAGCGTGCACCACGTTAACTCTCACAAGACAGCGATAATGACTGTAGCCCAAAACGGCTTTCCTCTGAAATCCAGACGGCACTTCGCGTTTCAGAGAATGAGTTTGTTCAGTCTCCGGGAGACAAAATCAGAGCGCGCCTCATAAATGCGTCCAATTAAATATATTTTCGGAATTTTCCTCCTCGTCTAACGAGCATTAAAAACGTAACCTTGAAAATTCCGTCAGTATCATAATCGCTGCCTCTGGAGAGTGACTGTTAAATAAATCCTTTTGATATCTGAAGTACAGACAGCTACTTCCCAGCTATGGCAGCTTGCCGAGTGTCATGTGCGATACGCAAAACCTTTGTACCGCCATTTCCATTCACTCTTTTGGCGAAGAGCATTGATAATTCGACGGCGCTGGCGCAGTCTGAGACTATTTAAATGACTGCCACCCTGCGCCTGCTTTCAGATTACCCAGAGATGCCTGTTTATGTCTTCTGAATCTCCTGCGGGTGTCTTCAAAGATGCTACTTCGAGACTCGGTGAAGAAACTCCAGCAGAGGATTCAAACTCATCCCTTTTGTTTGGGGAAATAATTAGAAAGTCTAATTTCCGTCATGTTCTGCAGGCGGGCATTTCTGAGTGTAAAATTGCACAAGATCAATAGTTGGTGCAGAGGAGAGGCGTAATAAGCTATAATTGTTCATCTATTCAGTGCTGCAAATACCTCATCCCATTTACAAAGAGCGGTTGTTGAAATATACCAGCTAAAGGTCAAAGGAGGAAAACGATTTTTTTTTTTTTTTTATGGTTTGCACAGAGTGCTAAATGCTGCAGGTTTCATAGAAATCCTAGAGACATTCCACTCTTTAATATTCTGTGTAACCGTAAATATTGCCATATTTCATGTTTTAAATGCTTGAGAGTTTAATTTTCTTGGAGTAGTATAACCGTAAGCTTTATGTTTTTCCTGTTTGTGCGGCATTTCGTTTTTATAGACCTAAACGACTTTATGATTTTGCAATAAAAAGGTAATATTAGTCAAATCTTTAATAAATCTCATCCACTGCCTGTAATTTACAACAACTGAGCTGTAAAACTGAAGTATTAGCCTTTTCTGCTGATTTACTGGGAAACCCCTTACATAATTTAGGATTGCCTGCTTAGATCATAACCCTGTATGGGGTGAATGTAACTAAAAGTCATGTCTCCAGATCACTTTCCTTCACTCAGGTTCATGTGGAACTCTGGTTTCTAATAACGTACTGTTCTTTTAAAGTAATATAAATTGGTTGAGGGTCAATTTGTGTCAGTGATCATCAAGCCAAAAGAGAAGTTCTCTGATCTTATACTCTTATTGTAGAAAACGGATCATTAAAAGTTAAGAATACCAAAAGCCTTAGAGGAATAGACAACCAGAAATGCATCTAAATGGCTTTCTCCCTTGAACATGAAATATGTTCTTGCAGAATGTCAAAGCTGCTGTACAATAATAGGAAATGGTGACTGTCAAACTCCCAAAATACAACATTAAAAAAGTCCATGGACTTATTTGCATAATTCAGTGTCTTCAGAAGCCACAAAGGTATGTATTTTTGTAATATTTTATGCTTTTGTTACTGTTGTGAATTATTATTGGCATTTATTTTGGATTATTCGAACAGGGATATTAACTTGTATGAGAAAATGACATTTTGTAAGTCATTAAAATTTTTATGGACAACACCAAATACCAGTGATGTCTCAAGTTTAAATAAGCAAGAATGAGATTCTCATTGCAAATAATGTCTCCAGATATGGCCTGTTCCTCACATAAAGCTATTATTTAACTTCACAAGACTTTGAAAATAACGCAAGACTTAGATGGACATACTTTTTATGGTAATTTTCATTCCTTTTGAAAAGTTTCTTTTCTGGATTCCTTTAATCTGTGTC
This sequence comes from Enteromius treurensis, assembly GCA_032275025.1. NCBI lineage: Eukaryota > Metazoa > Chordata > Actinopteri > Cypriniformes > Cyprinidae > Enteromius > Enteromius treurensis. The sequence goes on from JAUCMU010000013.1 coordinate 11,793,417, forward strand.
TAATAGTTTAAATGTGGCGTGATGGTGTGATGTTGAATGGTCAACTGCTAAAGCATTCCCTTTTAAATATTTTGTGACAGCTTGAGAACAGGGGCTAGCCTATTTCCACACAGAGTGAAGTTCTTCTGAAGAACCCCGTTTATTCTGATTGTGGAATAGTTCGGAAGGATTTTGTATTCTACTGTCCAGCTACGGATTCACACCTGTCTCTGCCTTTCCTCTCAGAAATGAGAGATGGGGACAGAAGGAGAGAGGAAAAAAAAAAAAGAAAAGAAAATCGTGCTTCTTCGGTCCCCCTAGTTCTAACCACAGCAGCGTTTCTGTGTTCACTGTATTTGATCAGAAAGATCTCCCAACTTCTTACTAGATGTTTACCTGCATGCTCTCCTGGGCTCAAAGCAAACAGTTTATCCCACCTGAAATCACAGCCAAACCAACACCTTCTTCCACACTCCAGAATCTGTCAGCCAACATCGTCTTCCTCTCTGACAACCGTATATTTTATAGTTAGACCTTGGCTTGACATCTGCTTCTACATACTAAGGTTCCTTATTTTAATGTTGTGAGTTTCTCCATGCGTTCATTCCACCTACGTCTCATCTTATTTCTCTCAATATTCATCATATACTGTAGTTAAGCACTTTGATATCTGCCTTTAGGCAGACAGTATCAGACTTTGTTTAGGCTGCTGAGATTGATTTCGTCAGATGCTTTTGAATGATTAATATTATTTTATTTTATATATATATATATATATATGTGTGTGTGTGTGTGTGTGTGTGTGTATATATATATATATATATATAATCATATTGAGTTAATATAGAATCAAATTATTGTAGTAACATCTCCATGTTCATTATAATGTAATGAACTGGCTTGTGCTGGGTATATATATATACAATATACAGTAAGCTGTATATTCTATATAACATTTTAGTAAACATTTTAGTAAAAAAAAAAAAAAAATAGAACTTTTTTTATTTAAAGAGACATTAATTTAATATATATGCAGAATTTTTTGATATACCATTTTTGCCTGCTGGATAACGCATGTATCTAATCAAACAATAACACATTACAATTTCAGAGATCCTTAAGAAACCTCTGTAAGGATTGGATTTGGTACTTACTTACATACTCAAGAACATTTCATTTTCACTGTTGTAAATAGTTAATATTATTTTTAGGGCCGGGACTTTAAAGCGTTAATTTAGATTAATTAATTACACAACAATAACTTGTTACATTTTTTAACGCATTTTAATCACACTTATTTTTGCACCGCATAACGTTTCTCTCTGGATGAGTTTCGGCGGACCGATTATACTGGAGCGCCAACTAGCGTTTCTAATGTTCTGAATGTACTTGAAAGTAGGGATGAACCGATCCAGATCGGCTGATATGTTTGTGCGTTTTGTCAGTAAAGCCGGTCCTGTAATCAGCGGTAAATGCCATCGGGTGCGTGATTTCACATTGAGCCGTATATACTACACACAGCCGTTGTTCATGGACGAGCTGATAATGAACATGGTTTTGCGCAGCTCGTCAGTGAACAACGGCTATCGATCTGGATCAGCGCATCCCTACTTGAAAGTATTGTGTTTTACTTAAAAAAACAGAAGGTCTACCTACCTATAGGGTTCCTGAATGTCTGAAATGTAGGCTACTATATTTCTAAATATCCTATTGCTACACTTAATGGCAATATTGCACTGGTCTTGGTCTGTTGGACTTGGTTGAACAAAAATAAGCAATATTTTGTTGCTTAAGCTTATGTATTCAGTCATTATTCAATGGTATACTAAAAATCCATTTGAAAAAAACTTTCTTCTCACTGTTCTCAGGTCAAATATGTATATGCGATTAATGCAATTAATTTCGATTAATTAATTACAAAGCCTCTAATTAATTAGATTATTTTTTTTAATCGACCTAATTAATTTACATTCATGTTTACTAACTGGTGATTCACAATATAAGTTAAAGTTCCTCAAATTTTTTTAGAAGCATCATCATTTTACTGAAATGTTGAACTTATTCTTTTCCAATAAGCCATTTTGTAGTTTAGTTGATGTTGCATCTAGACCAGCTCTGACCAGAGACAGACTAGCTTGGGCCTACTATAATCTAGAAACCAACAACTTGAAAATTCTCATACACCTTAAAATGGCATCAGTTAGTGTTTAAACAAACATATTTTCTCCACTCAAAAATTTTCACAAATGGTGTGTGGGTGTTTGTTTTGGTTGATTAGTGATCCTTTTTTTGGCCTACTCCATATGAAAGCCTCTGGTGATATGGCAGGAAGTCAGAAAAAAGGATGTCCTTTTTTTTGGAATCGGCTATCGTTAATTGTTGTTATGAGTTGTGTACATCCCCCCCCTTTACTCTCTCATACAGTTAGTCATTCCCAGATGGCAAGCTCTCCATCATTAATTAGAGGTGGGGGGCTTGGGGTTTGGAGAGAATGAACATAGATGGGGGAAAGAGCGTTACTGTTGTGGAAAAAGCATAGATGACATTTGGCTTTCTGATTGTGGATTTTTCTCTGTAAGGCGAGGGTAATTACTCCTCTGAACAACATAAGGTTTGTCTTGGAAAGTTTGCTGCAGTGTTCATCTAGCCAGGATTCAGTCCCACACTCAGGGTTAGAGACCCAGGGATCATTTTTAAGTGAATGCATTTCTTTCAGTTTGTCCTAAAAATCCTGAATTTATTTTTTATTATTATTTTTTTTTATTATTTGATTTTGTATAACAATTTTACATTGTGATCCTGCTAAACACACTGCTGTTTGTGTGTGACCAGACAAACTGTGCATTAAAACTGTTCAGTTTAAAGGGTAAGTTCACCCAAAAATGAAAATTAGACTTTTACTTACCTTCAAAGCATTCTAGGTGTACGTGACTTCTTTCTGAATTACATTAAAAATCATCATGACACTAAGCTCTATCATTTCAGTAATTAAATTAAATCCTCCTCTAAATTAATTAAATCCTCCTCTAGGAAATCCTTGCATTTTTGTAAGATAAATATCCATATTTCGTATGTAATAAACACTTTTCTCTCACTACTGCTAACTAAAATATCGTAGGCGGATGACGTACTGTAAGGCATAGTGGCTAGTGCATGTCTCTGGGAAATATAGGAGCACAATTTAATATATTTTCCTTACTTTAGCATAGGAAAACCAATTTTCTCTTGGCTTATATAGAATTCCTCCCGCATTTTTATTTACAAATTCTCGGTTTCTGCTTCTAATTCATGATTGAAACATCCAGAAGCACAGAAACAGGTGTTAAAAACTAACCTCAACTAAGCTTGATTGTTATTCACACACACAACTGTCATTCTCTCTCAAATGGCCATGGATTGAAAAAAAGTCAAGTAGTTTGTCACTGGATATAACTGTCGGTCAACATTTCTACATTTCTATCATGAAATGATTCGAAGTTTATGGAATTCTCCTGGTGTAATTTATTAACTTCATACATCATAAACCTGTACCACATTTAATAAAAACATTTTAAGTTACTTATTCTAATGCCTTTATTTAAATGGTTATTAAAACAGAGAATTACTTATATACAGAAAGAAAGAAACGAAAGTCTAGTGCAAACATTTAGGCATAATTTGTAAACTGTGGCTAGATGAAGGCAAAGTTTTGCCCAGTCTTACAAATGCTCCATTCCTTCTGGTATCCTACACTCTTGGGAAATACCTTTATGTTTTATGATGTGTTTGCACTAAACAAACAGTTTGTAGGACTTGTCTTCAAGGCAGAGTGTGATGGAAAATCTAACAAAATTGGCATTTCGACAGCGTGCCAGGGTTTTTTTTTTTTTTTTAGTTTTTTTTAGTTTTTATAAGCTCTTATTCCTGACCAAAACCTCTTAACAGAACCATAATAAGCTATCTATCACAACAGACTCTAGACCTACTCCCCAAAGGGTCTTACCACAGCCATTACATAGCTTACACATTCCTGGTGGGGTTATAATTTCCCTGCATTCTCTTGGTCTTCTAATAATCATAACCTCTTATCTGATGTAACCTAAACCCCAGTCAACTTTAACCCATGTTGCCTGGGCCACCCCCTCAAGACTAAAGGCAATTATGAAAAGCCTAACGGTGACAGTGGCCAATTGTCCTCTTTGACAGACCTTGGATTGGCTAAATGCTAAAACTGATTAGTCCAGGCATGTCCGGAGGATCTGCAGAAGGGAAAACCCCAAATAATACTGTGGGATTGTAGAGTTGGAGTTTATATTACTATTAATAAAAGAATAATTCAATAATTTAATTTATATGTAAAAATGAGTAAGTATACCTAGTTTTTTTTATATTTTTTTTTGCATTATGACATTTTTTTCCTTATGTCAGATTATTCTGATGAATGTGCGTGTCAGTATGTGAAAAAGATATCAAAGTACACTGAAAAAAAATTACTTTGAGGTGTAGTAAAATATACTAGATTTACTATCATAAATGTAATATTAATATTTAATAGTAATATTGCACATATTTACACAATTAATTCACATACAAAATGAACTGTGTGGGAATAGTAAGATTTATTATATATTTTCTCATATTATTGAACTGCTTTAAAGTTATTGCACATAAACCTAAAAATACTAGAGTAAATTTGAATCCAAAATCTTAGCACATTCAAATCAGTGCATGTTCCAGCTCCATTGGATAAGAGTCACATGCCCGCGCCTTGGATCCGAGAGACAGACGTTGCGATCGTCACACCTGGATGTACGGTAAGTTATTACCTTTTTTGTAGTAATTTGTGACAACGTATAGGTTCATGAGAATTATAAAAGATCGATTGACTTTGTTGTATGATGCTAACTCGAGGTTACATTAATCTAACGTTAAGTTATAGGCCTTCATTCCCCACTGCCGTTCAGGAAGCACCAATCTTACACAGAAGTCAGTTTAAAAACAAACAAACTTGTGTTGGTCAGTAAAGTTTACACTAATCCGGCGTTTTCGAGGATATTTTTGATGCCCACATTCTCTTTGCTTGTCCTTGACAACCGTGTTAAACAACATCATGCACATTGTATCGATATTGGTAGAGTCCTCTTCGATCGCTCCAGGCACGGAAATGCACCCGGGATCTAAATAATAAGGAATCCATATATCTGTTACTTGCATAAATTATTGTACAGTGTAAACAGAGATCGTTTCTAAACCACAGTAGAAAAGCCAGATTAAAAGAGGATTGTTTTCATTCTGTAACGCCATTTTAAAGCGAAAACGCACTAGTGTAACGTTAAATCTGCCACCGCTCTCATTCAAGTGAGATCAGGTTACATTTACCACGACTTTCAAAAATTACACGAAATAAATTCTGCTCCGTGCTCTGACATTGACAAACTTATTTCATTGTTATCTAGACATTATGATTGTTAACAAGCATCACATCAGAATACAATTCCTGCTTGTATTTCAGCTTCTGTTTATTAATTAGTCTTCATGTAAATTTCTACCTTTAATATAATGTATTTTTATTAATTCTGTTGTTTTAATATAACTTATTATGTTTGCTCATTTACAGGTTGACTGCACTGAGGAAATCTCCCAGACTCATGGTTTTTCACACTGGTCATCAAGGATAAACAGTACTGAGGTATGTAAATGTATTCCCTTTATTAAGCCCTCTCGTTTGACCAGAAACAATCATTTAAAAGTATCATTTAAATGTTGGTCTCTTGCCATTTCAGATAAAATAGGAATTTAGGAGACTAACATTGATTTCCTTAGAACAGATCTTCATGAACAAGCTCCCTTACACACTACAAAAGCAACCACCAGACAGATTCCATCTGTCCAGACGTTTCTCTTCCGATCTTCACTCAAATCATTGCTTGTGTATGCCATTGTATTATCACTTGGTAGTTTTTCTACGGATATTGGTAATCAATGATGAACAATGATAATCTGTTCACAGAACCAAAACACTGAGATATGAAGCTGTTATCCGGAGCCTCATACTGTACCTTGGCTAGTATGAAGAAGAGCTGTTTGGAAGGTAATGTATATTTTGTTCAATGACATTTTCAAATTGTATTACCATATCGTACACCAGGGGTGGGGATGCTCCTGGAGGACCTGTGTCTTGCTGAGGTTAGTTTACCCAAAAATAAAAATTCTCTCATTAATTACCCTTGTGTAGTTCCAAACCCATAAGACCTTTGTTCATCTTCAGAACACAAATTAAGATATTTGTGATGAGATCAGAGAGCTATCTGACCCTCCATGGACAGATACAATGACATTAAATGATCCCAGGTCCAGAAACATAGTAAAACAGTCCATGTGACATCAGTGGATTAACTTCAGTTTTGCCATGCTGAGAATACTTTAACCCAACCATTCTTCTCCCGTGACTTACGTCTTTTGCTATTTTAGAGAGTATCACAATGTAAGCCTGGGATTATTTCAGTTGTATTTCAGTTGTCTGTGGAGATTCTGTTTGCTCTCTAATCTCATCAAAAATATCTTAATTTGTGTTCTGAAGATGAAAGAAGGTCTTAGGGGTTTAAAAGAAAGTTCCCCACCCCTGATGTACAGGTTTACTGATCTATACTGTTTAAATTAAGCTTTGATTTTAGCAGTACATTTCAAGTAATTTATTTAATCTTTTTTAAACTATGTGCAGGAGGACAACCATAATGACACAACGCAAGACATCCCCAAGACTCTGTTTGTCCATGAAGCCGATGGAAAGGATCCAGTAGATGTATCTATTATTCTTGAAGGCAAGAAGATCCTGCCGGGATGTCACAATACTGCTAAAGATTTATGGGACTCATTTATACCCTCAACCTGGCATATCCCAGAGCACTGTTACATTTTTGAGCTGTTTCAGAAACGTTTTCTAGAATACAGTTGTGTGACTAAGTCATTGTTTAACTTGTGAAAAAAATAAACGTTAATTGCAATTGTATCTACACAGTAAAAACTAAAGGTTCATCAAATATCCTTTTGAGTACTCAAGGAACTTCAAAATGTATTTTCAGTGCCTCAAAGCTCTGTTTCTCATAATAGGGTTCCTGGAAGAACCATTTTAGTCTTTGCAGTTCTTGCAGTACCATATGGGATCCTTGAAGCCCTTTGTTTGCAGTTCAGAGTTTCTGGAGTCACCCTTTCATTACATTGAGACCTTAAAGGGCTCTGAAGGTTCCTGGAAGAACTCAAATTTAAAAAATGGGTTATTGTAAGATCTGTTAAAAACGAAGTGGTTCCTGGAAGATCTGACTTGTAAAAGACAGCATCTGTAGGAACCCAGAGATTCAAGTGACAAAAATAGGAAAGATTATTATTATTATTATTATTTATTTATTTATTTAACTTTTTGGGGATGGTAAGGAATAATGACTTCTGTGGCATTTGGTACAAAAACATGGGCATGATTAGAAAAGGTCTTAAAAATTGTCCCAAAAAAATAAATAAAATAAAAAAAATTCACAGTATATCCAATTAAAAGAAATACTGTATGTCTGAAACCATTTTCAGCAATAGGGAATATAGCCTATACATATTGGGCCATACAGTGGCTATACACCATGATAGCCTATAACAGATTATTTTCTGTATTTCATTCAGTCATATTGCAATTTCATCTGCTTCCATGTTGAATTTTGAATAATATTGTTGTACAACTTAAATACTATATATGTTTAGAAATAAATTTACAATTTTTGATGATAGATATTGTTTTCCCTAAAACTTTAAAGCAAACATTCAAAATATTTTATATTTTCATAACTAAATATGGCTCAACATATTGATTTAATTAAAAATACACTAATTATAACAATCTATACAAGTGAATCGGAGTATAATTAAATCATGACTGCACAACAGTAAAAGCAGGTGGCGATATACACAGGATGCAACGAAAGAAGTACTGGCGCGTCCTCGCGCACCTGCTGTCTGGTCGCGCGCGCGCGCGCTCGCGCAAGAGCGATTTTAAATACAAAGTAACAGTAACGGTTCCTCTCCTCAAAGAAACAACAACAGCGCAGGACTGTCTAGCAAAAGGTGAGTAAATCCGCCAAAATAAATCTACTGGTTTACTATTAATGCACAAATTACTGTACTGACATGCTTACCTGTATGTTTTAATATTTAAACGCTTGTTTTATACCATTACCATAACCGCTAATTTAATAGCCGCGATGCTAACTATTTAGTAGCCATAATGTGAACTTAGTGGGACAAAATGGAGACTACCAAATCACAAGTCAGCTTTTTTTGGTTATTTTTGCTCATTATATTTACTTTTAGTGATTGTAACTCATGTTTTACTTGTCATTGAACTATTTGTTGTCATTTACGTTTGTTATAACGTTACCCATCCATGTTACATGTATTTAGCTTATTTTTCCGATTCATTTACACACACATAAAAACTGTTTTTATCCTTTTCTCTCCTTAGAATGTATGCATACTTGACTTGTCTTAAAATTTCACTGAGCAGCACTAATGTAAGTATTTATTTATTTATTACCTTAACATATCTGAAAGTTTTCAGTGAGGCCTAACGTAACATTATTTAAAATTATGTATAAATCCAGTCTTATACACTGTTACACTGAAATAAATGAAACTTTTTTTTGTTGTTATTGAAGATATGTGTTCTGTAGTAAACCACTAGGACTGCTGATGTATGTTGCTGGCTCACAATAAAGTAATTTCTCTGTACATACTCCATTTTTTAAGGTGTGTAAATAAGTGAACAATTGTGGAGAAACATCAGAAACCCCTCTAAACATTCAATTACTTAGTTTGTTTTTCTACTGAGAAATCCAAGCCTTGCCCTCCCCAATCATTACATGATGATCCTGCTGTTCTGGACTGTACATGGTAAGGCAAGTCTGGGTTTGTATATTTTGAGTTTTGTACACGCACATATACATCTATATCTATCTATATAGATGCATCTATAAAAATTTGCATATCATGAAAAAAAAGGAAAAAAAAGTGAAACTTATATATTCTAGATAAATTACATGTTAATATAAAACATTTCAACAGGTTTTTTTTCCTTTAAATTTTGTTTATTAGATTTTACTGCTTAAAATACAGTAAACTTAAAGTTCAAGTTCTTAAAAGTATGTTTATATCTTTTATATGTTTAATATTTTCGTGAGCTATGAGCTCTAACCTTCAAAATTAAAATAATAATTAAAAAAAAACTTTATATTTTTATTTTTTTTTTAAAAAGTTTAATTTACATGTAATTAGTCTAGGATATATCAAAGTTTCACTTTTTTAAATAAGTTAAAGAACATTTTCACAATATTAAAATGTTCTCATTTGAGATGCACCAATATGTGTTCTTTCAATAGATATTGTGCATTAAACTTTGTTCAGGGAGTTTTCAACCTTTAACCAGTGCACTAATAAAACAGTTAATAAAAACAGAACATGCCTGTTATATTTCTCAATTTTAAGATGCTCTGAATAAAACCATGTGCTGAATGAATGTCAATATTTTTTTATTGCATTGTATGTAATTCCCTTCCTTTTTCAATGAACTACACAGAATCCAATGGTGAAGACCTATTTGGTGAGAGCAGCACTGCAGATTTTCTTGATAGTGAGGAGCTATTTGCTGACAAACCTACCAACATTCACCTGACTATAAGTACTTTTGTTCTCTTAAACATTACAGAAAATCTGTTAAATATAGTATACATCTATACATATATCTTTCTCTTGT
>JAUCMU010000013.1:11807662-11826623 GCA_032275025.1 Enteromius treurensis
CAGGTTGGTCAATAATATGTTCTAAGTAGCTGAAAAAAGCACAAATATCAGAGCATGTCCAAACATCTCAAGGGCCCAAAAATCACCTTGGACTCCAGAGGGTTAAGGCCTTTTGCCTTTGCACGGCAGCACGGTGTACAACATAATGGCGATTTGATAAAATCAAGTTTCAGGAGGAGCACGCACGAACGATCGCAGCTGCTCCCAATCTCATCATTATTCGATCACCCGCTAACCATACAGCAATAACTGACAGATTTGTCCTTTATTAGCCCCACAGTGGAAAACAGTGGTAATCACTTCCGTTCAGTTAAATGGTGGAAAAAGCGGCTTATGATGCATACCTGACTTGAGATAAATACATAGTAAGAAGTGTGACCACACACCACATTTTCTCTCAGTGAGATGTGAAAACAGATTTATTTGAAAATACTTTGTGTCTATTGTCCGTCTCAGAAGATCAAAGTGTCTGAGGTTCTGTAATTCTTACTACACAAAGCTAAGCATGACTAGGAGTGCATGTTCTCTCACCAGGGGCTTTACTTTGACTTCTCAAACTTCTCTGGGGCTAGGAGATTGACTTTACTCCCCCTGAGGGCTACTTGCATTGCATTTGAGATTGGCTTGTGAGCCTCCTTGATGTGGGGCCCTGCACTGAGCTGGTGCTCTTGTAACCACTGTTGGGTGTGGTAGAGAACCATGCTCTTGGGCTAGGAGCCTGACCTTACTCCTTACTCTTCAGTCTGAGGGCTTCTTTCATTTAGGCTTAGCTAAGCTTACTGCTACAGCCTCCGAGGCCCTCCAGGTCTCCTTAAGAGAAAAGCTTTCAGGTTGAGCAGGGCAGTACTTCAGGAATATGGCCACTGAATAATAATATATGTAAGTCATAAGAATTAGATTGCTTTAATATTTGTGATTGATGTTAACATTCACAATATATTCAAACAATCTACATTTCCCATGAGCAGCAGCGCGAGTGAAAAGGAGGAGAAGGCTTTTTTTGTTTTAGTTATTGTTTGGTTCCCTCTTGGCTCTTGACGAAGGCGGTCGCATCTGCTCTCCCTCCCTTATCTCTCCTGCTTGCTTCTCTTGCCTGTCTTGTGAATACTTCAAAGACTCTCCTTGCCTTGATCTTGAAACAAAAGGAAAATGAGTTTGATCAACTGGTCTCTGAATGCAATTGACACAATCTTCTCGACGAGAAGTGTGGGTTCTGGGGAACCTACTTGTCCTGCTGGGACGTTTGCTGCTGGCTACATGATGGACGGGTGGGACAAATGGCGCATCGTGTGCCTGGCCGCACTGTCTATGGAGGATGTTGAAGATATCTACCTATACGGAACTCTGATAACAGGGATCCTGCTGATTGGATTAGGTGGAGCCCTTGGATATCGACAAATTTTAAAAGCAGTCAGTTTCAACCCAAAGAGAATGGCTGGCTGGGAAATAGCGGTGACGAGAGCTGTTGGTACACAGACTATGGTTCTTGACTGAAAGTTGGATAGCATCTTGGTGAAACTAGCAGCTATGCAACAGGATTTGGACAGACCTGGAGACCAGTGAATGGACGTAAAATATCTGTGAAATTGGCAGATATTGATCCAAACCTGGTAAAAATACCATATTCTATTTCGGCTCTCACTTCCTTCCAGCTACTGCACTTCAAGGCCATTGCTGGGAGTCATAACAAACTCCCCGAAGACCAAGATAACGGGACGCTCTGGAATTCTTCCCCTCCCCCCTCCAAGGTCACCTGGCGCAGACTGTTACGGACTGTTACAGGCTTACACACCAACACGCAAAAAGACATAACAGCTACAGATTGACTTTTACCTTCACCCCACCCAACGCCTTTGTGTGCTTATTTCCTTCAGTGTGGGTAGGCGGTTCTGTGACCAGCGCTCTCTCGCTGCAGGAATCAGAAGTTGTTTGCCTACATTGGACATTTCCACATTCCCTGTACCCTCGACTGTTGCAATTGTTTTGTCTTGTGATTATGTTTTATGTGCTTTTTACACTGGACAGTCTGGAAGGGATTTTTTTACCTTCATTTCCTAATGTGTCTTATTCCTTCTTTTCTATGATGGCGCCGACAAATGGCTCATTTCACTGCATATTGTACTCTGTATGATTGAGTATGTGACAATAAATTTGATTCTGATTCTGAAATGTTTTGATGAAATTTGGGGAGCACTGTTTTTAAGTTGGAGTGATTAAAATCCCCCACAACAATAAGTGCATTCTCCGGTTGAGCAGTCTGTTGTTTACTGATGGCTGCTTGAAGTTCTTTCATAGCAAGCTTGGCATCAGCATCGGGAGAAATGTAAGTGGCAGTTATAATGGTGGATGTAAACTCCCACAGCAGATAAAACAGTCTACACTTCAACATGAAAAACTCATGCATTGTGAGCTGTAAGGTCTTATATAGACAGGTGTGTGGCTTTCCTAATCAAGTCCAATCAGTATAATCAAACACAGCTGGACTCAAATGAAGGTGTAGAACCATCTCAAGGATGATCAGAAGAAATGGGTTAAATATATGAGTGAAAACCTTTGAAAAAATTTAAGGAGGTCTGAATACTTTCCGTACCCACTGTAGATATGTATACAGTGGTTGATTAGGGGTTGTTTTTTCTTTTTCTTTTTCCTTTCCTCTTCTTTCATCTATTTTATTTTAATTCATTTTGTTTTGGCGTAATCCTTATATATCTGTTATTGTCGTTATAATTTGCCGTAAATGTGTTTATTTGCCTTTATAAAACGGTAGGCATAACAACACAACGCCATTACCATAGAAATCGATGCACATTCCACTGATGGACACACTAATCGGATATTAAAAGTTGCGATACGCTGTATGAACAGTCATTTAAATCAGGATTTCATCTTGATATGAACAAAATCGGATTTGGGCTGACAGTCTGAATGGGGCAATTCCGATTGGTCAGCAGCTGTGTTTTATTCACGACTGGTTCACAATGGTTCTGTGTTTCACTGAGCAAAACCCTTAGCAACCACCCTTAGCAACAAAAACAATCACTAATACAGCACAAAACTGAATGTATTTCGGCAAAATTAAATGTCTGTTATTTATTCGATTACATATGAGTGACCCCTTCTGGTGTTATGTTGCGTCTTTCATCTTTAATTTTGAGATCACGCCCTTCCTCGAATAATAAACGCTTGTCATGCACAAGTGTGCAAGCATCTGCTTGAATGTGTGAAGGGAATATTACTGTATCTATGAGTTTTCTGTTTCAGGTATGGTTTTATATATCCATATGTACATCAGTTTAAACTCACTACACCGTGAATCTGTTTTTAAACTAAAAGATGGAAAATAAGCGTTTTGTCAAGTATGTGAGAAAATATCATATGGTGTAAAAAAATAATTGATGCGCGGATTATAAGCTATTCTCTGTATTTATTAGATGAGAGGCATATTTGAAACATTCTCTTGAAGTTTACTGTTGCTGTAGGGTCTAACCTATTTTTTTGCGTAAGGACATTTAAGGAACTTTCTTAAAAAAAGTAGCCTAACATTATAATAAATATATTTTTGGTTTTATTATTGTGTGGTAACCGTTTTATAAAAGCAATAAGGTACTCACTTACACTTAGAGGCTGTAACAGCTATCTGTTGTGGCCTGTAAATTACAGTATAATGTTTTAAAAGCACAACAGGGCTGTCCAAACTCAGTCCTGGAGGGCCGGTGTCCTGCAGAATTTAGCTTCAACCCTAATAAAACACACCTGAAGCAGCTAATCAAGGTCTACTAGTCCAGTGGTCCTCAACTCCAGTCCTCGGGACCCACTGCTCTGCACATACAGTATTGCGTATCTCCCACTGATCAGTGGTATGGTATCTCCTTGATTTAAAACAGCTGATTCAGATCATCAGCTCGTTAGGGGAGAGATCCATGATCCATGAGCTGAGTGTGCCAGATAAGATACACATACAAAATGTGCAGAGCAGTGGGTCCCCGAGAACTGGAGTTGGAGACCACTGTACTAGGCATATTAGAAATATCCATGCAGATGTGTTGAGGCAAGTTGGAGCTAAACTCTGCAGGACAACGGCCCTCCAAGAATCGTTTTTTGGACAACCCTGAAGCACAAGCAATCAGGTTAGCCAATCGTAACAGTTGCCTTTTACTGACATGCATTTTAGCCACTGCATGTCATTTTCTGATCATTTCAGGCAGTGGGTCAGAATAAAAGTTGTTGAAAAGTTGATGATAATAATAATAATGATAATTGCTAAATGCTAATAATGTTATATATGAAAATAAAAGTCAAATTATCATTATAAATGAATAAAAAATTAATATCTGCCTATTACTTTTTTAATTGGGTGTGTGGCATTACTGTAGGTATTCAAACATATCTACATATATAATGATAAATATATGAAAATACTTACAGTGTTTACAATATAAAGATTTCATAGATTCATATAGATTTTTAAATCAGAGTGTATGTAAATGCATTGTATTTTGTATTTTTGCTTTCAGCTTTCTGTGTATATTCAAATGTCCAAAAATATTATGTGAATATGTAGGGATACCTTTGTATGCTAAGGAGATCAGGCTGCCTGAAGTATTTGCATTTCAGGAGGACACAGGTTTTTTCAGAAGTCAAATTGTTCTCTGCTTTCAGGCCCCGTTTACACCCCGGGTATTAACATGCAATTTTGACGAAAAAAATTGCATTCTGGGGGAGTAAAAAAGACTGGGGTCCCCTGATAAAAGTCACATTCCAGGGCTAAAATATCATGTTATTGAGGTCCCCTTAACCCCCAAACATGAAAACATCCCCCGAAAAGAGAAATAAAGCGGTTAAACAAGACGGCAACACTGGACCTTAAGGATTCATGACAGAAGTGGTTCAAAGAGGACAAAAGAGGCAAATTCAGGTGTGAGTGGTAATGTGCCTCCTTTGTCCACTTGTGATCGGATCGACGGAAAAGCATGTTAATATCAGGTGTAAACAGGGCCTTAGAGTGAATTGACAAGCACCAAAGCTTAGACTTAATGTAGGAACGTTTACTCATATCTGCTCTCCCTCCCGCGGGAGGAGGCAGAAGTAGATGGGATGGTGGTTGGCAAAGAATGAAACAAGCTGAGAGCATGCAGCTTATACTCATAAATGTGAAGATGCCCATTTGTTGGGACAGAGATGAGTGCACTTATACTACTGCGGTGGAAAAACAGCCTAAACGCACCACCTAATGACTCTCTGGAAAAACAAACAAAAGAGCCAAATCAATACATGTACGGCCACAATATGTGAACTCCAGAACTCATCACAATGTGTCCGTTAATGCCTCTTTGATTCATGTAGAACAAATTGGAGTTGGAAATGAAATCTACTCCTGGTGGGTTTCTGAGAAGGACATGCTCCCGGGCTTCATAAATTAACTACTCAGTAATATGAAGGAAATGAAGGACTGGGAAGCACTTGAGATGCATATGAAATTTAATGTCTGCCTATTTTTTGGGAGGCTTTTTATGCCTTTATGTAAATGTATATTTGTAATTGTATATACTGTAGTTTTTTATCACACATTTTCCCATATGTTTAGTATTGATATTGCTGTCTGCTACAGTATAATGTTAAGTTATCGTTTGCTAAACAATCACCATAAGCTGAAAATCTGGTAAATCAGTTATTTTCAAATTATTATTTTAATTTTTTTAAATTGTCATTAATGTTTTGACCACTGTATGTACACTGTTGGTATTTGTATCTTCTGGGGGCAGATGGATCACATCTTGAGATTAACAGAAGGAATCTATGTCCAGACTGTATGTATGTGGGCAGACAGATCTGTATTTAGTATTTGATAACAGAAGTCTCCCTTGGGCTTGGATCCTTGTTGGCATGTGTTGGCTGCTGTTAATCTTTTGGCCTGGTCTTCCCAGAAACCCTTGGGTGAAGATTAATCCAGTGACTTCATTTCAAAAAGATGGTCCACAATGTTTAGTTTAAGATTAGACATAATGCTAAATTTAGAGAATGAAGCAGAAGACCACGTGCTCCACAGAACAGAAGATAAAACGCCCCTCCTGGGCCTCTCAATGATGCCTCTGGTTCCTGTCTGAAATTCTCATTTGTTAAATAAAGCAAAAGAAAACATGTTTCAACGGGGCTGGGATAGTATATAAAATATGTGTAATATATATAATTTTATTTGTAAATAAAATAAATAGGCATAAAAAATGAGTTATTATTTTTAATAAATAAATGTTTATTTTAAATGTTTTATTTCACCCAGTCATGAAACTCTAGATCAGGGTTGACGAACGTCAGTCCTGGAGAGCTGCAGCCCTGCAGAGTTTTGCTTTAACCTTAATCAAATGCACCTGAACAAGCTAATCAAGGTCTGAATGGTTACTTGGAAGCTACAGACAGGTGAGTTTTAATTTGGGTTGGAGCTAAACTCTGCAGGCCTCTCTACTCTCTAGGACCAGAGTTCCGCCACCCTTGATTTAGATGGTGCAGACTGATGTGTTCCTACAAGCAGTTGACTAGCAATCACACAATCACATCTCCTAATTCATGGCACAAATTGATTGGCTTCTGCTGATTTATGTAGTTTACATATTTCAGAGTTCCCCTGAAACCCTCCATCTCCCCCAGCTCCACCTGTCTAGATATGCCAATGGATTTATGGATGTCTATTCATCCTGCAGCAGCATATCTTACTTTCTCACAGCAGTCTGTACTTGCTTTAGTAATATTTGATGAGTAATATGCATTGCTAAGAGCTTAATTTGCAAAGGTTGCAAAATGTTTTGCACCCTTAGATTACAGCTTTTTAAATATTTGTATCTCGGCCAAATCTTGTCCTATCCTAACAAACCATTCATAAATGGAAAGTTTATTTATTCAGGTCTACGAGTGCTTTTGTGTAGAAGTTATTAAAATGGTCATATCCATTAATACACTATTTTTTATTATAACAGATTATAATGGATCTTTGTATTAAGTGCTCAGCACTATAACCCAGTGATTTCTGGCTGCTGGAGTAATGATTTGAGACGTGAATGATGGTGTGATGACTTTAAGTGTGTGGACATATGGCTTGTTGCTTTTACAGAGCACTATCTTTCATCTTGCAAAAAAAAACACCCAATTGCAACCTTCTTCCAAACCAGCTGTCTTTCCAAAGGTTGTGCCCTGGAGCAATTACACTGTGATGAACTCTATGGCTGTGCCAGAAATGTCTTTCCCCTGCCCATGGTTTTAGTATTTAAACATCATCGGTTGCAGGATGGGCCTCATCTCATCTTCCCTCACTCCCTTTGTCCCTAATGCTGGCTGGATGATGCATGAGACAGATCTGGAGTGAAAGGTCACGTCCACAGGAAGAGAGTGTGAGCTTTAAAGAAGAGTGTGTGTTTGAGCATGAGCCTGTGATGTAATCAGAGTGGCTCGGAGGTGCGGGCAGCTGATGGAGTGATTAATAAGGGTCCATCAGTAACCCCCGGCGACAGGCGCTGCTGTGGCTGAAAGCGAGTGACCCGCTGATGCACTGTATTTGACTGTGTGAGTGTCATCATTCCTTTCTCAGCGTAATTCATCACCGCCACAGTCCAGACAACACATTCCCTTTCTAGGCCCAACAATTCCCAACTGAACCAAGCCCGGGAGTCTGACCCATAACCTCACTGGCCCGATAACAACATCCTCCACTCTACTACTAAAATGAAAAAAACGGTTAATAACCTCTGAAACAACCCTGTTCCCGGAGAGCCCAAACATTGCACATTTGGAATGTATCCTTTAAGACACCTCGGGGTCATGGAGTCTCTGCTAATGAGGTGGTGACCTGAATGGGGTGTGTTTGATTAGGGGGACATTCAAAATGTGCACCATTCCCCACTGCTGAAGCAACCTTGTGATCAAAGCTGGCACCACAATGTTCTTAAATCTATCACTTCTTGACTTTGCATTGTTGTGTAGAAAAGTTCAGGTTAGGCGAGCTTCTGAATTCATATAGAGAAAAGACCAAGATTGACAATGAGAAGATAAATAGAGAATCTAAATACAGATCGAGTCTACCAAGCACAATAACGATAAAGAAGGCTATTTAGTTCTAAAAATCGTTCTTAATGTTAAAGAACAGCAGGGTCCACACCACAACTACAACGATAAAGGCACAGAGAAACAATATCATTGGAATCGCTTTCAGAAAGTTTTTTTTCCAGCTGCTTAACGCTCCAAACATTGACAGCCAATCAGAATCCAGGAGATGTGTGTGCTTGATGGTAATGTTCGCTGGTGTGGACACTAATATTATCCTCATCGTAGTTATCTTTAAGGCCTGTTCACACTGGGACTGCAACACCAAACCAGCAGAGGGAGATCTCTCCTCTGCACTGACTGTGTCAGATCCCTCTGCTTCCTTTATGGTGACTTCCTGTTTATTCATTTAAGCGGGAGCCTGAAAACAGGAAGGCACTAAGTATTATTTTGCATAGCAGACTCTACCAAGGATCTTTTCTTGTTCTTTTTCGTTTTTTTATTTGCCATAGTCTTGCCGAGTCTTGAAAACATTTGTCTTGTTTTCATTTGTTACTTTGGATTGCTCTTTTGGATTTAGACCTGCAACTGTATCAGTGTTTTTGTGAATGTTTTGCTGCTCACCCTGATCACTGCCTTCTATCGGATTACGATTTTGTCTTGCCCTTGGATATACCTGTTTGCCTGCATTGGCAAAACCACGCTGACCACGCTGTATTAAAGAAATAAAGCTAGCTATTGGATCTTTAACTCTTGCCTGAGTCCAGCAGATTGTTACAGGGATGAATATCGTTGACGTTTAACGCCTCGCCAACGTGAGTGTGCACACTGCAATGTTTTTTTGTTTTGACGCGCCACGTTAAAAACTTTGTCCGACCAATGAAATTGCCACTTTTGTTCACGTGCTGGGAACTGCTAAAGCTACAGTAAATGGCTTGGTGGCACTCAAGCAGAAAACGGTCTTGCCGAGCACACATTGTACGTAGAAGAAGATGCACCTCAGAAAGATGAATGTAAATCTACTAGTCTCGTTGGTTTCTTCATCACCGGAGCCGCTGCTGGAGCTGCTGCTTGAAATATTCATGTTTTTTGCTAGTTAACATAGAAGCGTGTGAATGGTTTTGACCAGAACGTCTTCTGACTCCCTTCTTCTTTTGGGTGACAAGCAAGTGTTAGAAGCATAAAAAGTTGTGCAGCGCCACCTTGTGTTTCGGGGTATTTCTGTTTTTCATTAAGTGTCGTCGGCTCGTCGGCAGTGAAAATTGCGTGGGTATGAACAGCGAAAAACAATGACAATATTTGAATGCGATATTTGTCCCAGTGTGTACAGGCCTTTATTGCTTTGTGTGAATGGGCCTTAACATGAAGGAAACTAATTCGGGCAGTTTTAATCTTAGTTTAGCAGTATTTCTATAGTAGTAGCCTAATTTCGATGATTGGTGATATTTAAATTGTCAATGACATTAATTATGATTCATTTTAAAGTAACAGATCTGAAACCTTTTATTTGTGTTCTTAAATTTTACATCTGAAAAAGAGGGGTACACGTGTTTTCTGTTTGTATGTTCATTCACACTTATGCATATCATAGAAATTATCCTAACATCAAATTTAGGATCATTTCTGCCCAACATTTTATATATGAGGTCCCTGATCTCCAGCATTAGCTGAGCACCTCTATGCTAAAGTTAAAACTAAAATTTTTTTGTAGTAGCCTACTGTTTATGTAGAATTAATCCATATTTTGAACTATATATTTATATATATTTTTTCATTTTTTCATTTTTAGTTTAACTTTTTTTTTTTTTTTTTGTCAAGGTGGTCATATTTCTTTTGATTTAAATTTGGTACTTCAGCTCAAATTATTATTATTATTTTTTTTTAAAGCCAAGAGCTGAAATTGTTTTACATTTTTCTCCAACGTTACCCATGTGCATTTGTAGCACCAACTAAATTCATAAACAAGCAGCTAATGTAAATGCTAGCATTTATTTAAGCCTACAAATTCCATGCAATAACTACAGATTTCAGTATCCGCACAAATACCTGAGAGCAACTGCCTTTTTTGAAGTCTTCTACAGTGGGGCAAAAAAGTATTTAGTCAGCCATTTAGTAAGTTCTCCCACTTAAAAAGATGAGAAACCTGTCATTTTCATCAAAGGTACTGTATACCTCAACTATGAGAGACAAAAAAAATAACAATCCAGAAAAATCACATTGTAGATTTTTAGAGAATTTATTTGCAAATTATGGTGGAAAATAAGTATTTGGTCAATAGCAAAATTTCATCTCAATACTTTGTTATATGCCTTTTATTGGCAATGACAGAGGTCAAACATTTTCTTCACAAGGTATTCTATGGGGTTGAGATCTGGAGACTGGCTAGGCCACTCCAGGACCTTGAAATGCTTCTTACGAAGCCACACATTTGTTGTCTATCATAGTTGAGGTATACCTATGAAGATAATTACATGCCTCTCATCTTTTTATGCAGGATAACTTGCCCAATTGTTGGCTGACTAAATACCACTGTATAAACTCTATAGCTTTGGGCTTTCTTTTGAAAGTCTCCATTGTGGTCAGGCTTCCACAAGAGCGGGAGGTAGATTTAATTCATCGAGGCACAAGGTGGTAAACAGGCTAGCAAACACTGCCAATAGTTTCCATGGCGCTTCAGAACAACATTTCAAAGACTCAGTGTGTTTTATAAAATATGAATCATGATTCTGGGGCTTAATTCTGCTCTTGCCAGAGTCCTGGCTTGATTTCCTTCACTCAGTTGCAATTGAAAAAAACCCAAGCAAGGCTAATTAACAGGGGAAATTCATTTACAGACAAGTTTTACAGAACTGCTCGCACCAAAAGCTTCATTTTGAAGTTTGCTATAATAAAAATGACCGTTCTCCCAAGACGTCTCCGTAGCCCCTGAAGACCACCTCGGAAAATGAATTTTACCCTTGTGATTTAGTGTATCAGATGTCTTTTTTGAATTCTGAGGAGTGTGTGTATGGAACAACGGTGTGTGTGGGCAGTGAGTGGCATCTACACACACCCTCATTGTGCGCTGTCTATTTACCTTTTGCATTGCATTCCACACACGTTCCTGATCAGGCCGCTTGCCTTCAAGGGTGTCCATGGTGTCTGCCATTAGCGCCAGCAGCTGCCAGGAGGAGATAAAGATTATCACAGCTCAGTTCACACAAATGCCATAACTTTTCTAAACACTGCACCTTAAAAGCTAATTAAAAAATCATTTGTTGGCAGCTGATTTTTATAAGTCATCCCTCATATAATGAGGACTTCCGTCTTGTTCCCCTTTGGGTGGTGGAAAGAGGGAGGGATGGTCTTGCGTTTTTACAAGGCTGGTGGTTAAAAACTGAAACAATGTGGACAAATGGAGGAACAACACTCGTCCATAACAGGGCACAGCAGACGTACACGCTGCAAGCTGAGAGCCATTCAGCTGAGACAGAAGATAAAGAGCAAAAGAGACACCACAAAACAGAGAAATAGACACGGCATTGATTTATCATTCATGAATTCATATTTAATTAATTTAAAATATTTAAGATCCTCATAGGAAAGTTCTTGAATGATTATTTCAGACATATAATAATACAAACATATTTCAAATATGATGAATATTTTTTATTTGAAGGCAAAAAGGGGGCTCCACTTTGGGCCTGTAAACCACCACTAATGTAAAAAAAAAAAGAAAAAAAAAAAAAAACTAAATAGAGTAACAATGTCATAATACTTTTAAAACCACTTTTGCAGAAAGTTATGTATGACTTTTTTCAAAAATATCTAAGATTAATAGGAACCAGCACATATGATTCAAAATAGATGGATTTGGTCCGTCACCTGCTTTTACTAAGTGCTGTTCAAGTAGAGTGTCTTTGTGTGCAGTACAGTATATAGAGAGTGCAGACACTACGCATTTTTCACATAATTTCTCTCTTCATGAATGTCAGTAAATACTATTTCCAGAAGCAGCATATGTCCCTGAATCCGTATTCACCAAGATAACAAAAACACCGTTTTAAAGCTACAGCATATACTTCCAGCGTATTTATAGAGCTTTATGTCAATGAACAGAGATGTGTGCTTCTGTATTGAACATTTCTATTTAAGTTCTCATTTAGGTCTTTGCAATTTGTCAGTATGATTTGAAAGGTGTTGTATTGCGCCCATACAAACATCACGCTAATTGAACGCCCCGTGGCTCTCCATTCATGGCAGATTTGGTCGCAATCTCGCATACATCACGCTCTATTGATCTGGGCTAATCTCACCAGTGTGGAGCGCTAATCTAGTAAAGAGGCAATTATGGTGCTTCAGCACTGTATGCCAGAATGAGATTTATGCCACCTCCTTCTCCTATTCTTTCTTTTTTCTCGCTCATTTTCTCTCTTCTGTTCCTTCACTTCTGTATCTGCATACACAATAGCAGTTGTCTTCTTTGCCGGCGCTAGTTTCTCTTGCAGTCTCATAAATATTCACAGCAGAGCTATTTTATTGCCGTGCATAATTCAGGCCTTTATTAAAACAAGCTGGCCCGGATCTGCTCTTGTGGTGTGATGTTACTTCATTGCATCAACACTCTCTCATAAGACCAAGTAGGTCTATTGCTTGAACTTTATAGTGATTTTCTTCCAAAACAGATCTTTTATGTCTATTAACTTCCAAAAAAAGCATCAGGCTATAAATGTTAGCTTGTAAAATTTTGTAATCAGACTTAACACCATGTCTACACCGAATGCAACAGTGGTCCGGCGCCGCAACAGCTAAAGTCTCTCTACACTGGACGCAACAAAGAGACCATTGAAAATCATTTGAAACTTGTGTCAATACGTCATAAATAGAACATTTGTTATTTGTTTTCTGTTGGGAATTTTTGCTGCATCCAGTATAGACAGCAGAATAGGCATCATGTAACGCTACTCGCGTCTGGTGTAAATACAGTAAATACAGCGGTAAATCAGTCCATGTGGCATCTGTGAATCTAAGTTTTGCGCCAATACAAGAATACTTTTTACAAAAATAACATCATATACTCAACCATTCTTCTCCAATGACTTGTGTCTTCCTGCATTTTAGATAATATAACTGCGAAAGCGTACATGTAAACAGCCGCAGATTACGCTCATGTATGTGCTTCCACCCAGATATAAACAAGGCTGATTATGTCAAATCTGTTAAAGCTTGAAATGGCGGGAAGACGTAAGTCACAGGAAAAAAGTATCGCATCGCAAAACTGAAGTTGAGCCACTGATGTCACATGGACTGTTTTACTGATGTTTTTGTTACGTTTCTGGATCATTTCAGTTGTGTTGCTGTCTATGGGGGGTCAGATGGATCTCTGATATCATCAAAAATATCTTAATTTGTGTTCTGAAGTTGAACGAAGGTAAAGGTGAGTAATTATTAATTTTTTTTTTTTTTTTTTTTTTTATTTTTTGGTGAACTAACCCTTTAACATAAAACACTTAACACACACACACAAAACTAAAACAGCCTGCTCATGTGTGCAGCCCAAAATATCAAAAACTATTGGGATTACTCAGATAAAGAATAATAAAACGCATGTAATTATTTCTTTTCTCTTGAATGGCTACACTATAAGAAAAAATAAATACAATTCTGTAGAAAAAAGCTAATAGTTGTCTTTTAGGACATTATTCATTATATTGCAGGGCATTTACTTTAACTCCAAAGTACAACATAATGCAAAGCATAATTCTAATAACATGTAAACTACGAATACAAAAAATGTCTTTATATTAACAGTACAAACCAGTATATTTTACAGACTTTTCTTAGAGTGTGTCAATGCAGAAAGACAAGCCTTTATAGTCAGATATATGTGTAGTTACAGTATACCAGCAGTGGCTAACTTGGGTCAGAGCCCAGTGAGGGCAGTTGCCATCCGCAACTGCTCTCAGATCAGTGTTAAGTGTGCTGAGGATGGCCCAGAGCTATCAACAGATCTGCATAAGTAGCTCGGCCTGTTCACAGCGAGGGGAACACTTAAACAGCTATAAAAGGAAATAAAGGAATGATCTCTATGTAAATGTGCGTTTAGACTAAATTCCCACTTCAAACTGATCGGAATCCGATAGAGAATGTTTATAATCCTTTGATTTTGTTTTCATTCTTCTATTTTTACAAGTGCATGCACACTCCAGGGATCACCACCCCGTCTCATTCCAGCTGCTTGCTTCCTCCACCTGTACTCTGAGAGGAGGCTGGGCCCTGTGCAGTGCTTTATCTGCATATTTTAAATGCCTTTTGGAGGAACATTTGTTTGAAGTTGGAGATGAGGAGAATAGCTTTGTTTCCATGTAACTTTTTCCTTTCATCAAACGACATTAAAAAAGCACAAAAGAACTGTGGAAATCTGCATCCAGAAATTTGCAACAGGAATTTCTGCCTTGAGAATATGCAAACACACGAAACTCTTAGCACTTTTTCTTCCACGGAAAACAAAAGGAGTTAATAGCAGAACGCCTATGTTGCTTTAGAAGAATTGAAGATGTGAAGTACGCTACAAGTGCATATTGAATACAACTAAGTGCACTTCTTATTTTTACAAGAGCATGGAGGACTTTAATAAAGCTTTATAACGTGTGTTTTTCTTTGATGGAGCTTCACTGCACCTGGTGCCTATTTGCTTTCATTGTATGAAAATAGAATAATGTACGTTTTTCATCTCTCTCTTTGTGTTCCATGGAAGAGAAACATTATTTAATAGAGTGAGGGGAGAAGAACAGTGAAGGCCTCACCAGCTCTGTGTCAGAAGGACTGATGTCCTGCAGGTAGGGTGCGACCGCCAGCTCAGCTAGTGTGTACTGCAGTACATGTGTATGTTCTCTGAACCTATTCAGCTGTCCTAGGACGCTAGCATACTGCAGTCGCTCTATGAGTCCAGATCCTTGGGAAAATCCCACCTAGACACATCAAACACTTGCTCATTTATACTGTACTGCATTTAAATGTAGACATAATGTAGACACCCTTTTTCTGTGCCTCTAGTGGCACTAAAAGGACTTGTATTCCCCTGTTTAGTCCTGTGTCTTTGTGTATTTAGATTGCCTGTGCTTCGTCTCTGGATTTTTGTTCTGTTCAGCCCCTTACTGGACTCTGTTTGTACATTTACATTTACATTTACATAGCAGACGCTTTTATCCAAAGCGACTTACAGGTGGATCGTAGATTGTAGATCGACAGATCCAATGTGGACACAACTAGAAATCAGTGGTTAAGTTGTATTTACAACACTGTTCCAGAAACGTTCAACCCAAATAATAGAGTGTGTTCAGCGCATTTTACATAGGACTAGTTCCTGAACCTGACAGAGCGGCTTTTACACAGACTATAAAGTGAGGCAATTTTTAACTCCGCAAGGACGGTGTGCTCCTTCTGACTCACAACCTTTAAGGAAGTTACATTTTCTTATTAAAAGAAATTGCTACTTACTATTCAAAGGTTGATTGTTGTTTCAATTGTCAAATGTAATTTCTACGATCACAAATGCAGACATGGTAATGTATACGTGGCACAATGCAGTGTGAGGCGTTAAAATTCAGTACTACTGTATGTTCCCACTGGTTGCAACTACTTCAGAATGGATTTGATTGCATTTGTATCATTGCACATTGCATAATTTGATAAGCGCAAACATTAGTTAATTGCATTGCTTGATTTATTTTAATACTCTCCCCCCATACATTTAGTGTCTGAAAGGGAGCGTCTATAAATGCATATTCAATAAAGTCAGGTGCAAAAATAACTGTGTCTATGCTTTTCAGTGATAATTCTTCACTGCGAGTCTTTAGTAAATCATGACAGTACTATTTTAATGCTAAAAGACTATTTGCCTGCCACAAGCTGTTGGTGAATCTGGCCCTTAATCTTCAAAGGAATCGTTCACCCCTGAATAAAAATGAGTCTAGCGGGTGACCGCTTTTATTTTGTTTTGTAGACTCTCCAAAACATTTCTGATATCTACTGGACTGGAGTGTAAAGTATTTTTCAACTTCCACTATCCGCGTTAGGGCTTTTACGAAACTCTCAACACAAATGGCATTGGCTGCTTCGACTTCCACACAAATCCGCCACAGATAATGTCACAGGAGTGTTTATGGCAGCTGAATGTGTTGTTGTTAGGTTCTGTGTGTACAAGTGTGTTTCTGTCATGTTTCCTTGATGCCCTGAGTTGCGCTGTATGTAAATGAAGTCATTATAAATTGAAAAAGGAACACTGACCTTTTCCACAGAGAGTAACAATACAAAGAAGAAGAACAAACAGTTTTTAAAAGTGTCAGCATACGGCGCTTTTGTTTGAAACTGACAGCTCCCAGTGCCAAAGCGTCCCTCAGAGCCATTTCACACACGCCGCTGCAGTGCTACAAAAGCAACTCCACGTTCCCTGATGATTCATTATGTCAAATACCTTTTGGCATCTTGTGTTACACGGATTCTTCTGACATTGAAACTTGACAAAAGGCTACAAAATGTTAGAAGTCAAGTTGAAAAACAGCTATTCTTCTGCAATTTTGTGGTGCGCTCAACTCCACCCCCCTTCCCAAGGTTGCATCTTTCCCCTGTGGACCGTTTTTGGCCTGTCGAGGTCGCTTGTCTAAGTGATGCTCCACTCCATGCCTTTCCAGACTCCTTTTGTTTCGTGTGAGCTTTGTTACTCTCCAGTGACATTCATCCACTTTATGGTCATTTTTATTACCAACACACATCCCCCAGCATGCATCATTCTTCACCACTACTGTCTCAGTGCTTTCACCCATTTTTTCATCACACCACACTGTTTATTTTCCATAAGCCAAGCAAAGGAGACCATGACTATGATAAAAAAAAGATAATATTCAACATTAAAAGATTGTTTTAAATTAAGGTTTTTAGTTGTTTTATAAAAAGGTTATTTAATATATTTATTGGCTATAATCTATTTTTTATAATAATAATAAAAATATTTATACATGGGTAGTTGATGCCTAAATATGTCCTATGGTGTTTGTAAAGTTTTTTTTTTCTTTCTGTCACACCATAAGACCTTACAATTTGTATTTGTCAGCTACTATATGCAGTACAATATACATATTCAGCTTTAGAAATACATTTTAAAATAACTTATATATATAATTATAATTTTATGTATATTGTCCACTTGTGAGTTGCTTTTGATAAATGCGTCTGCTAAATGGCTAAATGTAAATGAAACGTTTTTGAAATATTTAAAACTTAATTTTCAAATATTTCATGAATTTATATTTTTGTGTTCATACTCTGTTTGGACATGGAAGCAGTGGATCTGTCATTTAAAAAATTTTTGATATATGAAACCAATCCTAAATTGCCCAGGGATAATTTAATATTGATGTACAGTACTTAATAATTTATATATATGTATGATTCTGTGACTCAGCAAAGCACTGTGTGTGCAGATCCAGTACTAAAATCTGCTGTAGTGCTTGACAGGTTGAGTTCTTCATTCTGAGAATGAATGAATGCTACAGATTTCATCACAGTGGAGATGAAATCAACTCTGTGTTTTAATCGAGAGCTGATGGCTGTGCTCAGCTGGAGAATAACTGACTAATGTAATTTAGTGTTGTGTCTGGGCCAATCAAACATTTGCTGTTGCTGCTCTAATTCAATCACTGTCCTCTGAAATAAACACCCTGCGAATTCAACCTCCAAATGAAATGAAAACTTCATCTTTGGCCATGTTTGTGTCTCCAGTAGTCCATTGTGAAATTGGAGAAAGATTGCAATTATTGGTGGGATGTGCCAGGGATACTGACAGTGTGGGCTTGTTAGTCATTGATGGCCCAGGAAGTGTATATAATTAGGAGTGTTGAATAGAGGAAGCAACACTAGCACTATCGCTCATACTTGGGTAAGTAATTTAAACTAACCCAATATGTTAATCTTTAGCATGCAACTCTTCCTGCACTGTATGCTTCAGACACAAATTATATATTATATATTGTGTGGGTGACTGATTTTTGATGATACAAATGACAAAAAAAGAGCTTCTTTTAACATGGGGAGGGGATAAGTAACCACCTGGCAAAACAGGTCAACAACCTTGTAAAATACCCTCAAAACACCTTAAAAGGATTTTATTACCAAAAAGTTAGAATTTACTCATGTAGATCCAAACCTTTAGAAATGTATTTCTTCTGCAAAACAAAAGACATTTTGAAGAATGTTTGGTAACCAAACTAGATTCAGTGGGATTTGAAACAGTTTGCTTACAACATTTATAATTTATTTAAATATATTCCTTCAAGTTTCACAGAAGGAAAAAAAAATGGTTTGGATGGACAGGTGAGTAAATTATGAATCTTTTTAACCACATGGCAACAACCCGGCAAATAGGATATGGTGTAAAATACATACAAACCTCCTCTTGGACAGTCATTAAGCATCACACAAGAACATCAGTATATACAGTACCTACACTTAGCTTAGTGCACTTAATGAAATCTAGAACGGGCAGGATCTTCTTTCCTTGCACCTCATACATTATCTCGAAGTCTCTATAGCTGGGAGGAGTGAATGGAGATCTTTGCCCTGTAAAAAAAAAAAGTCAACAGACAATTGTGTAAATGTTCAGTAAGTCTTACAAATGACAAATATTATCGTTTACAGTAGGAGTCAAATGTCTGAGACCCCACTGAAAACATGGAATTAATGCTTAGAGAAGAACAGAACATTTCAGAAACAAAATAATTAACATGCCATTAAAGATCATAAATGGATGGATGAATAGGTTGAGCGTGATTTCACCAAGTACAAGATGTTCCTGGAACAACGTTCTAATCAACCAATCACAATTGAGGAATAGCTTTTCTGGAAATATCTGTTTTAGGCTTAAAATCATAGTTAGGTGCTTCTACACCCTTGTTAA
>JAUCMU010000013.1:11826710-11836837 GCA_032275025.1 Enteromius treurensis
TGTAGTACGTCTGAATTCCATTCATACTACCTCCATTCATACTATATAGAACGTACTCTTTTAACGGTCGGGTAGTACGTTCGGTTTTAAATGTAGTACCTACTTAAGCAGTATGCGATTTCAGACGCAGCAGAGTTTAGCTTCAACTTGCCTCAACACACCTGCATGGAAGTTTCTAACATACCTAGTTAGAGCTTGATTAGCTGTTTCAGGTGTGTTTGATTAGAGTTGGAGCTAAACTCTGCAGGACACCGGCCCTCCAGCAAAGACTTTGGACAGCCCTGTATTAGAATAATTAAAATATAAGTGGGTAATAAGCCTAATTGTCTTAAAATTTAAAACAAAATACTTAAAAATTAAGAATAAAAATTACTTTTGGCCAAGAAAGGATTTAATGTGACCTGGACATGTTATTGTGATTATTTTTATATTGGTTTCTTCAGCATCCCTTAAGTATAACTGCAACTGTAATTCAGGTTTGGTCATTTATGTCTAAAAATATATATAATAAAAATGGCCATGAAATCATATGAAATTGTTAAAAAGCCCTTTTCAAAAAGCAACTGACATCACAGACACAACCCCGATTCACGTTTCCATTTAAATCTGGTTTACAATCCAGTTTAGTGTCCACATGATGTGGTTCATGTTCACAGATAACACGTCTCGTCTTCATCTGCTGGTAGACAGTCGAAAAATGTCAAAACAGCAACAATAGCAACAACAACAAAAGGACAATCAGGTAAACGTGGGCGAACCACCGATTGCTACGATTGAGAAAGTGTCAACCACAGTGCACTGTGCTCAAATAAATATGCTCGTAACCGACATAAATAACGCGTGACATGTACCTGAGCTTGGACTCATAGCACCGTTTAGAGGGAGAGCACCGCGGGGGTCAAAGGTCACCCCTCGCATCACCACGTGTCCCGCAGAGGTTCATAGTGCAAAAAGCGAGCGTCTCCAGGGACGAGATCCCTACTGTCCGGCTCTCAGCTGCTGAACTTCACTCCGGCTGGGAAGTGAGGCTTCGGTAGGATAGGCGGCTGTTTGGGAGGACGCCTGCAAGTCCAGTAATAGGTTAATCAATAGCATTTAAGCATTTATCCTCTTAAAGAAAAAGTTCACCCAAAAATGAAGGTTTTCTGAAAATGTAGCTAACATTTTGCAATGCAACCTTTTTCCAAATCTGATGAAGACACAAACTCATCCACATCCTAGATGCCTTGAGGGTGATTGCATTATCAGACTCCCCTCCCCCCCCACTATATTGCTTTAAATGACGTGACACTTTGGGGAGGGTGTATCTGCACCTGCAGGGTTGTGGGTGAGGCGGGGAGGGTCGCGGGGCGGCTGTGGTCGGGATGGGTGCTGGAAGTCTCACCGCCGATGGGTTTCGAATCACCCGGAGATTTCGACTCAGTGGATCTGCGGGAAGAGGCTTCTGGGGTGGACTGGGCTTCTCGAATGCCTGTTAGAAATTTGATGAAGTAATTACACACTGTAAAATAAAGGTTCTTAATCAGCTTTATCAAGAACACCTACAGTATGGAAAGGTTCTTTGTAGTAGAACAACATAATGATTGAATGTGTTATTTGCACTAAGAAAAAAACAAGGTTCTTTATTTTCAACAGCACATTCTTCTGTGTATTTTATAGTTTTTTGTTTTTTTAATTTCTGTAGCTTTTGACAGTCAATTTGTAATACTTTTGGGAAAAGAAAAAGAAAAATTATGCAGGGTTCTGACTGATCTTTTATTCTGGGTAGTCACTGACCAACTCTTGATAAATACAAGTTCCTTTGTCCACCAGAGGGTAGTAAAAGCTTATTTAACATTGCTGCATGAGTTTTGTGCTGTATGTGGCTTCACTGCTGCCATGGCGACTCTCTCCAGGGGTCATGTGACACGTTCATATGTTCCAAATCTACACGCTGACTATGAGGTAATGATAACCTGCTACCTGCTCTCCATCTGCTCCTCATTCTCTCTCTCTCTCATCTCAAACATGATTTCCCTCTGTCCTTTACATTTTAACATAGAGCTGAATTGCTCAAAACTGCTCATATCTCGAGCGTTGCATGATTGCTGATGACAGAGGCTCTTTGTTTTTGCGGCTGATGAAAAGGTCTTGAGAAAGCTCGCATGAAGGGACTCTCATGTGTCTCCTCGCGAACGCTTCCCCAGCGGAAAGTTTTGAAGAGCTGAATCAGCGATGGATGACCTGCCAGATCTCAGACGCACAAGCACACACACAATTCAAGCTAATGAAACAGCCTGAGGTCACACTGGACACCTCTGAGACTCCAGGTCTTTTGTTCATCATCTCATTTCATTGCTGACCGCTGGTGTCTTATGAGATCACACTGGCATCCCATTGATTCAAAAGATTAATTAATACCAAACAACGTAACTTGGATGTTTGAGTTTATTGGTACACTATTGTTCAAAGTTTATTTTATTAAAGAAATAATTTTATTCTGCAAGTGCCCTAGAATGACATAGAACACTCTAGCAGCACCCTAACAACCAACCAGATCAGCTTTGCAATAACCTAGCCACATCCTATCAACCATCTAACACCATTTCAACCAACCAGATAACCTTAGCAACCACTTAACAATGTCCTAGCAATCACGCACTGGCAACGCCCTAGAAACCACCTAAAATCCTAACAACCACTCAGAATGCTTTAACAACCTAGCAGTGTCCTAAAAATCACACAGAGCAGAACACACTAACAATATTGGCCTAGAATCACCAGAACACCCTAGCGCCCTATCAACCACCTAACACCCTAATATCCACAACCATCTCGCAACACCCTTATAACCAGTTAGAACCCCATTAATCAACCACCTAGCAACATCCTAGCAACTGTCCAGAAAACACTAGAATCGCTCTAACAATGCCCTAGAGACCATGCAGAACACCCTATTAACCATCCAACATCCTAACAACCAACAACAAAATAAAACCTTAGCAACCACCTAGAAACCACCTTAGCAACCATTCAGCAACCCCTAGCAACCATCTAACAACCAACATGAAGCCATTTACTCTCTTACATCACTTAACAGTGTCCTTGTAGAACAGCAACAACATAGAGACCACCCAGAACCACTAGAACACCCTAGCAACCACCTAACAACCACCCAGAACACCTTAGCAACTGCCAATCACACAAAACACTTCAGCAACAACCAAACACCACCCTGGAAACCATCCAGAACACAACCAGAGACACAGAGCCGTTTAGAAAGAGTTGCGACACTGCCATAGGCTCTGCCCAGAGCCATCTATAACACCCTAGCAACCACCTAATGCCCTAACAACCACCCAGAGCACCCTAGCAACCACCAAACAATATCCTAGTGACCACTTCACTTTAATGCAAAACTAAGAGTTTTAAAGAACCCCAAAACCAATATAGCAGCTCAAGAAGCCCATCTTGCTGAAATAAACAACCACTGAAGAACACTATACTTGGAAGTGCAGTGGTTTGTGGCTGTTATAAAAAACAGACTCTCTTTTCACAGGCAGGATTTTACGAGACAAAACAACAAATTGCTACACTTTACCAAAGAACAGGCAGACGTGTGGAGCAGACAAATGCACCTCATCTGAGACAGATGACCTCGGATAATTAACCTTAGCCAAACATCTCCATTCTAGTCATTATAGTCATTCTTGTGTTATTTAATGCACATTTTCTGTCTTTTGTCGTCAGCCTCTTTTAGTGGATTTTTACAAACGGTAGAGCAATTAAGATGATTATTCAATGCATACTGAAGTGTCCTCATGAGGTTAATTAACATCCTTATTACTTTGACAGCAGATGTTAGAGACTGCTAAAATGTCGTTCATTGTGAATATAACTTCTAGACATTTATTTAGACCAATTTTTTTGTGTTCGCAAACATTGATAAGGTTTTTTGTGGGCGGAGCCTATCTGCCAGAAAAAAACTGTCTAAAAGTAGCAATATATAGAAGTATATCTAAAAAAGATATAAATATAGATATTAATTCTAAGATTAAATCTCACCATTCTGATAAAAATCTAATTATCATTCTCGCTTTTTCCCACAGCAAAGAATCAGGACTTGCGATTGTCGAGTTAAATCAAGTTATAAAGTCCTAACTAGAAGATAAAAACTTTGCGCTTGCAAGAACAAAGTCAGAATTGTGAGTTAATAGGTAAATGTTATGTATAATAGTCATTTAAATCTGTGTTTAGCTTCAAATGGTGTCTTTGACAACAATATTCTATACAAATGACATACAAAGGCATTATACATTTTTATCTCATTTTGTGGATTTAACCTGTTTTCTTTATCTTGTTACCAGACTTCTACCCCCAAACATGTCTATTAGGGCTGCAAATTTCTTAATCTAAATAATTAAATAATATGCTGATTATTTCATCAAATGAATTGCATGTATCAAAACGCACTGAGAAACCCCCTGAAATAACCATAATTAAAAAAAAATTGTGTCAGAAGAGTAAAAGGTGGGTTTAGAAGTCAACATACTACTTCCATATTTCACTAAACATCAGCCGATCAATGACCTATAGCACACAGCAGTGCATTTTGAAACAGAGTTTGTTAATCTGTCTGAGGCAGACTATTTTAAGCCATGTCAAAACCTTGAGTTTCCGTTCCCTTCTGATCGACTCACTAAATCTTTTATTGGCCGGCCAGAGGCTTCACTCTGCATTTTCTTTGGATTGCATGAACCTCTGAACACACTTGAGATTTAATATGACACAGAGCTCTAATGAAAGAGGCCTGTTCACACCACTGAAGCGCCAACATTAAACTGTAAAACTATTATAAAATACTACAGTGTGCATTAAAAATGAGCTCTATCTTGCCATCGCAACACCGCCTGGGAATGAGAGAGCGATAAAAATAAATGAAAACAGTAAAGTACAATGTACCTTCTGACATGTATAGAAGTGTACACAATGTTATTATAAGTGGTACAAGCTCATTATAGTTATTGATTTGAACAAACTCCCAATGGTAAGTATCAAAATCAGTGCGCTGTTGTTTTTTCAGTTTCAGACTGATTGAAAAAACAAGTCAGAAAATCTCAAAGACATACACTGAAGGAGGGACCCATGTCGAATCTAGAGACAAATATATAGAACACCCCAGCAAATATCTAAAAATGTCCTAATAACCTCCAAGCAACCACATAATAACAAACAAAGAACCACCCAGAACAACACCCTAGCAATTTCCTAGCAACTACCCTGAAACCACTAGTACCAAATGGCCAAACAAACCCCCAGAACACCCTACTATTCACTTGGAAACCACTCAGAACAATGTTCTAGCAATAATTTAGAACAACCTGACAGAACCACACAGAACATTCTCACAATCACCAAGAAATACCCAAAACAAAATATCCTAACGACGTAAAAAAACACTAAGCAACCACGCAGAACCACCTGAAATTCCCTAGCAATCACCAAGAACCACCCACAATGAACTAGCAACTACCTAACACCCTAACAACACTTAGCAACCAGTCAGAACACCCTAGCAACACCTCATAACCAGCCATAACAAATTAGCAACTAACTAACCCACCCAACCACCCAAAACACCCTTTTATGCACCAAGCAACTACCAGGAACACCCTAGCAACACCTAGCAACCAGCCAGAAAACTCTAGCAACAACTATCAACCATCCACAACCACCTAGCAATCACCAAGAACCACCCAGAACAAACTAGCAACTACCTAACACCCTAACAACCACCCAAAACTCCCAACCATCCACTAAGCAAATACCAGAAACACCCTAATAACACTTAGCAACCAGCCAGAACACCCTAACAATCACCAAGAATCACCTATAACAAACTAGCAACTACCTAACAACCTAACAACCACCCAGAACACCCTACCATCCACCTAGCAACCACCCAGCACACACTACCACCCACCGAGCAAATACCAGAAACACCCTAATAACACTTAGCAACCAGCCAGAACACCCTAGCAATCACCAAGAACCACACATAACAACCACACAAAACACTCAACTATTCACTTAGAAACTAGAGGTCGACCGATGTTTCGGTTTTGCCGATTAATCGGCACCGATAATTGATTCCCAGAACTATCGGTTATTGGCAAAAATCTTTGCCGATAGTTTTTCCGGGTTGCATCCGCTGCTGGAGTGGCTGTGAAGTTATACAGTGCGAGAGCCAACATATCTATGGCGAGCGGCCTCTAGAAGCAGAAATGACTTAAAACACGTGCATTTGTTTTGAAACACAGTGCGCGCTGCACAGAGAAACGTGATACTGAGAGGACGCTAACATTAGCAGTACCTCAAGCAGTTAAGTTAATGTGGCAAAAATACATGCAAGTCCTAACCAAGTGTTTAATGTCATGATTGTTAACATTGACCTGAGCTTGAGTGCTGTTTGTCAGAGAAAAAAGTGACATGCCTCTGCAGTGGTGACAGAAAAATGAAACAGGATTCCTTTACACAGAATTATTAATTCTATACATTTTCCAGTGATTTATGCGATCTGTTAAGCATTAACTAACTGCGCTATCATCTCTGTATTGTACGTATGAATGAAGGGCGGAGCCGGAGATGTGAGGTTTTGTTTACTACACACATACTGCAGCGTGCACCGCTCGCATTGATTCGGCGTTTGCGGCTCACTAAGGACATAAATACATGAACAAATTTGCTCTGCTCTGAACTTCATGAGCTTACCGTTTCATTAAAACTAGCGCCACACAGAACTGTAAAGCTATTCGCGGTAACCCGCCAAACTATTTTTTTAAGTTAAGTTATTTTTTTAAGTAATGATCAAACAACATTTCTTCCATGTTATAATAGTAAATCCCCTTTGTTGGTGAACAAAAAACATGGTACCACCTCCACTTCCTTTTTTTAGTTTTTGGTAAAGTACTATTTTACGTGGAGTGTTATGTTTTTATGTATTTTTTTATCCAGTATCAATTTTGAAAACAATCGGTTAATTAATCGGTTATCTGCAAGTGTGGTCCAACCTAGCTATCGATATCAGTAAAAATTCAATATTGGTCGACCTCTATTAAAAACCACCCAAAACACCAAACCATCCACCTAGCAACCACCAGGAAACACCCTAACAATGCAATGCAATCTCCAAGAATGACCCATAACAAACTTGCAACTACCTATCATCCTAACAATCTCTCAAAACACCCTATTATTCATCACAACCACCCAGAACACCCTACCAATGCCCAAGCTACCACTCATTCCAAACACCCAGCCTTTTTTTTATATATACAACTCCTGCAGCGCCGGCAATTTTCCACTCACCATGGCAATCTTGCAGACGTTCTGGCAGGTCAGGCCGCGACCGGCCACTCCCGCTGCTGGAGCGGATGTGTATGTGTGTGAGAGAGTTGGTGGAGGGGCTCTGGGTGGAGACAAGTGTGTGTGGGGTGGTGTCAGAGGCAGACCGAGTGCCAGCGGCAGCGGGTGAGAGAGGTGGACTGGAGGGCACGGGGGCAGCCGGCGGAGGCCATGAGACGGGACCACAGAGTCCACCGTCTGCAGAGGAGACTGGGGCTACAGAGACACAGATGAAGATCATGTTTGATTGACAGTTCATATTTCATGCAGCATGCACACAGCAATAAAGCAGAGCTCACACAAAATGAATAATTTCTATCATCATCTTTTCACCCTCATATCACCAAAAATTGAGATGTTAGGCAGAATGTTCAAGCTGCTTTAACATTATGAATGATGAATGATGCTGTTAAGCTTAAAAAAAAAAAAATAATAAAATCATCAGAGTCACACTTATTGTGTAATTTTTAGTATTTTGTTTTACCTTTTATTTGTATATTTTCAATTTTTATTTTTATTTATTAATTTTTTTTATTTATTATTTATTTCAGTACTTCAATAATATAATTTCACTCAATGGTTATGGTAACGTTTCTTATTTGTTTTTAAGATTAGGTTTTTCCATCTAATTTTTATTTTATTTTATTAGCTTTATTTTTTAATTTAATTAGTTTTTAGCAGTAACATCAATCATACAGATAATATAGCGGCATTAGAAGATCTGAAATATAGTGCATAGACCATACATATAGTCATATGGTATATTTTATATAGTGTATTTATTGAGTTTAATGTCATTTTTGGAGCATGAGAGCATCGTCCAGTATTTAAAAGAACATCTTAAACCTTCTGCATAACGTCTTTTTTTGTGTTCCAAAGAAAAAGAGAAAGTCATTCAGGTTTGGATCAACATACAGCTCAGTAAATGATGACTCATTTTTGGCTGAGCTGTCCTTTTAAATGATACAAATGAGTCTCATATGAGTGAACACACACACACATACACATACATCAGAACTGCTTTGAGCTCTTGACCTGCAGCCAGATGTGACAAGAACAAAAGGAGACGAGAGACAGAAAGCGTGTATGTGCGTTTCTGTCTAACCTCACCTTGCCTAACATCAAACAGACCTACATCCTACATCCATTATATGGACCAGATACTTCAGCTGCTCTTAAAGGTACAGTTCACTAAAAAAACACTACTCACCTTTAAGTTGTGTCAAAATTTCAGCCACTTTCTAAAAGCTTAAGAATATAATACTCATAATATACTTAATACCTTTTAAAAAATTATAATATACTCAATACTATTTGGTGTTTTTTTGTCATTGTTTTCATACACACACACACACACACACATTTTTAAATATTCACATAGAGAAAGAGCTATTTTAAATTGCAAAAACATTTATTTTTTTCCCCCTGTTTTTCTGACCACATAAATGTAGCCTCTGTGAACACAAAAGACATTTAAAAAGTCTCTCTCTCACAATCTCTCTCAGCACAAGCTATCCGGTTTCCTACAGGGGTCAGTCATAGTACTTTGCACATCCTATAATCACAAATCTGAACTGCTTTACTCAACAACAGCCCTGAGATCACAAATGCATCCACGATCCATCTGGCTGACAGGCGTCTCTACTGATTGTCCAACAATCTGCGAGCGCACGTGTGGTCTGACAGCTAAAGAGCAGGTTTCTCTCTTTGTTTTTCCTGTGCTTTCCTGCCTCTTAAGTGAGAGATGGATGGCAACTGTCACTCAGAACTGGAATAAAACAGTGAAGCGACACATATACGCACGCAAATACGAAATCTGCATATGCTTGTGTACCTCTCAATCCATGTGTCTGCAATATGCCAACAATGGATGACACACACCTTATATATGCTGGCACTTTGTGGTAAAGCTGAAGTCTGATGCTGAGGAGACGTTCTGTACAAGGAGTGTGTTTGAGTCCCAGTGTGTGTGTGAGCAGATGAGAGCGTGTGTGCTGGACTGTTCAGTCTGTTGGGTCCCACAGACCTGCAGGAAAGCACAAATACACAACACAACGTAGCATAATCGCAATAATGATGTGCATCTTTATGATCAACATCCCATCTTAAAAGGAACATCCTCAGAACTTCACATTCTAGCAAGGTACAAAACCTTGTAGTTGGACATTTGTATAAAACGGATTTATTCTCTGATGTTTTTTTGAATGCAGTTTTGCTTTGTGTGGTGTACATACTGTACATTATACACCTTCAAATTGATTGTTTATTTCAGCGGTGCAGGTGTAGTACCTCAATTTTTCAATGGTGTTCTTCTTATTGCTGAAGAACAGACTGAGCAGAGTTTTCCTCTTGATGCACGCGATTATTCCAACACACAGCAAACACAGAAACGCCACCAGGATGCCCACCGTGACACTGCTGCTGTCTGCATATACAGAAACACACACACACACATTGGTGAAATGCATAGATGCAACTAAAGAGCAGTATAATAATCACAGATACATGTTTAATACCTGTTGGTCTCATCGGGCCGCTGTCCATACTGCCTCCAAACCCAGCTTTATCACAGAACGGAGGAGCCCAGAGTGACTCACAGTGACAGTTCTTATTATTGTTACAAACCTGTATTTGACACAAACACACACACACACACACACACACACACACACACACACACACACACACACACACACACACACATAAGAACAAAACAGTGGCATCAGCCCCCAATGCTTTAATTC
>JAUCMU010000013.1:11853955-11866943 GCA_032275025.1 Enteromius treurensis
CTTAAAACCATTAAAAGACTTCATAATTTCCGAGTTCACGTCTCCTGCGTTATCCTCCACCAGCAGAACCGTGACACCAATATGGTAAGCAAAATAATCTTTCAAAAATATTTCAAGCAGAAAACAAGATTATTTAGCTTGTTCTAAGTAAAAACTCCCTTAACTATGACTAGATTTTTTTTTTTTTTTTTAAACAAGACTATAATTTTTACATTAAAATCCTTTAAGCATATTTTGGTTGAAAATAAGATAAAAAAATATCTAAGATAGAAAAGCTTTTTTTTTAGTATAGACATTAAATATTAAATGAATGCACAAATTGCATTTTCCCTATGAATGATACCTTAAGTAATATGGTTTGTTATCCACTAGTGTAAGCCGGGCCTTATCTTTTCTTTATACCACCCTGAACATCCAAACAGCTCCTATAGCAACTGCATGTAAAATGACTTTGAACGCTTTAAGATCCTCATAAGAGTGCACGCACATGCACATTTTCAAACAATCTAGTGCGTATGTGTATTAAATGCACAGATAAAGGTCTGTAGGATGGGCCGTCTGTGGTATAATTTGAATATCGAGTACCTCTAGTGCAGCGGTGAAACGGCTGGCTGCAGTGGCATATTTCTTCTGTTGGTAGTACGAGTTGGCGTCCTGTAAAGCTACATCGAACCATTTGTCAATTTGAGGCAGAAAGCTGAGATTAGGTCCACTCGGAGGCCCTCCTATTTCAGCCGCTTGACACATTAATTGTGTGGCGGTGGAGGCCAGGGACTTGTGGGTAATGTCCTGTTCGTCACCGAACACTAACTTTGTCTCAGCCTCCATCAAGTCTCTTAGAGAAATGCGAGGGGGCGCAGGAAAGGGGCTTCGTTCATTATTTGCTCCCGCAGAGCCGTCCGGCGATCCATCTTTTCTTCGGGTGTCATTCTTCTTGCTACTCTTTGGGGCACCGCTGTCTGTCTTTTCCCCTTTTCTCTTGTTTGGGCTCTTTTCCTCAGGCTGGTCTGCCTGGACTGTGGCAGGCGTTGGATGCTCTGCGAAAGCCGTCTGCTCCAGGCTGCCAGTCGAGCTTGCAGTGCTTCTGAAAGACATTTAAAAAGAAAAGAATAGTTTAACCAAGATGTTTTAACTTTACAAAACTGCTTCGGGACTAAATTTGAGTTCATAAGTCATACAAATGCATAAGTAAAAAAGTCAGCCCACGTGTTTGTTTATTTTGGGCTGTTTCATGTAAATAGTGCTTAATCTGTTTATATTCCTCTCCTAATTCAGATGTGATGATCAATTTACTAAAAAAAACTATATTATGGGTGAGGAACTCATATCTTAGCTGGAATCAATCGTTTGAAGTAAACAAATGTCTTAATGATGGATTTATTCACAAACATGCAGTGTTTTGCATTGCTTGTGGATTATGACATTTTCAACAGATGCTTGAACTCTCATTCTGATGACACCCATTCACTGCAGAGGATCCATTGGTGAGATATAAGGTTCAAAGTACATTTTCAGCTGTTTGCACATAACATGCTTTTTCATCCCATTGTACTGTTCTTCCATTATTTTATTTTATTTACTGCACTAAATAGACGTGTTTATTCACTGCGCTTGCAGAATTGGTAATAAAAAGCAACTAACTTACGATTTACTGCACATGCAGACTGGCCCTTTCCTACACCGGCTACTCCCTATGAAATCTAACAGGCCAGGAAATAAATGCATTTTACATCCCAAGCTCTCCTCTTGCAAACAGAGTGCAGACAAGTTCTCAATTCTCTAAGCGGGCTGAAACTTTAATACATTCGCTGCTATTATTCTTCTGTAAGAGCGCTGCTGTTAGTGTACTGTTAGAGAAGTCACTTAAATAATGTAGAGGGCTGGGGTGCTGATTCACGGCCGCTCTTGAGATGTGCTTAGGAAAAGGTCACTGTGACATATACACCTGTTGGCAATGGGCCGAGCTCTCTTTTTAGGAGTAGACTGCAAATTCTGCCATCTTTATGTGTGTGTGTTATTACTTTGTGGGGAGAAAGTGTTTTTGTCCTTATAAATGCATTTTAAAAACCAGGCTCATACTACAGGAGTTTTAAACCGATTTATCTTGTATAGGACCTTGGTGGTTTACAATGTTTAGCCCAGTAAGATCTAATCTAAACCCTCCCGATCTTTTCAGACACACCTTATAATACAACAGAATGTTTGATATTTAGGATTTAAATCGACAGACAAACTGTTCCATGTATGGTTGCTGTAATCTTGTGCTTATCACATAATTTGTGCAGTTATCATTAGCTGAGGCCGCAATATGAAGTCCACCTAAAAACAGCGCAAGTTCACAAACTCACGATCATGATGTGTAAACACACCAGAGTGATGCGAACAAAACCGATCTTTAGGAAAAATGTATTTGACATTTAGATTATTTTTAGTTTGGCTCACATCCCATTCATTTACATGGAGAAATGTCACTAGATGACAATCAAAATGTTTTGGCCTCATTTTTTATGACATGTGCGGCACGCTTGGTAAGGTCTAAGAAAAAAGCTGGGCAGATATCAGCTCAATTTTGAACTTACTGGGTTAAGTGTCAAAAGCTGCTATAGCGCCCATCGCTGATAGTGTTGCTAAGCAATGGTAAAGAGTTTTTAATGTCTGTAAATCAATTTCAATTTGATACAATTTCATAAACTGTTATGATTTTAAAAAACTCATGTAGTCTAAACCATAGAGCATAAGTGTTCTTGTTATAGTGGAGATGTGGGCACTAGATATGGATTTAGGACTGTAGTGCCCACTAGGTGGCAATAAATAAATTTAAAGCCATTTTAAACAGTAACTGTTGCTGAATCCTTATTGATGCCTCAGCTGGGGGAAATAATGTTCGACTGCTGCCTAATGTAAAAATATTTCTGTTTAGAAAGCTTTGCTCATGTCAAGCTGTACTTACCTCTGAGTTCTCATGGTGAAATGTGTCTTTTTAAAAGCTTAAAGAATAACATTGTATCACTGACATCACCATGCAGTTTGTTGAATTGTGTCAACCAATCAGAAGTGCAGTTTGTGGAATTGTGTCGACCAATCAGAGAAGTGCAGTTTGTGGAATTGTGTCGACCAATCAAATAAGTACAGTTTGTGGAATTGTGTCAACCAATCAGAAGTGCAGTTTGTGGAATTGTGTCGACTAATCAGAGAAGTGCACAAGGACTGACTGTTAAGGCCAATTCACACCACACAGACAAACTCCAACAGACTGGTCTGTGGGATCAGTGTGGTGCCCCTGTCAGATGTTGGTTGGAGTTAGTTAGAGTTTGTTTTCATTTAAATTACAACAACCACGGCTTAACCAACAACCCCTTTTTGTTTAATTCACCGTCTTTGTCATGTGAATAACACACAAAGACATTAATAAGAATAAAATTTGGATTTTGAATATAGGGTAATCCATTTTTTCCGAGTCACTGACAGTTTGTCGGTGTCTGCTGGTGCAGTGTGAACATGACTCGTGTTTTTCTAAGATTCTAAAGACAACAGCCAACTTGAACCAACTAGTCTGTTGGCGTTTGTCTGTGCAGTGTGAATTAGCCTTTAAAGATTGCAACAGTGCCCACTTTTTCAATTCTGGTCTTTTTTCCCATTTAAGAATTAAAAGAATATGAACCATACCATCACAAACCCAAAAGCTGTACAGACAGTTGTATTAATAATAAATTCTGCGCTTTGATAGGTTTACATAATTAGCCAAAGCGGCTATATTTCATATATATGACTAGTGTCAACATCTGAATCAGTTTTTACTCAACTGATGGCCGTACTATTTGTCAATTAAGCTAGTTATTATGATGTGCTTCATGCATAACACTGCTCAATCTAGCATCTATCTAAAGCTTGCAGACAGATGCAGAGTCCTGCGTAATAAATTCATTTATAGTACTCTAATATATACATTACCTGTACAGTATAATCATACACACTAATATATTGTCATATAAGGGATAATAGATTGCCAGCTCCCTATTGTTATCTTTTCAGTTAACCTCTCTTAATGAAATATCTCTTTTTATAAATTACTCAGAGGCTACATGGTGTGTAGACTACATGGTTTTATATTTGTTCATTTTTATTAATATTTAACTGGAAACAAAACTTGGTTTCAAGAATCAGTAATTATTACCATCATTAGGCTACTACTAATGTGTCACTAGTAGTCATGAACATGATAATATGCATAAATAGGCTAAATTACAGATGTGTCGTGAAGGGAATTGTAATTTTCCATTCTTAGGCTGTTGTCAGACCCAATTAATTTAGAAAAATGTGTCAGTGTCATAAGATTGCCTGAAGTTGTTTAATTTTCATTTCTTTCTCTTAAGAACTAGGCACGTGCCATTGGAGTAAAAGCTAAATGGTGATCTATTTTCCAGTAATTGCTTACTGAGTCTCTCTATAGTTGTTCATCGATAGGTATGAACTCACTTTATGGCTGTGTATAACATTTCCTAATCATTAATCATTCCTGTTCTCCCTCGGCAGCCAGATGAATAGCTATGCTCTTGTTTTGCTGCGTTAAATCTTCATAAGACTGTCCGTTTCGATTAACCTTGACAATGAGCATCGCTCAAGCAACATGGCGATGGTTGGTAACGTTGGTGACGATGAGGTAATGTTTTCTTCTGACAATAAAATACTTGTCTCTCATACTCTGTGAAAAGGAATGTCAGCTTTATAAAATAAGACAGTGTGTGGATGGGCTTCAGTGTGTGTGTGTGTGGATTTTTTACAGCCTGGGGGGAAATAAACTGTCTGCAGATGCGCCAGAAAATGATAAACCTAGAAGGGACTTCATATGTGCAAAGGGAGGGGGGAGGGGAACAATAGTGGAAGTGCTAAAAGAAATCTCAAACATCCCATAATGTTTTTCATATGATCAGAACCCAATGCTTATTAGAGTAAAAATTATTTCTTAAAAAATAATGCATGTACTTTTTATGTTTATAATATTTTTCCACATGGTTTTGGCAGCTTTTGTTCCATTTTCAATAAAGTTTTAGATTTAATGATTCTTTAAAAATGTATAATTATCAAGTAAAAAGAATATTTTCATCACATGCTGCATGTGTGTATTTTCTTTTTCTTCCAAATATCCTAAAATATTCATTAATAGAAATGTTTGTTTTTTAAACCTATTGTTAGTTTAAAAGAAAGAAAATCCTCATTCTAATTTTAAAATTAAATTAATCCCAAATTAAAAACATCCTCATAAAGGAGATGCATTTAAGTCATCGTGTCAGTGATTTACATTTTTTAAAGGTGATATATTATGAAAATCAAACTTTTTTTTCCATGTTCAAGTACTATAATCGGTTCCCCGGTATACCACAGACAACACAAAATAAATACAGAGTAATTAATGAAATTATTTTTTACATTATTTTAACATGAAGAAAGAGTCGCTCAGATTTCGATCCTGTGATGTAGAAAGGTGATCTTATTATGATATTACCACCCCTTGCTTCAGATATGTGCATTTACATGAACACTGAACCTAATATAGTTTAAAATGCATGCTTTCAGTGCAATAGACATGACAAATGATAATAAATGATCAGTTCACAGACACACTC
Organism: Enteromius treurensis; assembly: GCA_032275025.1. NCBI lineage: Eukaryota > Metazoa > Chordata > Actinopteri > Cypriniformes > Cyprinidae > Enteromius > Enteromius treurensis. Next base: position 11,859,580 of record JAUCMU010000013.1, read on the forward strand.
TAGGGACACCGGAGATGTTTTTTTACATACAGCATTGTAATAATATATTGTAAACTGGCTTCCTTGAAGTAAAAATGACAAACAAACAGTACAACAATTAAGTAAAGACTTTAAGTACTTTTCTTTATTAGTTTAACCGAATGTAAGGTTAAAATGATAACCGGGAAATGGTTACCAGTTGTCTGTTGCTTTATAAATTGTGTGTAGCTTATATCTTGAATGTCCAGCACTGATTTTTGAACATGTCTGAGTTGCTGCAATTGTGTACATTATCCATCATATACACACACACACACACACACACACACACACAAAACCAGCACCTTCCAATTTATTGTTTTCTCCTGCAATAAACTCTACAGACATCGGTGCATATTGTCTCATCATCTGGCCTGGACAATCAGCACTGGATGACAAACACACTCTCTCCTGTTCACCCCTGATGCATATAAATAGCTGCTTATTCATTTATCCCTCATGTACCACTCGTGCTTTTCACGACAGACAGCGATTCCACTCAGTGCCGTCAACAATTTACGAAGACCGCAGACCTGAGTTATTAGTCTGCCGCTAAAGGATGTCTTGAATAGCTTCAATGTGACCACAGTGAAGTGGAACATTTGTAAGAAATTGAGCAGCCCTCTCTCTCTGCATGTTTTTTTTTTTCTTCTTCTTCGTATTTTTACGAACGTTCAGGATTTCTCAGAGACGCTTCAATTGCAAAGCGGTCTTGCTGTCATATACCACACTTTAAGAAAGAGATATTGCACCACTGTTTTTTTTGCAGACCGGCTTTAATGTTCCACCCATCTTTTGCTGTTAATGAGATGTCTCATCCATATTAATCCAGATTATTTCAGGAACCTTGAGAGAATGTTTACTCTTTGCTGGTTCAAAGTGAAAATGGAATAGGAAGGCAGTGCTGGGGAGTTAAAAAAAAAAGAAAAGAAAGGAAAAACATGAATAAATAGATTGTTTTGTGACTGAAGTAAGGCTCGGTTTGAAGCGCTTCTGACTAAGAAACGCACTGATGATTAAGTAGGAAGTCTTGACACTGTCACAACTGTGTCCACCAGTGAGTTTGGAGGTATTTGTCTCATTTGGCTTGTGTAATTGGATGATTCGTTTGTTTGAACGCACCAGCTGACCGGATTCCGTTACCAGGCTACGGCCCAATGATGTGAAGAGCTTTAGAATTTCCATTCATTAAACAGGCCAACTGTCATAATAAATATACTGTTGGCTGAGAGAGTTGCTTGATCACAGCATTTGCTATCGTGGGTCTCTTTTGCTCTTAAAGTATTCTTGCCTCTTTAATATTGTAAAAGAAATAAATGAAAGCAGTGGAGGCGAGAAAGTAAAGCGACTTTAGTGAGAACTGATGATATAAATTATGTAACTATATGAAGATCATTACTGCACACAATGTCCTGGTTTAAAGGTGAAGTTCACCAACCCAGAGGGTGTTTTTTACTCATGCGCTCAGTTGTGTGTGTGGTTGGAAAAATATAATCTATGGAATTAGTAAATCCCGTGTTTAAATAAGTTGCTCGAGCTCATTGAAACTTTGGCTTTTTATTTATTTATTTATTTTTCTCTTCTCTTTCAGGCCCGAAGGCTAAAATCCACTGGGCTGAGCTTCACATTACACCAGTGGACTCTCATTACGCCATTGGAATCTCATAGGCCCGGCTTAAATCATAAACCTTAACTATAAACCTTACACCATGCCAATGCTTAATCTCATCCATATGTCAGCTCATTTATAAGCGGATAAATCAGAGCAGGATAAGTATCTGCTCCCCAGATTAATAGACCTTGGTGAGGAATAAAAGTGGATTAGAAAATGTTTTAGGGCCACATTGAGAGACCCACAATCCTCCACTCCATATATTTTCTCTGCAGGAAAAAGCTTGGTTAAAGCATCCAATTTTATAGACGGAATGAATGAATAAACTAATTGAATAGAATCCTGCTTACTTTTACATTTTTTTATTTGACCTGTTATTGTTTACTAATTCCACACCTGTGGCATTTTTTTTTATCTCACAATTGGAATTAACGGGAATTAATGAAAATAAAATGGAAATTATCAAAATTGCAGGAGCAAGGAATTCAAATGTAGCTGACAAATAATCATAATCTTGGTTAAAACAACTAGATTTAATGAAATTTTAGTTTCATTTCTAGACTAAAAATTGCTCAATAACATGCACACAGCAGGGCTGTGGCCACGCCCCCTACATGCACGCAAAATATCAAAATGTCCATCTTGGTGTATATATATATATATATATATATATATATGTATATGTGTATATGTATATATATACATATATATAATTTAAACATTATTGTGCTGTGTGTAACATGCTGGGCAACTAAATTAGGCTAAACCATTGTATTGGTATATATTGCATTTGAGCCCAAAGGCCACATCTAAGTTTTGATATTCTAAATATATATTTGATCAATGGGAAACCGAGGTGTTAAAGCTAGTTCTGCCACTGTAATGCTCAAAAGTTTGAATGCATTACTAATTTTATTGTTTTAAAACTTTGCAAATCCGGCTCATCAAGCCTTCATTTATTTGATCAAAAATACAGAACAAAACAATTACATTGTGCTGTATTACAATTTAAAATAACGTTTTTATGTTGAAATATCCACTTTTTTTCTTAATGTAAAAAGGCTTGTGTCCATTTGTAAATTCTATAGGTATAGCTTCTGGTCTCATCTGAATCCAGCTATTTTTAGCTGTACAAAACAATTCATTTTTGCTGCTTCAAATTGAAAATTGTTGTGTCTTATCATATTATTTTAATGTACTTGCTTTAATGTATTATCTTAATTATGAACACACTGGTTTGTAGGGCAAACAATTTTACCATTTGGTTTTCTCCTCGTTATTTACCTATAACGTATAATGAAACTGAAGCCTCACCCATAGACTTACTTCCACATTGAACAAAAAGGTGCATACTTTAAAATTCGTATTTCTGCAGAATTTTATCTAAGGCATGCTTATAAAAAATTATTTGCATGTTCTTATTGAACTGTAGCCTTAATCTTGACTGTCTATGAAACCAGGCCTTATAGTATTTACAAAACATAATACTATTGTCGCACATTGCACATTAGAGATCAGCTTTATAGGGAATGTTTTAAGGCTACTCGTGCAGTGCCTCTGGTGGATCTTGGTGACTACAAACTAAATTTTTCTAGGAGACTGAGTTGGCATTACAAACCTCTTTATGTGCAAATGTGCATGAAAAACTTCAGAGGGCTAGAATAAACAGACACTTAGAGACAGATGGACATTAAAGACAGATAGTCTCTGACAGATGGAGGTAGAAAGCAAAGTCACAATCACTTCCATAAGGTGGATGAGTTTTGAGAATTTTTATTTTTATTTTTTTGTGGAATGAACTTGAGAACCGGTTTCATTTAAAATGTGTTTTAGATTTATTTTTCATGACATGTCAAAACTGTTCATGTGAAAATATGTTTCTCTGGGCAAGGTAAAAGTTTGCAAAGAATTTAAAAATTGCATACCGTTATTTCTGGTTGGGATAGCAATATAAATATTCCTTTGAATTTATGAGGTAAGAAGATACTGTATATTCCCTATATCTGCTGTTGTTGATGTCAACATACTGTAATGCAAAGCAGTCTACTGGACGAAGCTCATTAAATTACATCAATACCAGCATGCTTTCCATAACATGCCCTCAAACCTTAAAAACAACTTATGGGAGGTAAAACTAAATATAACCCAAACTTCATTAAATAAAAGTTGGTAATCTGTTGGGTCACTACTATAGCATTTACGTCCTGAAGCAAAATGATTTACTAAGTTTGTATGTGTGTGGGAATAAATGCCAAAACCTGGCCTTGGGAATTGGCTGATGTTCTGGTGTGGGCAGGGTTGGAGCGGTGCAGACATTTCTCAACTTTTGGCCCTGACTGTATAGATGGGCAGCACATACATATTCTAAAGGTCTTGATGAGATAGAATCGATTTCTGTGGGTTATAGGAGAGCTTGGCAGCAGTTTTTGAATTCCAAACTGTGCTCTTATACAATAGGTGGAATTTGATAGCTGAAAATTCACTGTATGCTCTTTATCAATGTTGAACAGATGAAATTATAGAAAATTAAATTATAGAAAACTAAAGGATTGTTTACATAAAATCTCTAGTCACCCCCTTGTCTGTGGTGTTGTATGTTACAAGTTAGTTTTGGTTTCGTTTTAGTATTTCCTGTGTCTCCATATTTGGTCTTGTTCCTGTTCTTGTTGATTAGTTAACCCGTGCCACCTGTCTTCCTCACCTGTCCTGAGTTTCTCCTAGTGTTTATAAACCTGTTGTGTTTTGTCTTGTACTGTGGATCCTCAATGTTATTTAGTTGTGTGTATATATACGGTTCTTCGTCTTGTGAAGTAATGTATTCTGGCTACGTTCTATATTACCATTCATCAAACTTTATATAAGTTTAATGAATGACCTTAATACAAAATAAAAACAACAACTCTAAAACCATTTCATCATAAAAATGTGTGTCTATCTATCTATCTATTATACGTGACCCTGGACCACAAAGCCAGTCGCTGGGGTATATTTGTAGCAATAGCCAAAAATATATTGTATGGGTCAAAATTATTATTTTTTTAAATGCCAAAAATCATTAGGATATTAAGTAAAGATTATGTTCCATGAAAATATTTTGTACATTTCCTACTGTAAATATATTAAAAGTTAATTTTTGATAAGTTATATGTATCGATGGTGATTTTCTCAGTATTTAGATTTTTTTGCACCTCCAGATTCCAGATTTTTAAATGGTTGTATCCCGGCCAAATATTGTTTTGTACAAACAAACACATTTTTTATTTATTTATTCCACTTTCCTTTACAGGAAACTGTGTGCACTTTTAGATTTTCAAAATATTTCATTCTGTGTGATTTATAAGCTTGTTTCCTCATGGGGACCTAACAAATATCCCCACAAGGTCAAAATTTACTGGTATTCCTATCTTTGTGGGGACAATTGGTCCCCATAAGGTGATAAATACCAGGTGTGCACACACACACACACACACACACACACACACACACGCACATATATAATCAAAAATGTCATGAGAATTTTTGAGAAATATACAAGTGATGCTTCTGAATTTGAGGGGGGTAAGCACCTCTCAAGTAATCAGACCATATATGAAACAAATAAACAAGTTAATGAACACTAGTTATACATAGCTAAGCAACACAATGTTGCTGTCATATCCAGTGACCTACCAAAAAAAATAAAATAAAATGTAGAGGCATTTTAAAGCCTCTAAAATTGCATTCATTTTTTGGATGAAAATGGTTTTCTGTAAACATCCTTTTTTTATTTGTGCGTTTTAAAAAGGTTGGCGGCGAGGTTTTTTAATTCCATATTGTGTCCTACATAATAGGTGGAATTTGATAGCTGGTAATTCAGCGTCTGCTCTTTAGAATGGAATAATGCGGTCTGTGTCTGATCCTGGATTTGTCCCCGAATTTGTTTTCCATCTGAGCAAAATTACAACGATAGTAAGCTCAAGAAAGGAAAGTAGGTGGTTTGTGGGCGAAAAAAAGGGGACACTACATAGAGAAAGAGAGTGAGCGAGATAAAGGGGAAGAATCGTGTTTGAAGTGAGAGACAAAGTGAGAGAATGATTGAGTGAAAGACAAGAGGACAAAGAGAGTTCAAGAGAGAGAGGGACTGCAAGTGCGCTCTGATTGTGATGTCAAGAGTGGATGGGGCATTCATCATCCTCTCTGTAGATTGGGGATGGTGCCACAGAGGGACTAACAGCGCTGAGGCTTCTGTCAGAGTTATAGATGGAGCTGTAGGCCGCTGAGCTCCATGCTGGTGCGGTGAACAACGCTCTCTCTGGGCCTCCTGAGGAACACTAATTACTAGCATGTTAAATGACTCTATAGGCCAATTCACCGGTGTAGTAATGGATTGGGGTGGTGTGCTCGCGATTGAGACTCTTCCATCATTACTGAAGATCATGGAGGAAATTGCTTATTTGGGTCTGTGAAGCTATAGTGTCATCTAAGGTTACAGGGAGGGCGTTTCTATATTTGATAATGCTAATGGGAACTAAGCTAAAATGCAATTCAACACATGCTCTTCTCTTGTTAGGTGAGATAACTCAATAAAACTGGAAAGTGGACAGGAACTGCTAAGGAAAATGCTCATTCTTCTTGTTGTAAACAGGGTTGGGGTGTTACTCTGAAACTGTGGCATCAAGTAATATTAAATAGTTCTATAAATACTACTATATAAAAAGCTATTGGCCAAAAAGCCTTGCAATGCTGCTATGTTTGTTTCCCAAATTCCGACGCCATTTCAACATGCTCAATCAGGCCGACGTGAGCCCAACAAGTGGAAGGTTGTAAGTAAACCACCAAGTTGTAACTAAAACACCAAGCCCCGCCCCACGACTGACAAAAAAGTACATCTGTTTTCCTCTCACGGAAATGATTTACCGCACTCGCCAGCGTCAGTGGTGCGCTCGCTTATTAATGGCATAGATTTGCCGCCATAGATTAAGTGTGTTTTCTGCAAGCTGGTTGCTGCTGCGGCGGGGCAGAGCATCTCTATGCCGGATCAGCATCGTGATATCTATCGGCCATTGGCGATGGACGATGGCATAGGCCATCGACCCAACCCTAGTGTGGAGTAAACCAGGCACTGCTTATCACCTGTCCAATACAGTCCCAACTGTGAAGCATGGTGGTGGCAGCATCATGCTGTGAGGGCGCTTTTTAGCTGAAGGGACAGGACGACTGGTTACAATCGAGGCAAAGATGGATATACTGGACATCCCAAGTACAGGGATATACCGGACCAAAACCTTCTCCAGAGTGCTCAGGACCTCAGACTGGGCCGAAGGATTACCTTTAAACAAGACAATGACCCCAAGCACACAGCTAAAAAAATAAAGGAGTGGCTTCACAACAACTCTGTGATTGTTCTTGAACGGCCCAGCCAGAGCCCTGACTTAAACTCAATTGAGCATCTCTGGAGAGACCTAAAAAATGGCTGCCCACCAACGTTTACCATCCAACCTGACAGAACTGGAGAGGATCTGCAAGGAGGATCCCCAAATCCAGGTGTGAAAAACTTGTTGCATCTTTCCTAAAAAGACTTTCCTAAAAAGATGGCTGTATTCGATCAAAAGGGGGCTTCTACTAAATACTGAGCAAAGGGTCTGAATACTTAGGACCATGTGATATTTGAGTTTTTCTTTTTTAAAGGTGCCATAGAATGGAAAACTGAATTTACCTTGGCATGGTTGAATAATAACAGTTCAGTACATGGACA
>JAUCMU010000013.1:11867043-11878026 GCA_032275025.1 Enteromius treurensis
TTATTTTCCTATTTTATATTTTACTACTTGTGTTCTGTGTATGCTACTTTTTATTTATTTTTTATTTTTATTTTATTTTCCACCTTGTACAGCGCTTTGAGATGCCTCTTTAAAGGCGCTTTATAAAATAAAGTCTATTATTATTATTATTATGCATGCCCATAATGCAGTGAACATTAGCTTACTGGAAATGCTGAATACATGTAGTGTCATCCCCTGAACTCTATCCTCCCTCTCCATTAGAACTCCTGCTAACGATGCTTGCCCTTACGCCAACCGGATCCAGCTATGGTGTTCAGTATTCAGTACCGCTGGTGTTCTTGTGTGCACTTCAAAGTAGAGATGCTCGATTAAAAGCTCCTGTTCGAATCCTGTGAAAACGGTTTGACAAAACAGCTCAATTCCACGTAAAGAAGTTAAAATAGCATGGCTGCATCAGTGATTATGTTTTTACATTATGTTCCTACTTTTATTTATTTATTTATTTATTTATTTTTTAACAATATCCTGTAGGTTTGGGTTTGGTGTAGGGGATATTTCCAAAATGATAGAGCATTAAACTTTAGCGACACTAACAACCACAAAACGTACCTCAGGAGGAGGATTAGCCGCAGGATTATAAAAACACTGAAATATGTACCTGTAACAACATAATACAAATGTGCCACGGTTACACATAAAACGTGTGTTTTGGCGCCACTCTCTAGAGATCTCACGTTGAAACTGCGGCGAAACATGCAGCAAGGTACGTTATTACGTGGTTCCAGAAATGTATGTTCTATGTCTTGTGTGAAATGTTGATAGATTAGTGTTCTTGGCCAAGAACCTATAAAATTCTATGACAACTGGAGCAAAATGCACAGGTTCTATTTAGTTATTTTTATTTAACTTTCATTTATGTTCTTGACTTTTGTTAAAAGCTTTTACATTTCACTTTAATGGGTTTAAATTAGAGAAAACCTTTTTTATTATTATTACTCCAACACTTTGTTATACTGACTGTGCTTTTTTTTTTTTTTTTTACTTGAGTGCCATAATTTTTGGTTGAAAAAATAAGAATCGTGTGAAGAATTGTGATCTCATTTCCCATGGCATAAAATTGTTATTAACATTTTAGCAAGAGTCATGCAGCCCTACTTCAAAGAATATCTAAGGAAGCTTTAATTGTGATTCATGCATATGTTTTATATACATAGTGCCATGTTGGTATTCAGGCCCTTACTGGCTTTAAATCACACTGTCTGTCATTTCTCCCATGCATGGTTTAACAGCCAAAACAGAGTGATGAGCTTCTGATTGGCCCTTATGCCTTGCGTTCATTTTAATGAAACTCACACCATTGTGCAGCCATGAGCAGTGGAGAGACATATTTCACCCTGACACACAGCACTCTGCTCTCACAATTCACTTATTTCTAACTGCTTTACACCAGACAGATGGGTACATAAATTTCCCCACGCAGCAAATATAAATACCAATAACAATAAGTGCTGTTTTGAAAATGAAGGACTTCACGAAAACACGCACAACTTCATGCCGCTGGAAAGACGAGTAGCGCTTGCACAGTTGATGTGTGTCGATCGCTGACGCTGGTGCGCCTTCAACATGCATTCATGTAAAAGAATCAATATCTCAACGATCTTTCAGATCCGCTCCTGGCAAATTTTGAAAACTTTTTTCTCTTTGCTTTCCAGAGAGGAAATATAAACTCCAGTAGGATAAAACTGTCAAACAGTCCTTGCCAACTGTATATCCTTAAATAAAACCCATTTGCCAACCAAGGTAGTTTACTGCTCTGTGTGGGTTGTAATCTGCGGACCAAAAAACATGCCCGCCAAGTTGTTGCCTTTAATATTTCCAAGTAAAATAAAAAATATTACAACTCATGCCTTAACCTTGACAAGTAGCTTTAGAGTTTACATAAGCAGCGCATTAGAAACCATCTGCCTTTTCCTCCCTTTTTGCAAGATCTTTTGGATTTTTTCACCCACTTTTGCATCTGGAATGTGAATTTTTCTACTGTAAATTATCCAGTGCTTATATTTTACCTGCAAAACTAGTGTAAATGTATAGTCCTGTGTGAATGATTTCACCTACAGTATAGGAGAAAAGAAGAAAGAGGGGATAAGGAGCAGTAATGGTAACTGGATTTAATCATTGAATATGGTTGTGTGTGTGAAGGTCAGGCACTATGAATGAATAAATAAATGAATGAGGAAGAAGAATAAGGAAGGTCATAGATGCTGGATGCTGAATATAATAATTAGATGTATTTATACTCAATAATTGTTTTATCCTTGCGAAAAATAAAAACGAACAACATTCAGTGTTTTCTATGGGCAGAGAGACCATTGAGCGAACGGCTCGATTCATTTCTCGTTGTTCTTTGTTGATGAACATTTTTGACCCCTGTCAATCAGCTGTTTAATTTGATTTCATCGACCAAACTCAATGGACAATTGATTCCTAACCCTTAGCACAGTACCCCTGGCTCTAGTACTGGACAGCGCGAGACAGAAGAATAAGAACTTGTGCACATCTAGCCATTGAACGTCTAATAAAGGATAGTTCGTTCAGAACAGCCGATATCTTATTTTCAATCTCAATTACTCTATTGACTGGAAGAACCCCAGATCACACATGGATTTATATGCATCAATGACATAGTTAACCTTCTAATGAGAGCTGGATTAGAATATGTTAAGTGACAGGTTAGTGACTTTTTCTCGCTTATTCATACTAAAGTGCGGGCCTGTAAACACAATATGGATTTGGTTAATATGTCATTCAGAATAATGGTTGATCTTTATGGGCGCCACCTTAGATCATTGCTAAATTGTTTAATTTTTAAACAAGTGCTGCTTGGGGAATTTAATTTATTTTATTTTACATTATGCGTTCAATAAATCATATGTATTTATTTGATACTTTGATAGAGTATATAGAATACAGAGACAATATCGTATCTGAAAATAACTTTTGGTATTTATATTAGTTCATTTATTATGCTTTTTTAACTCATTGCAATGTATACAATAAAACGAAAAATGTTAGTTCCACATTTTTAAATTGTTGAATCAACCTAAATGCATTAATTTATACCAACAAAACTAAAAAAAAAAAAAAAATAGACACCTGCCCAAAACACAATAGAAAATATATTAAATGGTTATAATGGGAATTGTATTGGTTTTATGGGAAAGTAGTAGTTTTATGGGCAAGATACCACTTTTTCATTATATTAAAACAAGAGAATGCAAATCTGCACTGGCAATACAATATGATACTCATTAACCTATATTAGCACAGCCTTTTGCTTTATTAAACATCCTGTGCGTCACTCCCTGATCTACGCAGATCTTTCTGCAGAAGCCCTTTCTTGGAAGGAGAGACGCTGTGTTTTTCATGGTCGCTCATCAGAAGCGTTGTTTTCTATAATAAATTGCAAACTCAACGCATCGTTTATTATTTCATAGCCTTATACGGACTATAGGATCAACACTGGGTGACTGTTAACGCCAGATGTGAGTGAGAATATCCGGACACAGTCTCTCACCGGCAAAACATTGCACTGAAACTTTAGACAGAAACGCTGGTTTGAACTGAGACTCCTTCAGTGATAACGCGTGAACTCGCCCTCGTGGATGTTTCACGGGATTCTTTAAAGATCGACATCCTCTCATCTGCTCCTCTCCCGCTGGAGCTCATTTGAATCAGCATCACGCGTCTATCTACATCATCGTTTGGGATTTTTGTCGCGCTCACTGAATTTCTTTCAAATGCTCAAAGGATTTAATCGTCCACCCATTTACTACTGGACGGCGACCAACGTTGGTCTCTCTCTCGAATAACAGCGAAAAGGTATGTTTGACCATCAATAGGCTATGTTTTAGCATTAATGACGCCTTTTTAATGGTTATAATTTCATAAAATGGTGCTGATGCAGTTGTTAATTTGAAGCAGTAATAAATACAACTCTGAATTCAAGTTCAAGTGAAATGATTAGAAATTAAGAACTGAACCATTTTGACTCCTGTGAACAAATCAGGGTATATTTACAACCGTTGTTCCCGTTTCACGTTCTGGCGACTTTTTAAATAGTTTAGCCCAAACTTGTCAGTTGCACTGGTTTATAACAAGTCTTGAGTAAAACATAATAACTGTTTGGGCTCATTTCATGATATACAAAAAGGTTTAAGTGAGTCAGTTTAATACAGTAACAGTATGAATCTCACTGATTCATAAGTATTTTTGATTCACTTTAAAGAATCGATTCATAAGAGTCGTTCCTTTAGGAATCTGAATGCACTGCATTTTTTTTTGTATATATATTGTAAAGAACCGGTTCATAAGAGTTACTCATTCGCTCGGAAATAGGACTGCAGAGGTTTTTTTTTTTTTTTTTTTTTTTTGGATTAACTCAAAAGAACCGACTCACTGACGGTCGCTGTCCATGGTAGCAGTCACAGTGAAAGAGACTTGCACGCGGAACTCACTCAGTTTTTTTCTTTGGGCAGTGAAGATATGGCCTGCACAGGTGAAGTTTCTCCTCGCAGCAGACCTCTGAGGCTTTCCTCTCCCTCTCCTCCCTCCCCTAGAGCTTTACTCCTGTAGATGGCAGTGCAAATCAAATATTTACGCTCAATTTGACGAGTCGTCGTGATGAGTTCTGTCAGGTCGCTTGTGAAGTAAACCATCATTGCGGAGTAATATGTATCTGGCACGAAGAGAACCGCAATCATGTAATTGTATCCTCCGGTAGCGTGGCATCGTTTCAAGTGATTCTCGAAGAAATTATTTATCTTTGAAACACTGTAAAAGTAAATCACCCTTGAACTAGATGCTGTTTCCCTTGGCACAAGTCTGTTCATGGTTATTATCCATTCTATTAAATGACTGACGAAAGGTAGTCCTTCATTTCAGTACCGAATACCTCAAGTGGTCTGTGTTTCCGTCCAAATAAAAATCTCACCTAAGAAATTACATGGAATGGATTTAGAATATACTGAATAGATAATGGTTAATAATACATATTTATACAATATATTCCTGTAGTTCTAAAAGAGGTCACAGATTCAGTCTCCAGGGAATACATACTGATAAAGTGTACAGTAAGCTATGCATTTTATGCCAATGTATACCTTTATGCCTTGATATGCTGTACAGTATATATTAAGCATTTGGATCTCTATTATACATACATTAACCTTTAGTATATTGTAAAATGTGCTAATGTATGCTTTTATATTCTGTCTGTAGGCCCATATTTTGTGTACGTTTTTGGATTCTTGTGTGGATGCATTCTTTGGATGCATTACTTACAAATCACAAAATAGAATTCTACATTTCCGATGAACCATACGTCTTTTCTTGCGATGAACAACACCTTTTGCTTATTCTGTTAAGAACTCAGGCTTCTGTCAAATTTAATAAAGATCACCTTGTGCCAGTTCAATTCAAAGTGGCAAAAATGTGTCAGAAAGGTGACGTTTGTTCTTAGAAATAGTCATAGCACTGTTTTATTTGGTTCAGCAGCATTGTGTGCTTGTCTGTCTGTGTTTGGTGTACTAAAACTATGTTAATGCAGTCATGATTCTGACCCCAGTGCCCTCTTCGCTTGAGGTTTCACAGATCAAAGCCTGAGCAGGAGACAGCTCCTCCTCCACTTTTGACTAATAATATCTGAGAGCACTTGTTGCATAGAGAACATCAGCATCATCACATAAATGATCCCAGAGTAAACAGCTGGGCTGCCTTAATACCTTACCACTAGTCACCGGGTCAGCCCTTCTGGCCACAGTTGCAGTACCTTATACATAACTGGTTTATATATAAAATCTGTCTTTCCTGCCTGCCTGTCTGTGCTGTCAAATGACTCTTTGCATCTAGTTATTGTTAACATAATATGTGTATATTTACAGTATTATGTATATGTAAATATCCAGTATATATACTATTTACTATTTTGTTTTTCCAGATATATATTTACATTCAAATATTAAATGTTATGTATAAACATAACATTTATCTTAAACACATACAAGCATGTGTGTACTGTATTTATATATACAAAATAAATAAATATATACAGTACACATGCATTACAAGCACTCAAATGATACAGTGTATGTATTTTTATTAGGACTGGGCAACGATTAATTATGATTAGACACGTCCAAAATAAAAGTGTTTGTTTATATAATATAATATGTGTGTGTACTGTGTATATTTATAATTTATAATATTTTTTGTATTATTTATAAATGTTTTTTATATATTTTTTATTATTAGTTTGCTGTCAAATCAATACATAATTCAAAAATTCTGTCCTGCCAGCAATACTGCATTTTATAAATACAGTGCAGCTTCATATAACCTGTGAGAGAACTCACAGATGGGAAGGCAGGAAGAAAAGAAGTTGCAGAAATTGATTTGAGAGGTTGTAGGGTTCGGAGGTTGTGATAATACACTGATAAAATAAGCCAGTTTACTGGTTAAGGTTGCCGTTGAAGGTCAGTGCAGTACAGCATAGAAAAGCAGTAATAGGTGGTCATTCGGATAAGAAGTGCCTCCATAGTGTACATGTCATGCCTATACATTCATAAATCCTGCTTCACAGTGAGTGCTGCTCGTCTCTGTATTAGGAGATGCTCTTGCAAGACTGGATGTCTGTGTAGCGAGTTGCCAAAGGCAAAGCACGCTTATCTAAACAGCAGCTTGTTTGTCTTGGAAAGGGTCACTGCTTCTCATTTGAGTATGAAAAAATATTACATTACCTGTCCAGAACACAGTATGCTGATTACAGCGCATCTGTTTTATACAGAGACACTTCTGCTTGTTCATATGTCTTAAAGTAGTAGTTTCAAACCTTAATGAGTTTCTTCTTCTGTTGAACATGGAAGAGTATATAAAGAGTTCATCTGCTTAAACGGTTAACATTTAAATTTTTATTTTCAGAAATTTATTGCGCTTTCCAAGTAATGCCAATCACACTGCAATTGGGTTGTTTTGGTTAAGTAATGATAGCTTAAGCAAATGCTGGTCTTTTTTTTTTTTTGTTGACATATTAGAAGTTTGCTTATAGCAAAAGCAGATAACTCCAACAGTCAATTTTTGCTGTTTTAGTTTTATATTTAAAGGACACAGGTTTAATCTTTGTAATCTCCACAGATGACAATGTAGATGGCTGACAAAGGATTGTATGGATGTGATTACACGCAATGCAAAGAGTTTTCCCTCAGTATTGTAATGAGCTGCTTTTGCAAGGTTCTGTGAAAACCTTTCAGCTTTTATTTTCCTTTTATGCCCTGACGAACATATCACAGGTTCATTTAGTTTGTTGAAATTATCCATCCTCGATCGCTTTTAGTCAGCTTTGACGAAACCCCTCTCAGCTAGCACATCTTTTCAAAATAAAAGTAGCCTTGGCACCTCACCTGTATACAGCATGCTGATTTGCTGAAATGGATTAAAAAAAAATAAAAAAAACAACAAGGCCGCTTGTAGGCTTCTGCAGAAAACATAAATTCATGATGCCTAGAAAGTGGACCATACCAGCTTCTTTGACTAAACGTGTTCAGATCGCGCTATACGTCGAGAATAATGCACGGCGAAGCAAAGGGCTCTACGATCCTAGCCAAAGAATAAAAGTCTTATCTAGATGTTTTAACTTTTTTGAATAGGGGAATTGACTTTTTTGGAATGTTCGCTTTGTTAACAGTGAGTCATTACTTGCGCGTATGTCACATGTGACCTTGCCTACATGGTTAAGTAATGCGCAAAGTTGAGAACTAGTGCAAGACAAGCATTTGTGGTTAAAAAGTATATGCATTTTTATTTATTTAAATATGACCAATAATTTTGGTAGATAAGACCTCTTATTACTAGGCTGGGATCGTGCAGAAACTGCAATCAGGACCTTCAGCCCATTGGCTATCATTGAAGTTCACTATATTGAGTAAAATCTAAATTCCTTTTCAGCTGAAGAAAGAAATATACGAATATCTTGAATGCAACAGTGGTGAGTAAATCATAAGAAAACATTTATATTAGAAGTAAACTAATCCTAAAACTTAAGAACGTTGGATGGAAACATAGTTATTTGACCTAAAAAAATGTTCTTCTAAGCATCTTTTATATTCAACACAAGAGAGAAACACCTGCAGGTTCAGAAGAATTGTACATAATGACAATTTTCTGTCGTTTTAACTCACTCAAATCTCTTTCCTGTCTTTAAGAAGACCTCAGCAGAAGATCTGCGAGGGACATGGTAGGCGAACGTGTTTCTTAGAGACAAGGCTGGAGTGTGAATGTCATCTTTCCGGTCTCTCTTTCTCTCATAGTGGCATGAAAGTGTCCTGCCCACTCACCATGGCTGACTAATAGTGAGTGGCTGCCAGTCTGTTGGACAGGTTGTGGCCAGTCACTGAAACATTTAATAGCTCATATTCCTTTTTCGCTGTATCTGCCCACACAGCACATGTTATAGAGCTCTCATCGGCACGACCGCTGGCAAATACAAGCGGGGCAAACACAAATGACCACGGATGACATGCGTTAGACGACATGGATGCCGGTATGTGTGTGATGCCTTGTTTGAGTATTGCTCTTTCGGCTGTTTTTGAGACTTGTGGTTTAGGAGTAAGTGCAGAAGCCCATGGGGATATTTAACATGGTCATCACAATTGATTTCTTCCCAGAACTGAGTCGTTTCTTGTTTTATGTTTTGCTTTGGCTGCTCTTTCCCATGGTCCACTGGGGGGTCAGTTGTGCAGGTGTGTGTGTGTGTGTGTGTGTGAGGAGGGGATGAATTGAAGTGCACTGGGCACATAAATCTTGACATGTTTAGATGTGACATTCATAAAATAGTAGTTTCTGAGTAAGTCTAATGAGACTTCCCACTGAAATCGTCCCAATTAAAATTAAAATTAAAATTAAAGTTAAAGTTAAAATAATTTTTGTTTAATAATAATAATAATAATAATAACAATAACTATCATTATTATTATTATTTTATTAAATTATTATTTAGTTGTGAATTTTTTTTTTACTTTAATCTAAAATATTTTATTGAAGATCATACTACAATAAAATGAATAAAATTATAATGGGTTTTATATGACAATAATACAAATAAATATGAAAACATAATACTAACAATAATCAATAAAACAATAATAATTCATAAAAGTATAATAAATACTTTAGTCATCAAATTATTATTGTTATTGATGTTGACCGTATACATAAAGTACAATTTATAGTGGAAAAAATGAATATTTAGTGAAGATTACAATAATTTTATGTTTCTTTTAATATAAAAATATAACTGAAGCATAGACATGATGGTTATTGAAATGCTTACTGTGTGCTTCTATTTTTATTATTCCATAACAGACCAATTATAATTGAAGATATTAATAATATATACTACTTCTACTACTAATAATAAAAACATTATTTTAAAAAAATGCATTATTATTATTATTATTATTATTATTATTCATCATTATTAAAGGTATCATTGCTATTATTTACTTATTATTAATATTTAGGTCCATTTAGAATTTTTCTCCTGGAAATCAAAAGTAAACTGTAAAAGTGTTTAAAAATTAAACCAATATTTTGGAGTCTTATATAAACCTTGAGCTCTTTAATTTTGTGGAAGTGTCTCCTCAAGGTACACTAATTTAATAGTTTCTTCCCATAAACGGTTTAAAACGAGATGACCGCCATCTATTTGCTGACAGATTTTTGGGTCCTCCACCATGAGGATGACATGGAGGCCAGCTGGAGCTCATTACAAGTTGCAGACAGGCCGAATAAACTCCTTGATCGCTAGTGGGAATCCAGTGTTCTCCAAGGATAGAGGGAATTTACATCTATGTGCACTGTAATTGGTGTCGTGTCTCATTATAGTGGCTGTGCTGTTTGGATTTTTCATTGAGTTTCATTTACTATCCCTCCACAGGCTGAAGAACATTACAGGCGCATTAGTGCAGACACACACACGGTCCTCCTCCGTTATTCCTGGCATGAAACATAGCAATTAGCGCATTACTAAGTTCACCATCAGGAGGATTGAATGAGGTGAGAGAAGCGCCCCCACTGAGCTCTGACTGAATTATGTAACATTACTCTGATGACATTTGGCAATGGCATTTGGCAGCAGTGAGCAAACCCAACAGAAAAGTCCCATCTTCAGTTGAAATAGACATTAATGTCGTTGATAACGTTTCGATTTTTTTCTCACTTTGAAAATGAATAGCACATCTCTTCTCACGCAGAGCATGATTTCAGTGTGCGGGATGAGTTGCATGCTGGAGTTTACTATTTAGGGTTAGGGGTATGTTCTAATCCCAAAGCCTATGTGAAAGTATGAGCAATAGAGAAAGTGATGGTTGACTTGGCAAACGCGGCTAATTACTGTATTAAGTGAGAACAGTTTTGGATCCTGGGAGGGAAAACAAGAGAAAATATTTTGCTAAAGTGATTATTGAGCTCCTGCCTGAATTATTAATTATATCCATCTGTACTGACATTTCAGCAGCGGTGTGGAGATCTGAAGAAAGATTTATTGAAAACATAATTTCTCCTTTGCAGTTACGCAGAAACATGCAATTTCTAGCAACCCTACATGCCTACTTATGCACTGAGTAGAATGTCCACTGAATACATAATGTGCTTCTAGTTTTCTTATAAAGAAAGCTGTTTGCCCAAGTTGGATTGTTTATGATTATAGTATACGAAAATGTAGATTTGAATATCTGCTGTATTCACCGATAAAGTAATTTGCTTGTATATACTTGAACTTGTATGTATGCATGTATTTATACATATATGTGTATATGTATATACTTTATTATATACAATAGTATATTTTATAATTAATATATTTATAAATATATATATATATATATATATATATATATATATATATGCATATATGCTGTCACATGATTTTATAGCATTCAAAAAGTTTAT
>JAUCMU010000013.1:11915680-11932275 GCA_032275025.1 Enteromius treurensis
TAGCAACGGCCCAACTACCGTGCAGTTTTATACATAAAAAACTGCGTTTTTATAATAGGCTTCAGTTAGGGGGAAAAGGGAGTACGAGTGAAATGTCGAAAGGGAACATTTGCATCTTCTTTTTTTATTGATGACGTCAACAGTGGCTAGTCAAGGTCGACTTGTTATTTTTAATCAAATAAGTCGACTTCAGAAAATCTGAAGTTGTTCAGCCCCAGATAGATAGATAGATAGATAGATATTAAGCATTGATTGCCTTACTGTACAGCAGTTCAGTCAGTCATGCTAGTTTTGCCACTGTCCATCTGCTCGCTAAACTTCAACCTATGCCTTGTCTGTCTGTTTTAAAGCTCTCCCACTGAATCTGTCTCACCTGTGTGAGTGTTGGTTGACTCATTATAACATACATTCACACACTCCCTTTGGGAGAGAAGGAGAGGAAACAGATGGTGGAGGATGTAGCCCACTGTTTCTGTCTTCAACACACAGACACGCGTTCTCCTCCAAACGTCCCTTCCTTCAATCACCACTGTACATAATTTTCACTTTTCTTGCTGTACTGTATATCATCACTGTATCTTCAGTTTGAACATATAACCTTGGAATCCTTGTATCAGCTGTAAAGATATATTTCTGAAGTGTCTGTAGTTGGGGATCACACAACATGCTCAGTGCAAACAGTAATCAGCAAGAGCGCAGGTTTGGTTTTACGTTTCGACATTTTAAAATCGACTAAACAGCTGCATTATGTTTCAACCTACGCAGTGAAATTGCAGGTTACAGCTGATCAGTTGTTCTTATTAAGTGTTATACTGTATATGAGCATAATGTTTTTGTAAAGCCTTTCCAGACACATGCTACAGTGACGCTAGTGACTATTAAAAAAAGCTAACTTTAACCTGACAAATGAAATTGACACTGTTTTGTTGTTCAATTCAGACTTACGTTGGAATGACACTAAAGGGTTAGCTAACCACCAAAATGTTAATGTTTTTATCATTTGCTCACCTTCATGTCATTCCAAACCTGTATGAGTTTCTTCTTTATGTTAAACACAAAAGAGGATATAGTGAAGAATTAATATGGAAGTCGGCAGGGACTATTAACTGTTTGATTGCCAGCATTCTTCAAAATATCATCTTCTGTGTTCAGCTTAAGAAAGACCCTAAGGTTTGGAGTGACATGAGGGGAGTAAATAATGACAAAAATGACATTTTTGGGTGAACTGGGCAGTGCAATGGAAAATATATTATAATGTTGTATATATGAAGAGATCAGATGCAAAAACCATGCAAGTGCCATGCAAAAATGTATTTTAAAATTAACATTTTTCTCAGGGTCATATATTTCTGTTCAGTAAATTAAATTTTAATGGCAATGAAAAGAAGGTATTCAGTGCCTTTAATGTCAAATTAGTGAACCTACACAAGAGAGCCTTAGAAAAATGTTCATTTGAGAAGAAAATATTTAGATGGCACTTGGCGGCTTTTGTTTCTGTACTCTTCATATTGATTTTCATTTTACATTTAAATATCTTAAACAGTCTTTACACTTCGAAAAGGTAGCACACTGTAGACAGTGTGTAGTGTTTAGGTGGTAAAATGTTAGTTAATTTAAGAGCTGGGTTTAACTGTGTATTATGTTTACTGTGATGTTTTAAGCATCAAAATAACACCCATTCTCCTGCTCATTTTGCATGTAGACTCAGGTGTAGAGATGTAGCAGGAGAAATGTATAGCATAGCAAACCACTTAGACAAGTTGTGAACTGATGAAACTGACAACGTGGTAGTTTTCCTCTATTTTTACATTTTTGTACAGTATATTTGCACTAAATTTGGTTTCGTCATACAACTGGCCCATCATGAAATCTCCATATAACCAGTTTGTCTGTTTATTATTTCCCAGCGATCAGTCTTTCTCTCTCATTATATTTAGTTCAGACTTCAATTGCACAAATAAGGTAAAATATGAACTTGTTTCGGTGCTGTAAAATCAGCGGTGCGGGAATTATAGTGTCAAGGCTGAGTATCAAAGAAGTCAAAGAAACAGATGTGATTCCAACATTCGATTTTCTCCAATGACTTATTGTTCACATGAAAAGGAGAGGTTAAATGCTAAACGTTTACTGATTAGATTTCCATTTTATATACTGTATATATATATTAGCTGCTGGAGATCAGAATGACTGCTAGAGACTGTAGCGTTTTTGGTGAAGCATTATAGTATGTCAATGCAAGTTGCCTGTAGGGTGTCAAACACTGAGAACCCAATCATTCAAATAGCTTACATAATATAAACTGTCCTGATTAAATAAAAGAAACATGATTTATTGTTCTCAATTCTGCTACATCTCTGTATCTCAGTTCCTGAGCGAGTGCACATGAAATCAATGGATCCCAATTTAGAAATCAATGGCAGCTCAGCAGCCGTCATCTCTGTTAATCCAGCTGATTTGCTTGGATGCAGCTGAAGCATTGGGTCCACAAACTTGCTTTTTTTCCCCCCATCTTTTTTATCCCTAAAATCTGTAAAAAGATCAATCGTAAATCCCATTGAGACCAACTTCAACCAAGGAGGTCTAGCATACCTGGTGAGAGCTGTCCATTTAGTATTCCCATTCATCTCAATATTAGTTGGGCTCCAGGCTAGCGCATGAGATGTGATGTCAAATGAGGACAGGAAAAAACACACACTTCATGTTTGTACAATTTTTATTATAATGAAAAACATTCATGTAAATACTTAAATAATAAATAAATTATTGATTGTTTTGACTTCACTGTGTGTATTTTTTTTATAATTTAAAATGTAATATAAAAACTAATTCAAACAGCTAATTAAAAAACCATCACAATATTCTACAATCAATCCACTCCAGGGGCGTAGCAGCCAATTTAAAAGTGGGTGGGACGGTATGGTGATGTGATCCAAAGGTGTTCATACAGTATAATAAACCCTGAATAGAAGAACAATGAAAGTTTTACAGCACCAAAGCATTGAACACGCACTGAATTCTGTGCAATGTGACGAGGTACACAGAACAGGTTCTGTTGTCTTTAATCATTAAATCATAACATGGTAACGTGTGATTGGTGTCATCAGAACATTCTGTTACACATACTCACATTGTGTATTTGAAAAAAGGATGTAATAGTCCTCTGCTTTTTTCTAGGGTGCATTTTACCCCAGACAGCCAAGTGGGTGAACGAACGAAAACTCACAAGAGCAACAATATTCGAAGCTCATGGCAGACGCCCAAGAGATTCGCGCTGTGATTGGCTAAATGTTCGTTCACTCAAATCTAACTAACAAATCAGAGAATAAGATATTGAAATATTGGCGCTAGGTCAAAAAAAGTGCGGGGACAGAATCACCTGTCACCTGTTAAAGTTGCTTGCTCGTTTGCGTGATCGTCTGCATTGTTCTCGTGTTTTCGTCAGCTTCCATGTCACCTTGTCTTTTAAAAAATGTTCACGTCTTTACAGAATCTTCTGCCTCCGTGCCTCTGTGTTCCCGCTGAGAAGCGAGAATGCGACATCATCACCAAGCGAGTTTGTTAAAATTATATGACATTATATCTAGCAACTGCGACTTTATTTATCAAAATTCTGACTTTATATCTCTCAATTGTGAGAAAATAAGTCAGAATTGAGAGACAAACTTAAACTAATCACAATGAACTTTTTTTATTTTATATTCCGTGGCAAAACGGGCTTCCATAGTTTCGTTATATTCTTTTGTATGTAACAATTTTAAATACAAAAAAGTTCATAACATCCGTATCAAAATAGTTTAGAGCATAAGTAGTCTCTTGTGCTCTAAGACTAGATTTATTTAATCAAAAATAAAGTAAAAACAGTAATATTGCATATATAGGTAAACATTTTGTTCCAGCAGCCAGTTGACAGAAACAGTATATTTTAGTTAAAACTGTTATATTTTTAAAAAAAGGATTCTTTAATGAATAGAAAGTTCTGCATGTATTACAATAGAAAAAAAACAAAAAACTTTTAAACATTTTTAGCAATGAAAAAAAAAATTTAAATGATTTTGTAGGATTCCTAATCAGTCACTAAATAAAAGATTGCCCAATTAAAAATGCTTACAGCTACTGTAATGCTTTGGGGTCCTAGGGAGACTCTTTTCAACTGGCAGACTGAATTGTTCATGACGGCGGCATCAATTTTATATTTTACTCCCTCAAAGGGATATTGAGGACATTAGTGCAGTACATTGCCTCTCATCAAGTGAGTCAGAGCATGCTGTGGCATGTGTGGAACCTGCCCAGCTGTGACGCTGCAATCGCACGATTCGGATGACAGTTGGGGTCTTCCTACAGGAGAAATATCCCACTGCACAAGCGCACAGGCACTACTATTTCTCAGTACAGCAGCTGCACTGTAGTCAGATTGCATCACGAAATGTTTCAAGTGTGTTTTCGACGGGGTCTAGAGTGATTAAATGTAAGGTTTTGCTGCACAAACTATGAAAGAGAATACTAGATGTGGAACATTTTTCATTGGAAAAGATTGTGAATTTTAAGTTTTCATGGGTTTAGAAAAGTATTTGTTTGGTTTCCCGCCATAAGACAGAACTAAAGTTGAAGGTTACGTCAAGCAAAGCTGATAAACAAAAGGAAATCCGGTCTCTCTTTAATTTAATTACAATATGGTGATGCTTTTCTTATAGTAAAATTATTTAAATTGTAATTTTTATTTATTTTTCCAGATTGTTTGCCTTTTGAAAGATGGGCAAAGATGAAATGGAGTCTTTTAAGGGTAGGCTCTCAAGGGGACTTTAAAGTAAGTGCTTGCTTATAAGCTTTCATTACTCTGCAAGGGAGGGTCAGTTGTCTATTACGATGTAGACATAGACCTGTCTGCTGAAACACTGACATATTCCCAACAGACCCATTAGTAAAATCCCATTTCTGCGAGCAGGAGAGACCGTGGAGTGTTGTAACGGTAAATTGTAAAGCTATCAGTTTAACCAATTAGAAATGAGCTACATGGGTCAAATCCGAGTCGTGTGGCCATTGTGTAAAATGCTAAATAAATTTCAAAAGAATTTATAATTGGGTGCCTGTCTAATAATTTGATTTGCAGTCATGCAAATAGATGCCAAGTGAGCATATCCTTAAGTTTCTGTAATGTCTGAGCATTTTCTTTTATTTTATATATATATATATATGTTAAACAAATAAGTCAGAATGATTGACTCTTGTACAGGACACTAATTTAGTTCATGAATAGGTAGTACATTTATTCATCACTTTACATTGAAGCAGATTAATATGGGAACGTTACGTCAAAGTTTAAGATTGGTAGTGGAAGAAAGGCTCTTTTCCTTCCCTGATATAGTTATAGTTATCTGACCGTGTCATCTCTTAATAGATATTTCACCTGAGCATCTCATGGTCAGCATTCTTCACAGTAATGTTAGATTAGATAAAAATCACAACCTATGAGACCGAACTGCCATCATGTTTTTTCAACAGATGCGCTTGGGCAAGATTTTCAATGTCCCTTTAAAAATATCCCTAGCAAGAGCGTTGCAGTTCCTTTACCAGCCGCAGGGGGCGTCTTTGCTCCACTTTTGAGGCGCTCACATTCTGTTCCTCTCCGTGCTGACTGCAAGTGGAGATATCGGCATTTTATCAACCCGCGAACCCACATTCGTGAGGAACGAGGGTAAAAAAAATCCCTCTCCAGTCTTTTACCTTCAGTGCGACACCTAAAGAAATGCACCGGGATGTGTTTTTTTTTCCTGATGAGACGACGGATTGTGGATTAACATCAGTCTTAAAACTGCATTAGGGAAATCATATGCTGTTTTACTCTGCGAAATAGTTGGACCGAATCATGTCGCTGTCACAAATGTTTCTTGCTTGAGCTTTTCCTTCGTTTGGATTGTATTTTCCCTCCTCCAGCCGTCATTAGTGGGAGACGCACTCTGGAAATGTAGGAAATGGAAAAGAGTATTGGGGAAAAAAAAGCTTCATGGTAATTATGTGGATCATTTAATCTATCTCGCGAGCTTCTTGCGTTGTTTGTTTGTAAACGAGACCGTCGTGTTTTGTTCATTATATAACTGAACATGTAAATATGAAAGAAGAAGAGAAATACGACACCAGCACAGTAAACTTGTGCATTTGACTGGACTCCAGGACCTGAAATGAAATTGCTCAAAATGTGAAAGTGTGCTGAATATTAGCTTTCGGCTTCTAGTTAGTGTCTCTAAATCGAGAATGCCAGAAAGATGTGACGTGCTGTGTCTGAAATAAGCCTTTAATACAATCTGCAAAGATGCATCATCAAGAGTCAGGTGTATTTAAAGTGTGCACTGATGTGCTGCTCACCCCTCAACTTGTATGAGAATCATTATGTTTTGATCGAGGCGATTCTCATTGTACCCCCCCTTAATTATAACTAATCCGACAAATTAGTCGAGATCATATTAATTGACTGATAATGAGGTCTTGAAGGAACCTCTGACTCAAGACAGCTTTGACGTCGCGGTTTTGTATGGAAACGCATGTGTGTGCGCGCGTGCATCGCTTATACTGGGATTGCTTTCACCCCCCTTTTCGATGCATATTATACTGAGTGATGGAATGTCTTTTTTAAGTATTATTTTGCATTAACGCTGGACTGTCGAGAGTGGAGGGTGCTTTCGGTGGGCAACTTGTGCAGATCTCATGGCGTAATGATAGAAATGCCCGGCGTGATGGTCAAGCAAACTTGCCATTCATGGTCGACGCGACTGCATTCGTATAAACGACGGATACATCTCCTCTTTCGACGCTTAGATGTTTGCTGCGGTTGTTTTTTTTGGTTTAAGTTTAAGAATAGCGCTTTTTAAAATCATTTAAAAGATGCATTAATTCACCTAAATAGGAAAATATATAATCATGCACCCTCCCTCATGATGTAGCTACCAAATACTTATTTACTTTTTTTAATGTCAAACCCGAAATAAAATGTCAGTTAGGCGCCATTCACTTCCATTGCGTCTTTTGTGCATGCCATGAAAATGAATGTCGACTAAGGGCTGTCATTCGGATAAATGCCTTTTCTGTAGCAAGAAAGAAAGTCATACGAGTTTGCACCAACGTGAGGTTTGAGTGTATGTTTAAAATGGTATTCGTTTTGTTTAGACGACCTGTTTCTTCAGTGTTAAATACCGAGATGATTTCATGTCAGCCCAGCGTCAAAACCGGGCAATTTAGCGTCTTTTCCCCTCAACAGCACTTTAAGTTAAACTTGTCAGGTGTCGGGGTTGGTTATTGGGTTTAGCTAAAGCATCTTGAAGTAAACGCGCGTCGTTTACCAATTCATATATGGTGAAATAACGCTTTTATACGACTAAATGTAATCGGTATTGTCATACATAGTAATTTTATTAAAAAAAAACTAACCGTGTTGTGGAGGCTAGTTTCTCCTGTCTGCCTGAAGACCAGGTACCAAATGTGTACAGGGGAGGGAGCCAGTCCATAAATAATGGAGGCTTTGACTCTTCCTGCTAATGTTGCTTCATGGCGTCTGATAAATGAAGACAGCCGCCTCCAAAGCCCATTTGTGTCTTCACAGGAACTTCGCCATCCTCAAAGATTTTTTTCTCCTTATCCTTCGCTCCATATTCCGTATAAAGACGCAATAGAAGCCTAACTGATATATGTGACCCTGGACAACAAAACCAGGCATAAGTGTTCATTTTCCGAAGTTGAGATTTATACATGATCTGGAAGCTGAATAAATAAGCTTCTCATTGATTTATGATTTGACCGAGATACAACTTTATGAAAATCTGGAATCTGAGGGTACAAAAAAATCTAAATGCAGAGAAAATCACCTTTGAAGTTCTCGCATAAAGATCTAATCAATGCATATTACTAATCAAAGAAAAGTTTTAATATGTTTACAGAAAGAAATTGACTAAATATCTTCATGGAACATTATCTTTACTTACTATCCTAAAGAGTTTTGACCAAAAAAAAAAAAGTCAAAATTTTTGACCCATACAATGTATTTTTGGCTATTGCTACAAATAGACCCCAGCGACTTAAGACTGGTTTTGTGGTCCAGGGTCACACATGTGGCTCTGAGGCGGCTTTTACTATGTGTAAATTAAATGCAGCATCAGTGCAGCCTTTTTAACTTCTATGTTGATGTTCTAACCAAGCTTATATATTAACATTTGTACATATTTCTATTAAAGCAATATTTCTATATGCATAATTTATATTCATTAAAAACGTGATAATTTTATTTCTTTGTGTAAATCCAGTCATGGGTCGGGCATAACCCATTCCAAACGGTGAGTATATATGCAGATGTGCCACTATTGCAGAGTAAATATGGCAAATATTATTATTATTTTTTTTTGTGTGTGTAGTTTAAGCTTGCTGTCAAGATGCTTAATGGTGTCAGCCTAAAGTTTACTCTGTGATTGGTTGGAAAGTCTTTCCATTTACTGAGTTGACATTAAACCTTTGTCGGTTACACAGTGATTAATTATCAGGGCTTTGTTCCGCCTTCGTTGACGCTCTTCATTATGTGATATGAGGATCGCTTCGTAATCAGCAGGCAGAGCGTACGTCACTGTGAAAGGGGAAAATGATGAGTGTGTGTGTGTGGATTCTGAGTGCTTGTCTTCATAATATTTCTGCATTTCACTACAGAAAACTTATACGTATGTGTGAATTACATTACATTATGTACAGATGTATATTAAAGGTCTGCTATTATAACGCTGTGATTTCCCACTGAGGTTTATAATCATCTGAGAATAGCTTCTTTGTAGAGAAGATCATAATTACTGTTGTATGCCCAGTTGTTTAGACAGTAGCCACCACCATAGTGAGAACTCTTTCTCTCTCCCTCTCTCTTATTAAAAATACATGAAACAAGATTGTATATGGTAGATAAAGTGGCAACATTATCTGGTCACAGTGTTGTGTTTTTGGACAGTTTTTCTTCTTTAGTTTGAAAGAGGCACTGGAAAAAATACACCTAAATAGTACCTACTGCATAACAAGATTGTTTAAAGAATATATATATATGTATATATATATAGTGATGATTTTAAACATTTATACTACATAAAATATATTACTAATATTTTAAAATAATAATTAGAATTGCCAAATGGTTACAAATGTTAAGCGTTGATGTTATATCTCCTAGTCATAAATTGTGTAAAGCAATGCATAATTATAAAATGTATAATTTATAAGCGACAATCTTAATTGTCTTAATTGAATTAAAAATTCTTATAAAATTCAATCTTATAAAATTCATCATATAAAATTGATCATATAATTAGTTTGTCTAAATATGAATAAATAATTGTTTAATAAATAAATAATTTTATTTCACACACACACACACACACACACATCTTAAAATTGCTCACTTTATCTCAGTAACTCCACTGTATTGGACCACATGTAGCATAAATAGGAGAACAATATGCCCGTAAAATGGTTTTCTAGTACTTAGTCAAAACTTACGTATAAATGCCATTATTGAAAAATAGTTAATGCACCTTTTAAGTAGGTTGTTAAAGTGTTTGAGTGCACGTTCCAGCAGTTCAGACCATCTTATTCCACAATGTGTCTCAGATGCTTCCAAATCCTGCTGAACTCTCAACCATATTGGCGCGCTTGGAATATTAATTCACTGATCGTGGGCCATTAAATGTGATTAAGGCAATGTGATTTGTCTCCCTGCATACATCCTGAGTGGAGCATGGCACCCGTTGTCTCTTTACTCTGCTTTATTGTGCAGACGATTGCCTTTGTTTGACTGTCTCTTGCTTGTTTAGTTTTTTTTTTACTGCAAGAAACGATTATTTTGCTGTAATCATTTAGGCATACATGACATCGCTTTTCGCAGCGAGCTGGAGGAAAACGACAATGGTTGCCCTTTGAAGAATACGCAAGGCTGTGTGTTTCACATATCCGTGCTGTCACGTTCGGGATTTGCTGTTCATTTGACGAGGAAGGCATTAGACCCACTACAGCCTGTTCACCTTTCATTATGTCTTGATGCATCGCCACAATTCAGTGAGCGATGAACATACAGTTCATCTTTCCAATGGCGTATGCACATTTGCAAACATTCAATGCTTATTGGTTTAATTAATTTGTTTAAAAGAGCTAATGACATTTTCTAACATTGAGGTCTAAGAGCGAAAAAGAGTAACAGAAGATCAATGTAAGGTCACACCAAAATCTTTAATTGCCCACCCTCTATCTTTAAAACACATTGTTATTGAAACGTCAGAGCTTTCTGTCTCTCTATTGAGAGTCCAGATAAACATACTGTAGAAGATCAGAAAAGGTTATGAAAACATTGCAAAAGTTACCCATAAATCACGCAGATCAGATCTTTTTAACAGACCTGGGTTAAGTCTGAGTGGTTTCAACTGAAATAAAGGTGCACTGACTGACCTTACATATATATCAGTGCCTTTGTTTTGTCTTAAAACGCACCGCAGTGATGCACTTTTCTAAGCATGTTTATAAAAGTTACTAAAAAGTACAAACTGAACTATGGCCTAATCCTGGTTTAGTCTAAGCCCTGTCTGCGAAGCCGGACAATAAACATTGATTTGCACACATACTGTACATGGAGCACATCAGATATCCTAAAGGAAGCTTAAACATGCTTGTGTGACATGCAACTATGATCATCATTGGTTCTTGTGCATCAGGCGATATCTAGTGAGGTTTGTTTTTCTTGAATCTCTTTCAAGAAAACAAACAAAACATCTTTGGGTTTTTTTGAAAAATGAACACATGAGCATGAGTAGATAATGGCAGAACTTTAATGGCTACAATTATTTTGTACAGGAAGAGTGCATTACATGTATCATACTCTCAAAAACCACTAAGGTCCTGAGAAGATCCTCCTACAGACTTTTTTTAATATAGCAGATAGTTATTGTTCATCGCAGTGCTTTGGGTTGCCATGTCTCTCTCTGTGATTCCCTTTTCAGAACTCACTTGGTTTGATGCACTGAAAATGCAGCTTTCATCATGGCTGAAGTGTTCTTCTGTTCTCCAGTGGTTAGCTCTGCGTTGTCCGAGAGCTTTGACCTTTCTCCGTCTGTTTGTGTGTAAACTGGCCGCCATTTTTACGATCCCTTAGGATCTCTGCCTTTTTTTTTTTCCTCTGTGGAAAGGCGTTCTCCTAAAGGCAGTGGAAGTCAAGCACAGAGTGTTCTGAGCTTAGAAAAGTGCCAGACAAAGTTAAACTGTCTAAATGGACTGGTGCGTTTGTTCCGGAGAAGAACACAGTTCTGGGGAGCAATTGGCTCCCACCCCCTGTCGTTATAGCAGTCAAAATTCCACTTCCCACCTCTCCATTGGCAGTGGAGTGTGAGGACGGTGTGGATCGATGGGCGCCTTGTCGTTCTAAAGGTGTGATAGGTAGGCAGCCGTGTGTCCTCTCCCTCGGTCTCTGCCAGCTGAAGCCAGTGTTTACTCTTAGACGCCTGTCTACTCTTCACACTCCCTTTAGACAAAAGATTTAATATAGGCTGACAAATGCTTGCCAAATTTGAGAACAAACACTTTGCCTCGGCTACATTTGCACAATTGCTGCACGTGTTGCTATTAATTGATCTACAGTCTTAGAAGTGAAGGATCCAAAAAGGGGTTTTCCCAGCGATGCCAGAGAACTGCAGTTTTGGTTCAGTTCTTAAAAAACAATACATAAATAAAAATGAAGGCTCTATTCCTGTCTGTGGTTCCATCAAGAACCTTTAATATTCACAGAGACCTTCCATGGGACAAAGCTTAAAAATAAAGATTCAGGAAAGGGTTTTTATTTCCAACAATGCCATAGCAAAGAGGTCTCAAACTCGATTCCTGAAGAGCCACGGTTTAGAGTAATCTTGAACACCTTGATTGTCTGGATCAGGGGTGTTTGATTAGGGTTGGAGTTAAAATGTGCAGAGCTTAAGGTTGAGACCACTGCCATAGAAAAACTATTTCCGCAATAATAAAAAAAATAAACGTCTTAAGGTGAAGAACATCTAAAGAACCTTTATCTACTCTAAATAACCTTTTGTACTAAGGAATGTTTCCATGGGTGTTACATGTTCCTCAGAGCCAAAGATGCCAGTAAAGAAGGGAATATTTGGGCTAATATTTCTGTGTAGATTATTCAAATTTTCTTCATACTAGGAGAAAATAGTGGATCTTTTAACAACTGTTTACTAAAAGGTTCTTTAGGGAATTTCAAAATGGATCCTCTAAGCAGGGGTCTTCAATTGAATTTCATTTGAGAGTTAGCCTACTTTTTAAAAATGAATGTGGCTGAAACCTATGCTTATTAACACTTCTTTAGTATGAATTACATGGCGGGAAGATGAAAAGCAAATGAAACAAACAAAACAAAAACAAATGCTATCGGTTTCCTATTATGCGTTCATACAATTCAGTCATACATAGAATTTCACTCAGTAGTCTGCCTCCCATTAAGTTTTCACATAAATTAAAAACCCACTCTGTGTGAGACGCTTACTAACTTTGCTTAACGCTGATTTGTCATGAAGTTTTTAAATCACAATAATCAAATTCGGTTTTATTATACGAAGCGGGATAATTAAATCAACCAATTTTTATTAATTGCCGATGCTTCAAAACAAACAATCAGTTTCATTGGAGAGGGTGGTAAACGTGTCTATTTTAGCTCTGTTTATTGTGTGTGTTAAAATTTTAATAACCCAAAGAACCTTTGTCCACTGTAAAGAACCCTTTGTCTTATGGAAAGATTCCATGGATGTTAAAGTTTCCTCCTGGAGCCATTGATTAAGGCTACGTCTACACTAATCCCGATAAATTTGAAAACGGCGTTTTCGTCTAAAAACACTATCGTTTTCGATCGTTTCGTAAGAGTTGATCATCCACGCTGAAATGACTGAAAACGCTTCCGTTCCTGTATTGCGCATGCGTGAAACGTAAGACGATTCGATCTGCGTCATTTATTTACTTACGTAACGTCTTCTTTGAAGAAAAGCTATCTGGAACATGTACAAACTGATATTAATCTTTAATGGGGCTGTCAAAATTGAGCGCAAACAAAACAACTGCTGTACAATGCCGTCCGCCATCAGTTGAACTGGTCACATGACTACATCATATGACTATAATGCGTCATCGTTTTCGAAAGCCTCCGTTTTCACAGTCCACACTTTGACGCGAAAACGGCGTTTTCAAATTTATCCACTTTGGAGAGCGTTTTCAAAAAGCTCAGTTTTCCTAGACAAAAAGCCGTCTCAGTGTGGACGGAAGGCCAAAACGAAGACAAAAAGATGCGTTTTCAAACGAAAACGTATTAGTGTGGACATGGCCTAAGATCATCAATCGTTTCTATCTTTAAATCCCGCGTTGAGCTCAAGTCAGATTGGATCTTTTTTTTTTTTTTTCACATGCCTTGAATACGGAAATCCTCTTGCTGTTTGTTTTTGCCACATGCTCTGCTCGTTCATTGACCAGAGGCTAATGTGACATTTGTGTGAGATGAAGATCTAAATGTCCCACACGCAATGATCAGGCTACGTAAATCCGTCAAGCCCTTTGTGTTTTGCAGATTCATCTTCAAAAGCCTGCATTGGACACTCCTCATATAAAGAGCATCCGTGTTTCTTTCATGTTTACAGGCTTTGTAATTTCAATGCCTTCCTTTTAAATCTCCAATTATGATAACAAGTGTAATTGAATTTTCTACACACACCTACTCACCTACTCGTTGTGTACTGAATGGGGAGGGTTTTCTAGGACTTGTTGGAAAGCAGGTCATCTGCTTGCATTATAATGTAATGCGATCTGCATATTGCATATGTTAATCCCACACAAGCGGCATTCAGATTGGTGATCCTGATGCCCTTGCAAATGTGCATGTAGGAGGAGCTGCTTGCTTAGAGACACCAAAAGCAGAGGGCTTTTGACAATGCTTTTTTGGATTTCACACATTACAGTTGTAAACTGGAGAACTTTGATCATAGAGACCACAAAATGGCGGTCTAGGAAATGCTATTAATATCTGCAAACCTGACTTAGTGCCTAAACATATTGTTTTGTGAAACATGCGTGTTTAAAATAAATCTAAATGCTGTGATATTATTGGAATTTAATGAATTTGTGCATATATCTGTCATAATTCAACAATTATGTATATTGTGTAAGTAAGTATAAATGTAACAGTTCTATTTTATTGAATACAGTACGTAATTACACTACTTTTTTAACTTTTGGGGTCAGTAAAGTATCAAGGATACATCAAATTTATCAAAAGAGATAATCAGTTTCAAATAAATGCTATTCTTGTGAACTTTCTATTCCTCAAATGATCCTGAAAATCAATGTTTCCGTAAACGCATTAATAAAGGAAATTTTAAGCAGCAAATCAGAACGACTTCTGAAAACTGGAGTAACGAGTGCTAAAACTTGCTATGAAAATTTGATCCAAGCTAGAAATATGGGCCATTTGTAGTAGTTTAATAGAAATCTATGCAAGAATTGCTTTTTGTTGAGTCCTTTGTTGCAGATGAAGCGGATGCGGATTACGTTTGTTCTAAGCTCATGAGCTCAAACTACGCTGCCGACCAAGCTTTTTGCTACTATCTTTTTAGCTTGTGCATTTTTTGGAACGCAACTACAGCCATCATGGTCACAACAGTATTTTGCCAGAAAGCATTGATCACCAGTACCAGATATGCCCAGAACTTCCTGTTCCTCAGACAAACCTCTTGTTCAGAGCTGTCTGAATGACATCAAAGCCTACTTCCTGTCTATATATGACTGCTAGAGGGGATGCGTATGCATGCATGCGTATGTATATGTGAAGAAGTCAGTGGGTATGTTTGTGTTGGCTTTGCAGATATTCCTCTAGCTGTACCTTCGTAATAAATAATGCAAAGGCCCAGTGTTGGTCATCCACCTCGCAGGTGTTGGAAATGAGTTATGCATAATTTAGTTTATTGTTTTTGCGAGAGCATAGCATGCACATTTACATATATGTGCATTCGAAAATATTTCTGCGTCACTGAAGGCGTCAGTAAGATGCAGTAGTCTTCGTCTTCTTTTCTTTTTGTTCTGGTTCGATTGATGACTGCTTGCATGTTGTCATGTGAGGACAAGAAGTTCTGGCATCCAGAATTAGTCTTCCACTCTCATTTCTGCTCGTTTCACAGCAGCATCTGCTTTCTGTCATCACATCTTTGTATGCGGCTCTCTGCAGTCTCCGGAGATGAACGTGTACTCGTTGTGTGTTACTCTAATGTGCATTTCTTTTACACACAGTGTCATCAGAAATGTTAAAATTCATTAATTAGTCACCACATGTGTTGTCGTTTTTTTTTGACACACATACATACACACACGCATAGCCTATACATATATCATTACATTGGGAGTGGCAAACAACACTTTCTAACATGCTTTAAAATATCGTTTTTGCATGATGCAGAAGAAATGAAATTAAGTTTGAAACATCAAGAGCAGCCCACAGTTTGTGTGAATATCTCAAAGTAATTAAGCAAGAAATTAAAATGACAACAGCAGTCATGTTTGAAAGAATTATCTCTTTAGTTTTAGACAGGCATGCAATTGTTTGCATATTTAAAAATAGAGTTTGAAGTGAAGTTATTTTTACTTTGAAAGAGAAGCTTGAACAAGTGAAGTGAAAATTAGTCTTAAAAAATAACAGCATATGGTTTTTCAGTGACGTGGTGGAGCAACTGATGATGGAAAGAATTATTCCTTTAAGCATTTAATTATTTTTTTTAATTGCCTATTTAAGATGCCGTTTATCTAGCATTCAAGTTTAAAAAAAAAGAGCTGATGTCAACTGTCACTTTGTTGTACCCCTTTCCAATGATGTGTGAGTGGCATTACTGACTGGACTGATGATATGATGGATTACTTCGTCAAGCAGATGAGGAGTAATTTTTAATGAGTCTGTGGTAGCAGATGTGATAAACTCAGAGTCTTCTTAATCAGATCTTAGATTCCCCAAACTCGCCTCTACCACCATCCTGACCTGCAAGCTAAGCACATTCACACATAATCATATAAACTTTGGCCTATAAATTTCTCCCAAAGTCTTATTGCGGTTGAGATGAGATCATTAAGGTGAGTGTGAGCCTTAAGCAAACGCTGAAGAAATGGCTCTTGATTTGACCGACTGCTGCTGTAACTCACTGTTCTGGCCTGTGTTCACAACGTCTGACGGCATTCGCAAAAATAATCAGCCATTTGTTTTCCGCTTTGAACTGTATTCCATTATCCTCAGATGCCAGTAGGTTGGAAGTTGGGAATAAGAAAGTTGTTGAGAACCTTCGGAGGAAGGTAGATTTGTGCATGGGCGAAAATACGTTTTTGCATACCGTATAAACCAGCAATTACTATATCTTTAAATCACAGTATTAGGGGTGTAACGATACGTCGTATCCAGTGGCGGCTATTGGTCTGTCAAATAGGGGAAGCTCATTCTCGCCCTACATCATAAAATTGTCTATTTATCTAGTTTCACCCGCGACGCTAGCCTAGCCTAAGCCTACTATATGAATGAATGAATGAAC
>JAUCMU010000013.1:11932375-11956906 GCA_032275025.1 Enteromius treurensis
GATGCCTTCAGTGAGAATCTACCAATGTAAATGGTCATGAAAATAAAGAAAACACATTGAATGAGAAGGTGTGTCCACATTTTTTGCCTGTACTGTATATATAAAGCTATATACACATACATACATTCATGTCAAGTAATGTAAAAAAATTTATATTTTTTTTCTTGATAAATTATTAAGTACTTTTTACTGAAGTAATAGTCACTCACAAATAATTACATTTTGAAACATATTCGAATGAAAAGTTATTTTAAACAGATATTTCACAGTGTTACTGTTAGATAGATAGACAGATACGTAGACTCATTAGATATCAAGCATTAATATAAGAGTGTACGAACAGTGCTGAGAGTTTGCATTGTAATTGAGTCTGATGTAACATTCATTAAACCGAACTCCAAAACATAGAGAATGTGAGAAGGATCCAGCTCGAGCTCTCCTACAGTTGACAGCACTCTGATCCAGAATTATGCATGTGCATAACTGATGCTGCTCCGCTGCCCTGCAGGTAGAAGCGATAAGCAATCTCGCTGCATCTAATGACCTATAAGCATATATGGGTCTGTGCAATAAATTATTCAGCTGACACAATGCGTGGGGTTCATTTCTGGTTCAGCGCGACCCCATTGTCACACTGAATCCAGAAACAACATTTTGGACAGCACCCAAATGTGAATGCAAGGAGACCTGTGGGGGTGTAAATGTGGTGGAGACTTGTCAAGGAGAAAGAATGACTTTAGAATGAATAATTCAACGAATAAACACTGGCTCAACAGAACAGCCGGACTTTAAAAAAATGATTTCAGCCTACGCTGAGAGCACATTATAGTACATTCAGTTTTTTTTCGACTCAGACCGAGCTAGACAGTACTATCGCTCGTAATGATATAATCATCAAGTGCTCATGCCTTTCTCGCGGTCCTACATCAGCCGTAAGATGCGGTAATACTGCAGGAAAGTGCCTCCTGAAGCCCATTCTGCCAATACCAATCCAATGATCTGAGGAAATCCACCCGTCTAAAAAGAACTGTGGCTTTCACCGTCAGAGATGAAGAGAAGTCTGAATCAGTGCTTTGAGGAACAAAAGCCGGACTTCTGCTAATTGCTTTTAAAATGGCAGTGGGTAAAAAAAAAAAAAAAAAATTGTGAGAACTTACAAAAAAGAAGGCCAGGCTAGAATTTGAGCTATAAAGCCTAATTATACCCCACAAAAGCAGTCTGTTCCATTTAGAATAAAAAGAAACCCAGAGCAATAACAGCCATGCCATTAACAATTAGTCTCCACAGCACCTAATTAGACAGAGGAGATAAAAAAACAGGTTCTAAATTTAAACCGCTTGCCTCGTATATTCTGCGAGGCTCAATACGCCGTGCAAATAACATCTAAAGACCCGCAGCAGCCAGGGACACTTTGTGACTGGCCACTGAGGAGAAACACAAGGCTATATCTGCTGCTTAATGATAATAAACTTCTTTAGCTAAACCCAAGCGAGGTTACAAATGACCACAGGACCCCTGAGGGTAAACATCCCTAAATGGTTATTCATTTTGTCCTACAGAAAACGTAGAGATGCTAAATTGGGGAATAGCTGTTTCTCCAACTACACTTTCGTTAATGCCTAGATTTTATGTACCTCACCATCCATGAAACAGATGAAGAGCTCTCTGTTAACATTACAAATATTCAATTAAAATTAATAAATGGCGTGAAACGGTGTCTTTTACGCTGGCACTGAAATGGGATATTCAGGAGAGAATATGGAATCGGTTTGGATTGTCTGTTGTGAAAGTGGCTGAAAGAGAGGAGCTGAAAAAAAAAAAAAAAAAAAATAAGAAAAGATTATTACTCTCTACTGACATCTATTACATCTGCATCCAGAGATGAAGTTTAGTCAAGAGCATTTTTGCTAAATATTAGACTATACTTGTATTGTATTTTCTTAACCTGCTAATTATGTAATGTATATTAATAAATATTTTATTTAACAATGGTTTACTGAACAAATTGCTTTTTCTTTAAATGAATGAGATTATAATCAAACAATTCCTAGGCATAACAATCTACTACAGTTTTTGTTAAAAATATAATTTACAAATTCATAACTGCAATTTATGTTTAGTTTAGTGTTGTAACAAAAAAATTACAAACAGTAGGGGTGTGACGAGACACTTATCCCACGAGATGAGGCGAGACAAGATTTTTAGACTTTTTAAAAATAAATCCTCAATGATAAAATATATTGGGGAAAAAATAGTATTTATTGTAATCAACTTTTTATTGAATTACATGCAGTAATAAACAACATGTGAACACTGCGAAATACTTTGCCACAAACTGACAGGCAAGTTATTAAAAATAAATAACAAAAACATTTAAATTATATAAATAAATAAACAAAAACCAATTACACAAATT
Source organism: Enteromius treurensis (assembly GCA_032275025.1). Classification (NCBI taxonomy): domain Eukaryota; kingdom Metazoa; phylum Chordata; class Actinopteri; order Cypriniformes; family Cyprinidae; genus Enteromius; species Enteromius treurensis. The sequence goes on from JAUCMU010000013.1 coordinate 11,934,792, forward strand.
GTTATGATCTAGCTGGAGGTGCCAGCACAGTCCACTGAATGGCAATCCAGCGCTATATATACTCTCTGTGTGTTTTTCTCTGTTGCTCTCCTTGATCATTAATTTATGTCTACACCCACCTTGTCTGTTGACACGGTATTTCATTTATGTCTCCACCCCGTAGCCTTGTTGTGATGTGTATTTAAGTTCCGGTTGTCTTTGTGTGAATTCTCTAGTCATAGTTGGAAGCATCCTGTGTTTCTCCCATGTCTAGCCATTCGTCTTTCCCTGAGCTCCCTGTGTTACGTTCTGTGTATCGTGTCTGACCTAAGCCTGCCTTTGGATATCCGCTTCAGTCTCGCCCCTTTGATTTTGTTTGCTCATCGCTTGACCCACGCTGCGTTCTTTGGATTATTCTCGCTGTCTTTGCCTCGGATGTGTATGCTTGCTGTTGATGATTCTGCCTGACATTCTTCTCTGTGTGTTTCAATAAATGTCTGCAAATGAATCCACACGTCTCTTCCTAGTTACTCAAATATTCCTTTAAAAGCAGGTAAAACGATAAAAAAAAAAAAAAAACCTAGCAAACAGTGAATTTAAAAACCAATGTACGTATTAAACTATCATGTTTGTGTTACATTACACCCCTATTCTCCATATAAGACTATTTAAAAAATAACAACAACAAACAAACAAAAAAACACATATTTGAAAATTTCTAAATGTATAAATGAATAATTATAAAGAGTAATTACTACATGAATAAATAAATAAATATTTTTTAATTCATTAATACTGTTTATATAATAGAATATCTATTTGTTTGAATTAATACATTAATAAACAGTGTTTATTTAAAAAATTATCATATATATATTAGCAAAAAATAAGTTGATGAACGATTACAAAGACAAATTGCTGTCCTCTTTGGAACAACACGCATTAAAAAATCTTCACAATGAAAACAAGGAATGAAAACAAATTGTCCATTTTGGCTTCAAAGTCAATTTCCCTTTGGAATTACCAAGCCATTTTCTTTCTAAAATGTATCCATAAAAACTAGTGCAGGAAAATAAAGAGTAAATATACTGCGCTGCTTGTAATGACATCAAACAACAAGTAAGTGGTCTCCTTTGAAGGACACACTCATAATCTTAACTACTCTTGGATTTGTGATGAGCTTGATGAAATATAAAAGACACTGGTCAAAAGCCAAAGTATAACCGTATCCAAAACAATAATGAAAAAGCGCTAGGACTGGCCAATAGGCTGCTTCATCCGTCTGTCAATACCGCATAGATACCAATAAACCCTCTTACATACCACACTCCCGGCTTAGCAAATAGTCATACGACAACCCTGCAGTCCATTTAAAGGCCAACAAATTAAACAGAGAGCCTTTACGCCCTTTCCTCATTAAATCCTAAAACCTTGTAAATGTTAAAGAGAGTGTTGCTGGGTATTGCGCACATGCTCTCATTATAGAACTGATCGGTTAAACCACTGGAAAACGTAGACCGTAAAGCTATCCCGTCGCACACCTTGAGTGGCCATTTCCATTTGGCAAGGGACGTTGCCAGATTGCCTGCCTAACTTGCATTTAGCATCTCGCTAACCTTCAGACTGCTTTGACCTGATACGACAGTAGTTTTTGCATCGACGCTTGGCAAGAAAAACTCCTGACATGGCTGTGAAACGTATGGCCATATGGAATTATTGGCCTTGCTCCGAAACGTGCTGCTGGTACACTTCCCCACACAGCGGTCTCCCATTTTCTCCTTCCCCGGGCATAAGACACAGCTTGGCATTCCTCGACAAGAGCTGGCCACTCTCAGAGGAGTGAACGTAAAGGCCAGATCGCTCCGCCTCACCCTTGTCTTACAACAGTGTGATGAATAAGCCACCTGCTGTAATCTTCCCTCGATTTGTCCATGTTCCTTTCGTAATAAGGCCCCATTTTCAGAACCACTTAGTCGTGGACAAAAATAAACGTGGCACACTTTAACAAGGCAAAATGTGTTTCCACTCGCGGTGAAGATGGACGACCCAAAAATGGTTGATTCACCTTCCTCCCACAAATGCCAATCGGTATTTATGAGTAAACCACAAACTAAAATTTTATCTTCCCTGTCACTGTTTCTAAACTCAATAAGCTGTAAAGATTTAATGACTATGATGCCCATCTGCCTTCACTTGGAGTGTTGCAGAGCTCTTTGCTAATAACAGTTGCATATAATTCCGTTTGAATCTATCGACTTTATATCTTTGGTAGCACTTTACAGGCTGATATAAAGGGTGGAATAGCTCTATGTGACGATCTCTAGATGGAGGAACATCTGGATGCATCCAAGGTCCACATGAAGGTCAATGAACTGCGAAACTTTCCATTAAAGACGCACCAGATCTGGCAGGGTTAAACTGGTTCAGATAAGAGACCGGAAAAGAATACTCCGAAGACATAAACTTAGGTCGCGATCACTTTAATTTGACCCTGTGTATCTGCACTAGCACTTGTGGTGATGTACTCTAGTGTCTTAGCTATCGCTGCTGGGTAATTAATATCTGTCCGCATGTCTATACTATCTCAGTACCCTTCTTCGCATGAACAAAAACCTTAACTAATTGACTCTTGACTAGGATGATCACTGGAGATCAGCTAATTACCTTTTAATGCATGGATACTGAAAAGTCATTAAAAGTGGCTCAACCTAGCAACTAGCACCACAAGACAGATGTGGTGGTGTTAGAGTGTCAAGGCCTCCTTAATTACACACACTCAAACTCTCTGCCAAGATTTTCTTTGCCTCTGAAAGCGGAAAAAGAACCGTGAGCAATAATTCTGCTGTAATTTAATACTAAATCAAAGGATATTAAATCAAACAGCATTAATCCTTTATGATAGTGAGACTTAGCATTTTCTGTCTAAGCCTGGATAGTGTTTACATACGCTACGTAAATAATAGCACATAATTAGCGGTGTTTGCCAAGGCAAGCTTTGCTATTGTGATCGCTCACTTAGAGGTTAGGGATCTCAACAAAGTTCTAAAGAATAATTGAAGCACTAACTATAAAGATAACTATAATTATATTAGTGTGCACACCAACACACAAAAAGGTTGTTTATTTAAAGTGTGCACGGCAGTTGTGCTGTCTGTTGCTTTAAATGCTCAGAACACTGGATCTACATTGCACCTTAGCTTCTTTGTTATAGTTATCAGTGAAATTATCAGTTTTGTTGAATGCAGAATTCACTTTTCCATGTTGTTTGAAGTGAAATGTGCCGTAGCAGTATGTGTACACAATCACCCTATAATTATAAAAATTAACCCTTTTATTTAATTTTTTTACCGTAACTGCTTTTTCAAATAAAGCCATTCACATATTCTTGGCAGAGTGACGTCACACAAGCCAAGGTCTCTCTCACGACTTTGTAAATAGTCTTTCCTATAGTCTTTCCTAATAACACGCTAGATAGCAAGTTCCGCAATTAATTAAGGGTACCAGCCCAGAGAACTGCTCATCACCCCACAGAAGACAGGGGCACTGTGAGCGGAGCTACTTAGCACTTAAGGGCATATGATCCGAAGCGGGTCGCTTTGAATAGAGATATTTTTTTGACTAGGCAAAAAGTGTGTAGTTTTAAACTACCATTGAAGAATATGTTATACAACAAAAAAATTATGGTAAAAAAAAAAAAAAAATATATATATATATATGGCAGCTGTGGTCACTGGAATTCTACAGTAAAAAAAAGGATGGTAGCTAGAGTTGTGACGTTCGCGAACAAACCGATTCTTTTGAACAGCTCATAAACATGAATGATGGGAGCCGAGTCGCGGCTGGGGAGGAGCCGATCTTTCTGTCGTTCTTTTTTTCCTATGCGTGTTGATGATGTCACACACTTATTTGCATATCAGTGATGTCATCACGTAGTATCTGACAAGCGTAAGCCCGTCAAAACATTACATCCAGATGCACAATAAATAGGTTCTTATTAATGTATTCATTTGCGTGATGACGTCATTGTGCAACGCAAAACTTCCTCTTTATGTAGTATATATATATATTTTTTTTTTATTATTTGACTACAAATCTCACCTCATCATTCCTCCCAATGATTATTTCCAGGATAAACTTAGATGCCCCCAAGCTGGCTTCTTAAAACTGACTAAATCGTTCTTTTGAACGGCTCTTTGAAAGGAACTGATCGCCAAGATCCAGATCTCCTCAAAGAGCCATCAATCCCATCACTAATGGTAGCAGCATTTTAGGTTTTTACAGTTGTAACTTTAAATTTACAGTTAAATGCCGTAATTTTATAAACTGATATAATGTTAATATACCAACCTGCCGAAGTACTGAAATCTGTTTTGTACCTTTGAAATACACTGATAATCACAAATTGCAGGTGGAGATGAACTAAATCCCATCACAAGCAGCTTTTAAATAATAACATATACAGAATGTGCACAGTGTGATTCACACAAACACTATCATGGTGAGACTACACTGAAATATGCAAAGAGCAATAATTTAACATCATTAGACCCTAATATGTTAGTTATTTTAAAGAAAAAACATCCAATTTGAAATGCAACGCAGGGAATTCTGAGAACATCAATTTTAGGGTTTTTTTCTTTTCCACTTACAAAAACTGTATTTTTTACAGCTAAATATCACAGTAATTCTTTACAGTGCAGACTTTTCATTAAGAATTCAACTTGTGGAAAATGAGCATACGATGACCTCTTTAATGAATCAAATTAGATTTTTAATCAGATTTCTTAATTAGTTATAATAGAAGCTATAGTAGTGGGCTAAGCTGTTGGCTTGCTAGGCTGACTTAAGACACAAAATCATCAATATGTGCAATTTGACCATTTCTAGTTTAGGTGATGTAATGTGAATTTAAACAATACCATTTCATAACAGATTAAACTGTTAACCAATGTTGTATCATATCTACTCAGGCACCGCAGGGTAGCTGTAAAAAGCTGTCTAAGCCAATGGATTCAATTTGTTTTTTCATATCACAACTCATTCCACTACTAACATGAATGATACCCCAAATCATGCAGGTTACTGAGGAGAATTAGGAGGCTTATTTCTTATTGTTTGTTATTTGCCTGGGGATTTTTGAAAAAAAAAAGTAGAAAGCAGACATTTCCAGATGGTGGCAGTTATAGTTGAACAGTACAAAATAAAATTTGGCAAAACAAATGAATAAATAAATAAAAATCTTTTGATTAAGACATTTACTTTAAGTGGGTACACAACACCTCCACAAAGACAAACACAGAGGTCCATTTGGTGTAAAAATTACCCCCTGAAGCCATCCAAAGAGAGTCTGACCTCAGCTACCCATCAGGCGGGAATATAATAGATAATTTGGTCAGTAAATGGCAGGTATTACTGCAGTTGTCTCCTCTCGGAGGCATATGATTTAGAAAGACACTCAGGTAATAGCTTTGCAAATTTCCTCTGCCATCTCTCCACGCTTCTGCACATCTGAGATGTTGGAAGAAAGGTGAGAAGTCAATGACTATCCATCAAAACATCAATCTCCATTTATTCTGCTCTCAGCTTTTAAATACTAAACACGGAGACAAAACGCTATCATGTGTGCCAGACCCTCGGGACCCCCACTGAATACACTCCAGCAGGTCAGACAGTAAAGCCTGTGATGTCAGAGTTAGTAGATACCACTTTTATTTATCTTTTTTAGTACAATATCCCGAGACCTGCTGAACTACTTGTACTAGTAAAGCTCAGAGCAATACGCCAGAGCAATGATTCTAATAAGAGCAATATGTAATCATGGGCTTATAAATATTAATTACGTGATGCAACATTCATCCACTAGTCCAACTGATCAACTGAAAGGCAGATAAGGTACTGTAGATGCCATTCAAACTATTATTACTGATTAACAATTGTTCAGTCAGTTAACTACTGATACAGTTACACTACTGATAACTCAGATATCAAATAACTTCATAAGTAGCCTACTACGTTGTAATTTGTGAAAATTAACTACAGTTTGTATGTTTTTTTCTTTCATTTTCCACCGACTGCTGCAGTCGAAAGTAACACATCAGCGCGGCAAAGCTGACGGCAATTTGCGAAAACGTGCTTTGAAGAGTTTGCTTAATAACTTGTGGTTAAAGCGCCACTCGATGGTCAATAGCTGCAAGTTCACTCTGCAGACACTGTGGCGGAGGTACCTGCGGCGGGAAAACCCTCATTCTGGTTGGTTGTACTTACAACAATTAGCACAACTGTGGAGTCATGTGGGAATAAGGAATAAGGAGGTAGCCAGCTCACTAGCTACCCTTTTCACTGTAAAGAGTCTAGTTGTTTTCCAACGAAAATCAACCTCTAATACCTGCCTATATAAGACAAGATTTAAATGTGAAAAAATAAACTATTTATTTATTTTTTTAAGCCTATGCATATTTTGGCACATTCTCCTTCACAGAACATGTTGCTATAGTTACATGTGCTTAATTTACTCCTCATTAAAAAGTTTCTTCTTTCCCTAAAGAAATGATATGTTACTTCTGAAAAGTATGTTTAAACATATGTACACTCACATGAAGATTACAGCCTAATAAATCATGTACTGGTACTGCTATTATTAACTAAAACTGTCATATTTCTGTTAATGTAAATAAAGTTGGATGAATAAAAGTGAAATTGCAAGAAGAAAAACTTAAAAGGACTTCAATGAAATGTTGTTCTGGCAAATTTCTGAAATAAACCTTTCAGTACTTACATTTCTAAAACTAAAATAAAAGCTAACAGAAATATAAAAAGTGTATAAAATGCACGCCATCAGAAAAGGGGAAAATTAAAAAATAAAAATAAAATTTATTTTTACATTAACATACATTGTAATTATTTTTCTATTTTTTTAAATCCAAGGATGAATCTCATCAATTTAGTATTTGTAAGCATTTTACATTTATTCCAGAGTAATAATTCAAGACAGTAACAATTTAAATAATATGTTTCATTTGTGAACTTTTGTTTAGCAATTCTTTATTATTATTAATTTTTTTTTTTTTTTTTTGGATCATCAGTCATCCCAGCTTGGTAAATACTGGTCATAGACACAAAGGTTTTAAATTTCTCACTTAAAAACTCCCACAGATCAAGTTTGCATGCCATTTTAAGTGTTATTTAGATCTGTTTTTATCTAAGCATGTGATTAATTACTGTTTTTTTAATTAGCTTTCTCATTGACGTCAATATTGGCAGGATTTATCACATGAACCATTCACAGCCAAACATAACCAGTCATAAGTATACTCACGATGGAGGCATTGCCTTCTCTCATGTGACTTTCCCCATTCATTCTCAGTTACCCCCACCAAACTCACTGCATGCTTTAGGGGGTCAGTTAAAACTCAAAGGGGGTCAGGGGAGGTGATGGAGACGTGGACTCAAGCTGTAACTGAGTGATTTATACAATTCATGCTGTAACATTTTGAGGCACTGCCTCTCTTGCCTCCTCAGAGGAAACGCCCCTGATATATATATTAGGGGTGGTACAGTGCGTGTATTGAACTGTATGGTTCATGAGGCAAATTCCAAATGAAAGTGATCATCCCTGTCACCTTGCAGTGAGCAGGGCACGTCATTGCCATTATTATATTTACACAGCTTTTACACAGTGCAGAATGATTTAAACTTATCAGTGTGCAAATTTGGTCCTCCGTTTTACAAACAGTTGGCTTTTCTGCACTCTGACTGCTGTCCATGAAAAGCAAACAAAAAGGAGGACGCGTTAAAGCCTCCAGTGGCTGGCAATTGGCTGGCAATTTTTGGAAATTATCACATGGAGGCAAATATAATAATATAATAATATAATAACATTGCCACCTTATCACGTTCCATCAGCCTGTTTCTCTGAGACTGTTTCCTGCGAATACATATTTAAAATGTAGATGTTAAAGATGTGTGCATTTTAGATGTTGCTTTTATCAGGAAAAAATACCAATTATACTGCCTTTTCACGTAAAAACAGCTCTTCCCGGAATCGGAAACAAAGAGAGCCGCACAAAATTAAGCGCACGCCTCTGTGGTCAGGGACTGATAAGCCACACAATCCCAGAGACAGCATAAAAAGAAAAACAGTCACAACACACTGACAACACTCACAGGTTCAGCCCAAACCACAATGAATCAAATTACGGCTCCACAAAATGCTGCTGGCTGGTTTTAGCAGACAGGGAGAGAAGAGGTTGGAAAGGCTGTTATGGAATGTAACCGTTCTTTTTTTTTTTTACTGCTTTTTAGGAAGGAGGAGAATTAACCAAGCCTGTCATGAGGCTTTCCTAAATGCCAGCATCTTGGTTAATTCAGAAGCAACGATTCAGATCACTGGCAGATTTAGTGCTGTGAACTGCTCTGGTGCAGCATAGGAGGTTTTTTGACCAACAAATATAATAAAGCAGCTAGATCTGTGTAAACAGATCCATTTATGCTAAGTATTATAATGGCAGCCCAAAAACAAGCACAGAAAAACAGTGCAAAATTATTTGCAAAATTCAATCGACCTTTATGCTGCGATTATACTAACTCGGAAGCAAACGACCCACTGTTAGATATAAATATTGTGCCTTAAAACACAGCCACAACAGTGATGAGAAAGTAAAAATACAAACAAAACATATCCTTTTTTGCTTTACTGTATGTTAGTTCAAATTAGAAGAAACAGAACAAACAGAATAAAAGGTAAGGTAGTACTTTTTCAAAGGTTCAGAACTTTTGGGGGCGGGACTTGGGCGCTGAACATGCTGATTGGTTGTGAATAATATGTACAGTATGTTCCCTGAACTGCATTTATGCAGCCATTAATAAGAGAAATTGGCGTTCGGTATCATATTTCGTCTTATTGTAAATACAGTGAAGAAAATAGCAGTAGCTAAGGTGAGCTGACCGATGTTATCAAGTACGCTGCTCTTTGCAGAATTACTGGAATTGTGTCGTCTTCGTCCGAGGGTGTTAACCTTTAAAGTCCGAACTACCGAAGATGCGAGTATGAAATTTGCATGCCTGTTATTGAGAAACATGTAGTGACCCTCGCTTGTGTTGTGCTCTCTTGCTGCACAGGTGCACAGATGGATCATGTGTCTGTTCCAGTTCTGGTGATCAGGGATCAGGTGGCCTTTTTCACAATGATGCAAATATTACAAAAGTAAACCGCTTTCTGGAAGCTTCCCAGTCATGCACAAGTCTAGTCCACCTGAGTTCTTGTGATTATGCATCATATAACAGTAAAAGTAGTGCTCATCGTTTTTAAAAGAGCACGTCTTGGACACTTAAATTCCTTTTTAATTTGCAGATTTATTGACTGTGTAACGAAGGGTACTGAGACACGCCGATCCAAATGCAGGGTTTTATTTAAAGCCATGGTCATACAGGCAGGGTCGAACACAACAGTAAACAAGAATGGAGGAGGCAAAGCACAAGAATAGTCCAACGGGGAATTCCGTTCGGGCAATGGGCGTACAATCTCCAAGGGCAAGACAAGGCAGAGGTCGGTACCCGAGCAAACAACAAACACAAGGCAAGGCAAAGGAATGAAAACACAAGGGAAACGTTTTACACGAGGAACCCTTATCGCTCGGCGGAGACTGGAACATAAACAACTCTTTAAATACACATGATAAACAAGGGGACGAGATGATAAGGAAGGAGGAGCTAATCAAAAACCATAGTGACAAACAGGGGGGCGGAGTCTAAGAGTCTAATAAGAGTCTAAGATCACGACAGGGAAACACAGACACATACAACATGGGAGTCCACAAATGACTAGACAGGGGAACACTGACTGGAATCATAACTGAGTGATTTTGGTTTTGAAGGATACAAATTTTGGTATGTTGGAATTATTATTATTACTATTATTGTGACTTTATTTTTTGGCTTAATGTCTCGTAACTACTGTATGAAAAAAGTGTGAACGTGTATTAAAATTGCAAATATATGTATGTATATATTAGGGGTGTAACGATACGTCGTATCGTATTGAACCGTTCGGTACGAGGCTTTCGGTTCGGTTCGGTACGCATACGAATCAAACGATTCAAAAAAAAAAAAGAAAGAGAATAAACTGTGTAAAATATAAAGTTTTCAATGCTATGCTCAACAAGGCAGCGCAAACGATGGGACAGGGAACCCTTGTCTGCTCCTCCCACACCCAAACAAACGAGAACCAGAAACACACACATTACAAACTATCACCCGCGGCATTCAGGTAACGTTAGGCATTTCCCTTTACCATTTCAACCCAACATCCAGCTGTTTAACCAGAGCTGCATCTTTCTGCTCTAACACACTAAAATAATGTTTGTATTGTCGTTAACGATACTTTAGCATTAAATGTAACATAAGGGTACGTTCACGAAACGTCTAGAAACGAGTGGAAAACGCAAGGCGCGTCGCTTCCTCCACCAATTTCAAAGCGCTTCGCGCGTCTGTAGCGTCTGCTGTTACTAGGCAACCATGAAAGCTCTGTCAGTTACAAAATAATTTCTGTTTTGGATTTTAAACTGCGTGGCTCTGTTGAAAATGAAGAGCTTGTGCGCGCAAAGCGCGTTGTTCAAAGTAAAAGAAAAGAGGGGAAAAAACAAGGTCATATTATGTTAGTTTTAGTAAATAAAAATGTGGAGAAAAAAAATCAAAGAAATTCTCATTTATTATTGCATTTTTGCCGTATCGAAAACATACCGAACCGTGACACTACTGTATCGTACCGAACCGTAATTTTTGTGAACCATTACACCCCTACACAGTATGCATAGTTTTTTAATCCAAAACAGAGGAAAAAACTATAATATCGAGAAATAGTATCACAACTTAAAGGGGTCATATGATGTTGCTAAAAAGAACATTATTTTGTGTAATGCAAAGTATTTATCCGGTTTATAGTGCAAAAAGCACATTATTTTTCACATACCATACACGTATTGGTAGTTCGAAAGAAGAGCATTCATTAAAAATAACATCATACGTTATTTTGTTTTTATCAATGTAATCAGCGCTTGTTAAAAAATAGTTTTAATTTCTTTTGTGACTTTTAAATGTTTTTCTACTGCTGATGGCCACACATACTTGGATGTAATACATGAACGTATTTCGGAAGCCTCTATTATTGGAGGTGTCTTAGCTGAGACTCAACCACTGTAACTGTAACTGAGATTCACAGTCCCTGGCTTTAAGAGCTCTCGGTCTTTAACAGGACAACTCACAGCAGGAGCTACAAGATAAGCACTTCAAGCAGAAAGAAATGACAAAACACACTAAAAAAAAAAAAAACTTCAAGAGAATACACGACCAAAGCATTGAGACAAAGATATCAGACTCACAGGGGAAATAAAATGTATGAATTCATTGGCTTTATATAACAGAAAATCAAACTAAGTGGCATTTATTTAAAAGAAACACAGCAAAATATCTCACTAAAAATTTGTGGTTGGTTTTAAATGATCAAAGAAAAAAGATATAGACTAATGTATTCCAAACGCGAGAAGGTTTTACATTTGACCGTGCAGAAAATGTGTCCTCAATTCTTTGGAAGAGGTATTCGGTAAAACACATTTGCATACAGTATCTTCATGTAGCAGTTCATATCTATCAAAACAGGGGTAAGAGGATGGAGGATGACGTCAGAATGAGTAAATGCACCTTTAAGAGAACAGGCAAATCCATACCATAAGGCTGGTTGAAAAGGAAATTTAAGTTGTGTGTATTCTATGGAGATTTACAGTCTCAGTGCTGTGGATTCTTTATTTGTCTGCAAGGGAACGCTGTGTCAAGATCCAGACAGAGATTGTTACATACTGTCTCAGAGGATTCAGAAGTCTTTATCTCTCAGTTCAGTTCCCCAGGCCCTCTTTCTATCTTCTGAGCCAAACCTATATATTGTCTAAAATATGCGCTAACAGTTTCATCAAGAAAACGCTAGTAAATTTCACAATTAAAAAAGGCAATTAATTGTAAAATTCTAAAGTAGAAAGGCTGACATAGTTTTTATCTCTTGTCAAATTTAATAAAAAACAACAACCTTTGAGTGGTGTTGAGACTTTTTGCCTCATCACTCTGTTGTAAAAATCTCCTAGGCGATTTTATAGGCTCATTAAGAATACGGTACACAATCAATGCAGTGGATTTCACATCATGCGTCTCTGTTTATCTGTTTGCCTAATTATACGGTGCAGCAGACTGTTTTGCATCTTTTTGAAGCCTGTCATTGATAGGCTGCCATCAATAGGAGCAGTTTGTTTTAAAACATGAAGTGAGGGGAGAAGAAATGTCAACTGGGCCACAGCGAGATTGACTAATCATGGATAAATGAAACACTTCAGCAAACAAATTCAGTTTTTGCAGGCATGTGTTTCTTTGCACAACTCAACTTGCATATATATAACCAAATTTTCAAAATTGTATGGTGCTTTAGAGATTGGTAATTAAAAGCCAAAAGTATTAAAAGAATGTCCTGTGTGTTATCTATTTTTTAAAATACAAAAAATAATTTAATTTTTTTTTTTATATTATGAATTACATATGCTTTTATATAACTAAATTATTAATGCTTATATTTGCAAATGTAATGTCTATCTATCTATCTGTCTATCATCTTTAAGCAATATCAGCCTATATAATAATTCAATGAATTGTGTAGATAATAGTTTAACAACAAACAAAGAAAATAGACAGAAAAATAGCACTTATATAAATTTTTCAATTTGATATTTGATATATTCTAATATTTAAAATGTACTGTTTAATATTATTCTAATATATTCAAGTAAAACAGTCAGACATTACCAACTGACTTACAAGTTGTAAGTCTCTTTATTTTTGTAGTTTTTGTTGCATCCCAAACTATTGTAACCCTACTGCGATCTGTTCAAAAACCTTTTAAATTTAACAAAATGCTGGCGCATGCTGTTTCACCATTAAAAATGCAAAATTGCAATGTTATTGCTGAAATCTGTCTCTTTTACTTCATGGCCACATATTTCGATCAGACGATTTAAGCATTGTCTGTGGAAGCCATTATATGGGGGTAGAAGAAAGGTCAGCTCGTGCACTTCCGTTCAGCCTTGTCTGCTCCCAGTCTGACTGTGTGGCCCTCAGTCCGGATCTGCTGACACTTCCAGGGCTAGTCGTCATGAATGATCTGGTTGTTGGAGGGTAGTGGGCAGGGGAGGCTGTGTGTGGTGGTACAGTAGTGCTCAAGACAAATGCCCCATTATAGTGGAACATAAACCCTGTTGTAGAGCAGTGGAAGCAGAGGTGCTTTTCTCATTTACCGTGCAGAGCGAACGCCTGCTCTGAATCCGCCCGTCACAGCGTCCACTGGGGAAGACTCGCCCACGGTTACAAATGAACCTCTATTCCTTATTAAGACTTGTGTTCTGGGGGGGATCCAAATATAGTTCTTGCACATTTGCAAGGTTGTCACAGATCGGTGAGTTGACAAAGTGAGAATGATGCAATAAATCGGATATGAAAGGTTTGGGGTGCTGTTTTTCCATATTCTGTTTCCTGTCCAGATTTGGATTCGCATGGGAATAGACATTTTGGATTTGGATTTTGGATTAAGGCAGCCATGATCACAACAAATAACAACTTGACATTTTGCTGATTGGTTTAATCTACAAACTATTCTATATATTCATTTTCTTTTTATTTATTATAAATGAACAAAATCAAAAAAGGCCACTAACACTAGATTGCTCTATTCTTTTTCTATTCTATCAGTTTTTTTTTATTTATTAGACTATATAATAATAATAATAATAATAATAAATTGCTACATGTACTGTACATTAATTACTCACCCTCGTGTTGTTCCCAACCCATATTTTTGATATCAGTTGTATTGCTGTCTATGGAGGGACACATGGCTCTCTGATATCATCATAAATATCTTAATTTGTGTTCTGAAGATAAACGATAGTCTTAGGGGTTTGGAACAACATGAGAGTGAGTAATTAATGTTAGTGCATGTAGCAAGTATTTTATTATTATTATTATATAGTCTAATAAATAAAAGAAAAACTGATAGAATAGAAAAAGAATAGAGCAATCTAGTGTTAGTGGCCTTTTTTGATTTTGTTCATTGTAACGTATCGCCCGACATTTAAAAATATAAATATTAAATATATCGGTCAACCAATACTTTGAATTGCTTCCATTTTCCTCTTTTGTGAGTCGCTTTGAATAAAAGCATCTACTAAATGACTAACCGTACGTTCACATGGGGTGTCAGCGTCATTGACTTTAGAATGGGTGACGTCAAGCGTTGCCGAAAAGCATTATGGATCCGTTGGCGGCAAAAGTTGAAAATTTTTCATCTTCTGTCGCGAGCAACGCTGGTGAAACGCAGCCGACGGAAGCGTCAGCCAATCAGGATCACTGTATGCAAATACAGCAGCCAGGGGGCAGCCAATCACGTTCATCCTGTTCAAGGGCAGCAAACTGTCTAATTTCATTGGCTGACGCTGCTATGACCGTGGCGTCAGTGCCAAACTTCAGCCACGCCTTCCGTCAAGCGTTGACGCTGACGCCCCATGTGAACGTACCGTAAATGTGTGTGTGTGTGTGTGTGTGTATGTATACATATATATTTAGTTGTCAACATTTGAAGTGGTCCTATATATATGACAAAATTACAACAACAAAAAAAGAAAAGTATATTGTATGAAGCATGAAATATTTTTTCTCTATGACTAAGCAACCACAAATCATGAAATATAATGTGGTGATACTCCCCAAAACAAATAACATATATGAATGAATCATTTGCAATACTTATTTAATAGTTTGACTTTTTATGACATCCATGCTATCCATGAATGCCCCTGACAAAGTGAGTTTGAATTTTGTGTCTTAAGTACTGCTTTATTATATAATCACTTCAGCCTGTGAGTGTATTGGAGAAGTATGTGATTTGCCATTGGCAGAGACTCGGCTTAATTGTCTCGATGGGTCTGCGTGTTAGATGCTGTGTCATGCCGGTGAGCTGTGATCCTAGAACATTCTGCTTGATAGCGGGAACACAAGATCACAGACGGCAATAAAGCATTATTTTCCCATCTGCCTAACCACTAATAATTTTTTGTTTTTTTATTTTTTTTAGCAGGATATAGACCAACCACTGCACCAGGCTTGATTTATCTGTGGACAACCTTCTGCAAATGCCTCCCCCACCCCTTCCCCGCACGTAGCCAGGATGGAAAGCTACGTTGTCAATAGAATGGGACCTGATGAATAGCTGGTTCTTGATGAAGATGTTTCTCGGATCCGTGTTTAAGTTCATGTGGGAATACTTGCCATGCAAAGAGGCTTTGATATTTTTGACAGCTTCGCTCTCGAAAAGTCTGGCAGCTTGGGTTTGATCGTTTCTTTCGTGCAGGTGGATATAAACTAGTAGCAGGAAGTAGCGTGAAGAGGATCGAACATGCCCTTCCAGCAACCAAACCGCCTCGGGGGCATCTGGCGGGCCATGTGTCCGCGGCTAGGCCTCAAGGCTAGCCTGGATTTGCCATTCTTGTGTTGGATATTAGGCTTGACCCTACACGCCCAGCTTGCGGCCTCGCAAAAATTAGATGAAACGGACCCTGTTGTCACTACAACTTACGGCAAACTGCGGGGTTTCAAAAAAGAACTCAACAATGAGATCCTTGGGCCCGTCATCCAGTTCCTGGGCGTCCCCTACGCAGCACCTCCTACAGGCGAAAGGCGCTTCCAGCCGCCTGAGCCACCTATTCCATGGTCCGAAATCCGTAACGCAACTCAGTTTGCCCCCGTTTGTCCCCAAACCCTGCTGGAGGGCAGGCTACCGGACGTTATGCTGCCGGTTTGGTTCACCAATGGCATTGAAGTGGTGTCATCCTACGTACAGGACCAGAGTGAAGACTGCTTATTCTTAAACATATACGTGCCAACGGAGGATGGTGAGTTTATGTGCTGGCAGGATAGACCTGTCTTTGTCATTTCACTGTGTCAGTTTCCTTTGTGCAGAGTGTAGTGAGTGCAGCGGAGAAAAAAAAAAATTGCATGATTTCTGCATGCCTGATGCATGCCGCTGCTTAATGTGTGAGTGAGCGAGGCTGTATGTGTGTCCTAACCTTCCCACCATCCCTTGCACATGCAAATCATACTGTGTGCTGCAGCACGTCCATTTTAGGTGGTCGGATTTCTTTCCCCTACTTTTACTTATTATACAGACACACACTAGTGTAAACTGCCCATAAATGAACCATAAAGAGGGGATATTTTGTGCAGTACTCATAAGGATAATAATGATTTAGGTCAGAGAACTTGTTAAACTTTTCTCTTCCTCTTTCAGTCAAGTTGTGCTGTTGCATGCTCCTGATGTCCATAACGGACTCCCATGTTATTTTTTAGTCTTCTATTCATTTTGCAGTAAAAAGAATATCCAAGGAATGTGCCAGAAAACCCGGCAAGAAAATTTGTAGAAAAGGAGGTATGTATTCACCGACATAAAACCCAAAAGAGAACAGGCGAAGATCTCCCCCCGCCCACCTTCTCTACAATACTCTACAAAGTCCAGATCTCGGCTCACTGAGGTCACATTGTCTGAGAAGAAGTCATAATTGATTCCCACCAAGAAGAGTTAACTGGGGAGACCGAGCCGTCTCTTAAATCAGATGGGCACACGTTGAACTTGCAGAGTCTAATCTCAATTAAAAGAGATGCTATCTGGTTTTCATTGGCTTACACTGGCTGTATTGATCATAGCTTCATCGAGATAATGTGTCTAGCTTCTCCACCCTGACGTAACCTACCCTCCGAGCGTAGGGTTTGGTGACAGCTCGCCTTATATAAAGTATCCTGTTAATACGGCCTCCCAGGCGACAAGAACAATCATAAAACATTTCAGATGGACAGTTTTGTCCTAACTTCTGCTGTCCTGACATCACAAAATAATTGGTGAATGAATAAATGAAGTACAGTACATTTTCCATCAGTGGTTAAAGGGATAGTTTACCAAAAAAATTATGAAATGACAATGAAAGTCAATGGGGTCCAAAACCGCCAACCAGATTTGAAATGACATAAGAGTAAATGATGGAATGATGGAAATTACATTTTTTGGTAAACTGTTCCTTTTATGTGACCCATCTGGCATTAGTTATTTACAGTTGAATCAATGTCATCACTGTTGGATTTGGTTTTGATTTCACAAATTCTCACATAATTTCAGCTTGCTCAAACTTCAGTTTTGATTCGCAAATATTTTTGTTAACCTTTATATAAAAGGTTTCAAGAATTTTTTTCAACATTAAAAGAAAAAGTGACTTTACCTGTATCTTCGACGTTGAAGTTCACTTGCCGCCGGGAAAACAAGTTCTCAGCACAAATGCGAAGCAAATCCAACCTTTTCAGAAATGAAATACAAATAAAATACATAAATAGCATCAACATTTCCCTTAAAAAAAAAAAATCTAGGATCTTAGTTGGTGAAAGCCAGTGAGGACGCAGATCTTACTCTGGGTTTATCATGAATGTTTAGTCCACTATGCAGAAACTGTTGTGAACTTGCTGCCATTGTAACATCTCTAATGTTTGCAGTTTAAGTCATGTTTCCAGCATGCTGTGTAATAAGACCCACCATCATCACAACTGTGGGATTGTTTCAATTGCAAAGTTGTCTCGTGCCGGCATTTTAGTAAAATTGCACTATTAGACGGAGCGGCTTTAAGAGGTGTGAGTGAATTTCTAGGTAAATGATGTAAAAGCCCTTCTCTTTTGATTAGCATATCACACTAAGTTCACGTTTAGATGGTTTATGTGCAGTTTAGAGCCATCTTACATTCAAGTAATGAAATAATTGTCAGTAATACGTATTTTTGCAAACAAACTCTGATTTGCATTTAGGTTCCCCCATGCTGTTTTGGAAAATGTGTGTTTTGTGGGCAAATAAAGTGGTGAGATTACATTTTTTAACCTCAAGCTTTATGCTTTGAAATTTAGACATCTTATTTAATTCATTAAATAGAAACCTTTGATTTCAAAAACCTAATCGCGTTTACACTTCTAATAGATGAGAGCGGTGTTTAATGTTTTTTAGCAGCACAGTGTTGCCTCGATATCTTTATGCAATTAACTTCCTTAAACCAAACATGAAGGATTGCAGCAGCCTTACTGACTTCGGGATGTTACTGTCAAGGATGATATAAAGACAGTACGCCTTTTTTTTTTAAAGCTTGTTTATTGGCAATCATAGTTTTGTTAAGAACATCTACACACTTTCTTTATTGTGGAAAAGCTTTGAATTATTAAAATATAATTTACACTAAGCATATAGTATTTTTTACAAGAATTATTTACTTAAAAGTTCACTGAGGAACCAAAAATGGTTCTTCTGTGGCATTTTGGACGCTTTTTTTTTTTTAAATGTAGCAGACTGGCGCGTAAATCAAAATCTTTGTTGAAAAAAAGACTAGAGATTAAGCCCCGGTAAGCTATTAAAAATTCATTCAGAGCTTGTAACAGGCGCTTTCTTTAATGAAAATTTAATAGTGTTGGTTTTCATTTCTAGTGTGACACCGTCTGATGCTGTTTAGCTGTGTCACACGAGTTGAGTGACCGTCAGTAAGCTTTCTCGCTCTCTTCCTTTCCCAGTTTTGCAATGGTTGACAGTAGTCCTAAGGGACGTGAGATGCTAAGACAGGAATGGATTTGCAACACCGCTGCATGTTCTCCATATTTCTTCTCAGTTTCTGCCTCTTCCCTTGAGATGGTCTGTAAAACCCGAGCTGAATTTCGCTCCGTCTTGGCTGGGTGAATGGCGTGCGGAGGAGCCAGGGTTAGCGGCGAGGGTGGAGATGAGCGCAGATGTCTGTTTGTATTGAGGCCGGGGGTGGTGCTCGCAGAAACTCGGGGAGAAACTTGATCATCTTGGCAGGGCGTAGAGTTAGAGGTGTGAGAAAGCGAGGTTGAGTTTGTGTCTGTAAGTAAGAGGTTTGTCACACTTGTTTTGGAGGCTTGCAGTAGATGGCGGCGCGTGGGAGGAAAGAGCCGCGGTGCGACAGAGCAACAGGATTCCTCTGGTTCAGTGTTGTCCAACTCTCAAAGGATATCAGATTGGAATCATACATACATGGGGTGATCAGAATAACCTGGGCTTCGCTATAACTCTCTGTGACTCGAATCAAATCTCGCTCGGTGAGATATGCGATGCTTTGAAAGTCAGCCTATTGAGAAAAGTTCTGGTAATAATTTAGTTTTGAAAGTCATTTATAGGAATATTATTCATCATACAGTTATATGTTATCACAGTATACTGGAACCCTGGGGATTTCGAAATAGAATGTCAATGTATCTTGTTTACTTGCAGGAAACATTTATGTTTCTTTGCATTTTTATTTATATAAGGACGACTGACTACATTTTCAGAAGAGTGGTGGTTCTTGGCCCATTTTTGCTAGGGTATTGTAGGTGGTTGCTAGGGTGTTGCTAGGGTACTCTAATGGTTACAAAAGGACCCATACCTAAATGAATATATACTTTTTAATTTATTTATGAAGTAAACCTGAAACCTGCTAATTCAGTTCAAATTTCACTCTAAAAAGGAATGAAAAGATGAATATTAGGAGTTTCGTTGTCACGTTATTTCAATATTGACATTATATAATATATCTTGTATTGTCTTCCCTCAATATTTTGTAGAATGATTTTTTATCTAATATATATATATATATATATATATATATATATATATAATATATAAGAATAGCAAATGCTGCAAATTTACAAATTACTAACTAGTTGTAATTTGTAGTATATTTGACGTTTTAAAAGGTAGGCACAAAAAGCTTTCCATGCATCCCATTCTAACTCAACATGCATTTTAATCAGCTCGCTTTAGCAGTCCCAGTGTTCTGACTCTTGAATCTGTTTGTTCAGAATCTATTTGAATATTGAATGCGTGTGTGGGAGTAAGACTGAGTACTGTAACTGTAGGTTTTGATTTTCACCATTGTTTTAGAGTCATTTTCTGCTCACTGTGCTTTTGTATGGACTTCCTGTGTGACACGCGGGCCATGTTGTGTAGGTGATGATGTCTCAGTTTGAATCGATAATGAGAGCACGGTTTCACCATGACTGATGAATACTAACTTCAGACTGCTGGATCATTTTATCCCCATCTAATCACTGATTCAGTCCCACTCACGCACAGCCTTTACCACATCATTTTCAAAAAGCAATCAATAGTTGTATTCTTAAACTGCCCTGACCGTGACAATGCAGGTTTACATGCAAGTCATGCTTTAATGAAAAAGAACCAACAAGGCAGAAAAAAAATATATAAATAAAAATCTTTTTTATTTGTGGTACATTTCTAGGATGTATTTCTCAGTAGTGCCATCCTTTGCTACTTGTTGAATAGAATTTTTTATACAAATCAGACAAGCATGAGGATTATTTTAAAACTTTATTTTTTACTTACATATGAGTGAGATCCCAATTAAAAAAATCTTTAATGCAACTTTAATATTTTCCAGATAATCTTTTAGTAGTGTACCACATATTAACTATAAACTTTTCCCTCAATAAATGAATAATTACATGAATTATTGTTATATTAATAGTTAGTGCAGTCGTTGATAAGTTTAGGCATTGGGTAGGATAGGGGATGTAGAATAAGGCATTACAATGAGCTTTATTTCTGCTAAAATTCTAGTAATACGCATTCTAATAAGCAACTATTTAAGAGACTGTGTTATTTTTAGACTATTTTAGACTGAGTTTTGTACCAACCTGGCACTCGCTACATTTAGATTTCCAGAAGATACAAGATTTCTGCCTGTATCTGAAAAGAGAAATTAGGATTAGGCTGTTTTACTGATTTATGGCTTGTCTCGTCCTAATTTTTGGTTCTTAAATTCCCGACCGCCCCTCAGAAAAAGTAATTGTGTCCTTATTGTTTTGTTACTAACTTATTGAAAGTGTATGAATGGGGTTGTGTTCTTTAGCTCTGAAGCCGTTGGTCTGAACTGCAAAATTCCTGTGCTAAGTGTAGTGCCAAGTTGCTTTAATTACAGTTTATGCTAAAACGGAGCATATTAGAGGAAACAGACTGGCGTGTGGCACCTGGCACTGCTCCCAGATCAGCTCAAAGCATTTCCTCATAACGTAGATGACAACAACTGAACCTTGTGGAGAGAAAAAGCAGAGAGGACGTGAAGGGACAGACTGTCGCAGATGGTGTGTGTGCAGGGGAGATTGTCTAAATGCTTCGTTCACCTTGAAATGACAATGAGAGGCTCGCGTTTGACCTAGAGCCTGGTGTTCTTTGAATACACAAACAAACCCAAAGCATTCAGTCTCGCAATCAAGTTTTATATACGAGTTGCTGCTTGCTTAACTGAGTTTACTCTGAGCATGTTCGAAAAGATGTCTAGGTTGCTTCGTTCCTTTAATCTGCAGCACTTTTCTCAAAACTAGTTACTATTAATGGCTATTGACAACAAAACACTTCGGGGAGAAAGTAATAGAAAGCTATTGTGTTACATGATACTATGCAGTCAGCATTTTTTAAAGGTGAGACTGGAAACCGTTTTTTTTTTTTTTTTTGCTTGTTTTGAGCAACAAAGCCACTGTCCAAAATCCAGTGTTTTCATTAAATAAAGCCAGCCTACACAGAATGTGAGAGTTTGCAGCTTGAGGTCTCAGAACAGGGTGCTATTATGTTGTGATTATAATTAAATGAATGCAAAAAGCAAAAAAAAAATTAAAATAAATAAATTGTGAGCTGCCATATTGAGAAGGATATTCCAAACTGCAGGACTGAATTATGTTACCTTGTAAGATATCTTTTGCGTCTTCATATTTTTCATAATACTCTATTTTATATTATTTTAGTGTTAGCACATGTATTCCTTATTCTCATTGCTTTAAAGGGGTCATACAAACCCAGTTTTCCTCAAGCTAATATGATTCTTTAGGGTCTTATTGGAAAGTTTGTAATATAGTTTGTTTTAAAATTTCTCAAAGGTAATTTTAAAAACAATAATTTTACCCTGTCAAAAACAGCTCTTTAGAAATCACTCTGTTCTGTGTACTTCCCCTTTAAATCTTCACGAGCT
>JAUCMU010000013.1:11977130-11989279 GCA_032275025.1 Enteromius treurensis
TGTGCATTTACTGAATGAGCACTGTGCTTCGTCCGAACTGATTGCTTTCTGTTTTTAACTGTCTTAAACCTATTTTAAATCAAATGTTTAAATCATTTTAATCAATCAGCTTTTTTTTTGTTTTAAAGTTGTGATCACTGTTTTTATGATTGTTCTACTTCATTTTTTTGTTTTATTTTCTTTTATGATTATTTTACTCCTTTTACGTAAAGCACCTTGAATTACCACTGTGTATGAAATGTGCTATATAAATAAACTTGCCGTGCATTGCCTTGCCTTGATTTAACTATATTTTCCAGTAGATATTTCATTAACAAGCTATATTTTCGAATGAGTAATATACCATGACAAAATTTGACATCACTTTTTTGTGTCCCCCTGTTGTTTTATGTAGCTTTATTTTTATTAAGTTTAATACATTTAATACTTTTTTTCAGTTTGTTACAAGAGCCACATTTCTTGTATTCCAGTTTAAGTTACCTGATTTATTTTGATGAATACTTTATAAAGTGCTTCAGGTAAAAAAACTTCATTAAAAAGAAAGTAGTCAAATCAACTCATTTTATGTCTATATGTGACCTTGGACTACTAATCCAGTCTTAAGTGTTATATATTAATATATTTGTAGCAATTGCCAACAATTCATTTACAGGGTCAAATTTACAGCTTTTTCTTTTATGTCAAAAAGCATTAGGATTTTAAGTAAAGATCATGTTCCATGAAGATATTTAGTAAATTTCCTACCTTAAATATATTGAAACAACATTTTTGATTAATATGCATTACTATGGACTTCACTTGGACAACTTTAAAGTTTAATTTACATATATTTAGATTTTCATTTATTTATTTATTTATTTTTTGCATCCTCCAGATACCAAATTTTCAAATAGTTGTATATCTGACAAATATTGTTCTATCAATATTTTTCTATTTATATATAATAACATTATATTATATTTAGTGTTGTCAAACGATTAAGCACGATTAATCACATCCAAAATAAAAGTTTTTGTTCTCGCAACATATGTGTGTTGTGTGTGTATATATATATATATATATACACATGCATACAGCATACATCTTGAAAATATAGTTTGTT
This sequence comes from Enteromius treurensis, assembly GCA_032275025.1. Classification (NCBI taxonomy): domain Eukaryota; kingdom Metazoa; phylum Chordata; class Actinopteri; order Cypriniformes; family Cyprinidae; genus Enteromius; species Enteromius treurensis. The sequence continues at coordinate 11,978,233 of JAUCMU010000013.1, forward strand.
TATATAATCACTGTTACTTTATTATACATTTTTGCATAACAGAAACACTATATTGACCAATCAGAATCTGTCATCAGAAATCTGTTTAAGGTACTTTTTGTTAGCGTTTGTATCTAACGGTGCAGTAACTGCATTGTATCAAGGCACTTTTTGACTTTGACTGTAGTTTAACCGCCTTACATTATGTGTAGCTCAGCAAGCTTCATTCTTAACAAAGCTTCCCCAACACTGTGAAGGAGGCCTCTGTGAAAAAGTCACAAGCAATGAGTATCTCTAAAAGATTATGCAAGAAGAAGCTCAAAAAGGTGACCTTAACAGCAAACCCTGAAGGCTAACATGCCAAAACAGCTCAAACAAATTCTCGTCTTTGTGACCAATCACAGCCCAGATCTCCTTCAGTCTGACACATTCGCTCACCAGCATCTGAGGAACCATTCGTGACTGTGTAGTATTAGACGATTTGGCTGATACGCTCGCTAGTGTGCTGTAAAGCTCGAACGGGACCGATGATAAAGCTTTTTATGCTAGCAGAGCAGAGAAGGGCAAAATCAACATTTCTATGATCCCCAGTCACACACAAAGACAGCTTAATGCCTGGATTTGTCTTCCAGAGCGAGGAACATCAGTGTGGGATTCTTAATTACCCTGCTAAATTCAATGAGAAGTAATGACTGATGAGTAGGCAATATTTCCATAACACCTGACTGAGCTGCAATGTGTTTAAGAAAGTCATTTTTCATCTGCAAGAACTTAAAATCCTAATTATATCGTAGAGTGGGCTGAAAGCATAGAGCATATGTAGATGACATTGAAACTGTAGGTGGATGGAAATGAACCTAATCCATTATGTTAAACAAATGTTACAGTATGCTCTCATTGGTGCCTATGATTTATGGTATGTGCTTATCTATAAAGGTGAGAGTGCAAACCAGTTTTTCAAGTTTAATATGCTACTACCAGATGTAGATTTATATAGTGTTATCTATCTATCTATCTATCCATCCATCTTTATGTTTGTCATTCTATCTACACACATCATTTCAGTCTCTTTTTTCCACTTATAAAAGTTTGTTTCAGCAGTGTGAACTGTCTGATACACAACAAACTTAGTTTAACGACCTTGTTTGTTTGTGCTTGTTTGTTGAGCCGAAAACAGCAGGTGGGTTTTTCCTTCCATGCTTGTGTGATATGACACAGTATTACATTGGCACCCTGGGCACCCAGACAGCAGATCTTTGGACTGATGGGGCTGGATGGGTGAAACTCAGTTTCTTTCAGTTGGCGTATGTGTGTTGGCATTGCAAGTAATGTGTAGTTACATAAGTCTGGGAGTTGATCCCAAAAAGAAAATGATATGACTGTGAATGGAATCTATCATCCATCAATCCAGCCATCCAAATTAGTTTTAGACCCCACTGACTTTTATTATATAGACAAAAACATATAAAATATTCTTCAAAATTTGTGTTGTGGTGTTCCATGAAATAAAGAATATGTTTTTAATGTTATTGCCATCTGGGTCCCACTTTATATTAAGTGTCCCTAATACCTGTGTACTCCCTTTTTGGTAACGAAAGTACAAATGTGTAACAGGACTAACAGCACTTTTTGGTAAATAAAGTGTTGCACTTTATATTAAACAGACAATTGCTATGGATTTATCATGTAATTACTCTGATATTACACAGCAGCGGGCAGTAAATTAGGCTTTACATATAAATTGTGGTGGGTGTCCAAAATGTTACACTTTATATTAAGTGGGCAGTTCCTGAGGAGTTACCATGTATATAAACTGGTATTACAGAGTTACACTTTACATATCCCTAAACCTACCCAACTACACCCCCTGATCACCCCTGTTCCAGTTACTCTTATACATACTGCTGTTACAAAGTGTAGCTATGTAATTCCTGTTACATGACTACTTAGTGAAGAGAAAAAAGTGTTGTTACCAATCTCCTGTTACACATTTGTACTTACACACATACACCATTCTGAGGGTTGTAACATGTGTGAAGTTACAGAAATATTACAGCTGCAGATACTATATAGCAATGTGTACTTACACTGTGGTTACATACTACGTACACATCTAGTGACTATGGAAGTACACAGGTGTAAGGGACACTTAATGTAAAGTGTGAACACTTTTTTTTAATCATTAATTCTACTTAAATCTAAAACATTTAAAAAAACATAAAATATTAGATCAAGCAAGCACAGAATCAACTTTGCACTGCTGCGCAATATAATATAACATAATATAATTAATAAAAATATATAATATAATATAATTTTTTTTTATTAGAATGAGGGCTAGAATGAGTAGCATCTTCTAATGTAAAGTATCCATTACATGTTTTGTTAGTTGATATTTCTGTTAGATTCGTAAATGTGGGTCTTTGTATTTTTCTTTATTAAAATTGCCTTTTCGTCACACTTGGCTTAGCCAACAATTAATCAAACAGTTCCCCTCCCAAAATCAGCTCTTTGCTCTTCTGTTTAGGCTGTTGGCTCTGCCACCGTGTGTGGATTGTTTTGAAATTACATTAACCGAATTACAATTTTTATAATTTGCTTTTATCAGACACTTCCAATTTGAGTAGCCGTGGCATAATTTGCATGGCAATGGCATTGGGCACTCACTTATAATGCTTAATATTGGCCTTAATATACTTCTTATTAAACTTTGAATTGTTCTGGGAATGTGCTGCAATTTATTCTGGTTGGAGATCTCTTTGTCTGCCAGACTCAGTGAGGGCAGAGCGGCTAGGAAGAGATTAGCATTTAATGGCAATTTCAGGCTCATTTTGACTTGATATCTCTTGTCTTTGGTCCTGGGTATGATGGGAATGGATAAATCAGGAACTGAAGAAAGACATAATGGCTGTTTGAACACACAATTTGAATGCATAAACATAAACCACCTTATAATTTCACGGTAAGGTTTTTTGGCTCTTTTATGTGTTTTTACGACTGTGCTTTCAGGGCACTAGCCACACACATGTCACAAAGGATGGAGATGAGTAATGTCACTCAGATTACTTTCTTCAAAATTGATGATGTTCAGTTTCAGTGATGATCATGCAAAAGTAGACAATGATGGATCAATTCACCATTTTGATGAATGGGAATTCCCGTTGAACTGTACGCTTTACGTTATCATAAAAATGGCAACAAGAAGTGTGCTTCAGCTGCAGCACATGAACATAGAGATTGAATAATTCTGACATTGCCCTTCAGGTCCAATGGGAGCCAATCTACATTAAATTGCTTAAGATTTCTAAGCAGTTCAATTTGGCAGGAGGTCACAGAGCAGCAGAGACTCCGGTCTCCAGAGAGAGCCGTCCATAGCAGCTAATTGGGAATTTCAGTGAGAACAATCCTCTTGTGGTTTAGAGAGGGAGACTTGTTAGCCCGTGGAGCAGAAGTAGCTCGCCGTACCGATGGAAATCCTTTAGAGAAGTAAGGCAGGTTTAGTGATGTGAAGAAGTGGCTGAATTTCAGGTTGTCTCTTCTTCTTTTTCATACAGTGACTTATTATCAGATTCAAGTTCTCAGGATTATTTATCATTTTATTAAATATTATTATTATTTATTTGTTACTGTGGCCGAATCTATTTCTGATGTGCAGCAGAAGATAATCCAGATCCAAAAACGTTGTAAAAACAGCAGTAAAACAGTTCAAGTGACATCAGTGGATCAACTTAAGTTTTGTGACAATAGAAGAATACTTTTTTTGTGCAAAGAAAACAAAAATAACATCATATACTCAACCATTCTTTTCTTATGCCTTACGTTGTCTGCCAATTTTGAGAATATTACCGTGTAAGCAGTAGTATGAGGGTGAGTAATTCTTGACAAAATTTTCGTTTTGGGTCACTTTTAAGGTATTTTAAGAAAAGAGCTAGAGCAGTGAAAATTGGCATTTCAACCATCAGGGGAGATCTGAGTGGCCAAAGACTCTTCAAGGACCACAGCTGGAGAATTGCATAAAATAGTTGAGTCTCGGGTCAGGAAAAGAACGGTCAAACAGCACATACATCATCACATGTTGTTTAGCAGGGTTTCAAGAAAAATGAAGTCATCCAAAAATAAACTCCAGCATATTTAATGATCAGACAGCACTGCAACTTCAAACAGGACTGGCTTCTGTGGTCAGATTACATTTTAAAAAAGGAACTTTTTAGCAGCGAACACTTGGGTTTCGCTTGTTTAGAAACATGGCGTCTTGGATTCTATCAAATACCAGCAGATAAAAAAAAAATCAATAAGTGACTGACTCTCTTAGAAATCTAATAATGGGCCATCTAGAGCTGGTAAATAGAAGTATTGAATAAAAGCGTGCCATTAATTGTGGCCAGGGTGTGTATTACAGAAAAATAATTATATTTCCCCCCATTTTAAATTCTTATTCTCCAATGAAAGTCTAGATTTTTGTAATTTTTCGTACCAATGCAGATTTATTTTGATCATAATTGATCAGTTTTTTTTAGCTGTTCTTAACCTAGTCAGAACAACGACAGAAAAAAAAACAAAACACCTGATTGAGATGAACTGGAATGTACAATGTTAAAATAGAGTGAACTACAATTAAATATAGTCAAATGTCGAGGAAGTATGTCTAGATACACTCTTTATTTTGTTCATACATAACGCATACATCGTCTTACTTATTTTCCTATGTCATTTTCGGGTGGACTTGTGTTTGTGAGATTCACCCAGCTGTGTTTTCTTCTGTTCAGAGCATGCGGTCAGTGTCAGCGGTGTTGTGGTTGGCGCCGTGTGAAGGTGGTAGTGTGGTAATTGGTGTGTAATTGTGGGATAGTCATCAGTGCTCTGTGTGTGTTTGTGTGTGTATTAGCAGCAGGGAAGTGGTCAGAGGGCTTTGCTAGCTCAGCTACTCTGTCAGACAAATGGAAAATGCAAATGCAAAACCCTGCAACCAAACCCTGATTCCCCCTAACAATCACATGGTCAGTGTGTGAACTAAAGCTCAGCCTGAGGAGAGACACGGGCACACAAACTCCCTCGACTCACTCATTTGCTCTGTGTCTTTGCGTTTGGCCTCTCTTTTTGTCTTCTTTCCCTCGCTATCTCTTGTAGGAGTGGATATGGTGAGCAAAATCACCATGTTGTTGTTTGTACAGCAGTTTTCTTTTTTTAACCAGTTCTACCTTTTTTTTTCTCTGACATTTCTCTGTCTGTTTGTTTTCTGATTTTATTAAAATAGCCAGATATCGTGTAATGGTGTTACGATAAACACTCAAAAACAGACTAAAGCCGCAGATGGGTTTTAGTGCTTAGATAACTAGTTTTGGTGTCTCTCTAGGTGCCCTGTGTTCTGACCTGATACATTAACCGAAAAGGAAAGTAAAAGGGGTTATGGAGTGGGCAGGTAAAGTGTGCTGCCATGGTAACCGTGAGCTTACCTGTTCCTCTGTGTGGGAGGCGTATGGAACAATTGTTGTGCGTCTCTTGGGGAGATTTGCACAAGAGAGCGTACGAGCACTCTGGCCACCCTCAGCATGGGTCATTTGTTGAGTACACCGATGCAATTTGGAGCTTTGGGACTGAATAGACTACATGTTGTACAAATATAAATGACCTGTTCTAATAATTCAAATAGACAGGGAACATTAAGGAGCTGTGATTATTAAACTTTAAGGTTTTTCATGTTTCGCATGTAATTTAATCTATTAATGTATAATATAGTATAATATAATTTACATGTATATGTTACATACAGTATTATAATGTTTCAACAACATATGAAACTGTGATTCAGGTAAGTGTGTGTGAGTGTGTATGACTTTATATTTAATATTTAAAAAATGGTGTGTATGAGAATAATTTGCTAAACCTAAATTGATAATATATTATATAACTAGAAAGTATAATAGTATTAAATGTATGCAACGATATTTTAAACATTGTTAAATACTAATATTTAAAAAATGTAGTAATAATAATAATGATAAATCCTTTTTATTTATAGATATTTATTAGATATTGAGAATATATATATATATATATATATATATATATATATATATATTATTTATAGTGTGATACACACAAAATATATGCTTTTAAATGTATTGTTTTAAAATAAGAATAAGAATAAAAAGAAATAATATAATAGATTGATTCAGATTGCATTGTATGAGTGACTTTATATTTGTTATTGTAAAAATAAAGTATATATGAGAATAATTAGCTTGAAATTCAACCCATAGCAATTACATGTACTGTATATATTATATTACATTATTTTATAAACAGGACATATAATAGTATAATTAGAGGTAGGATACAATAATTTGTAGTAGTAATAATAATAATAATAATAGCAACAACAAATGTAACAACACAAATAAAAAATGCTTCATTTATTAATCAATTAAATCATTTATTTATTAATTTACTTATTCATGAATTGTGACAGACACAAAATGTATATTATATATATATATATATATATATATACTGTATATATATATAATGTATATATATACAGTACATTTTTTAATGATAATTATAATGGTAATAATAGTAATGGTTATGAACACTTAATACAACAGTAATGCATCAGCAATGATAATAAGTATGCTAGGAATATATACAATTATATTTAATTTTAAACATTTGTAACAAATAATAGTAATCCATAAATAATCCATAAATGTTTGAATAAAACATTACTGCTAAATTTTGGCTGATATTATTTATATTTGTTGCCATTTCATATCCACTCAGCAAATTTTTTGAAGGTTTTGAAATAGTGGCGCTCCAAACATGCCTTGTTACTCACCTAGAGTAAGACTGGGCGGTTGCGTTGATGGATTACTTATTGTAATCGTGGGCACATTAACAAGAGAGGTGTGCTCTACGGCTTAGATTTGCTCAATTGTGTGTAATCAGTGCAGATGTGAAATCATACATGGCTGATGTGAACCAACGCAATTGAGATTCTAGCACATTACCTTCATCACGCCACATTGAAATGCATTGAGATAGATTTTTTTTTTTACTGGTGTTTTCCTGTTGTAGCTTGGGGCTCCTCGCTGCACGGCTGTCGTTCCACCCCCTCACCGGTACAAGCCCTTAGAAATTATGATCAATTGTCGGGCATCCTCCACACAATCTATAGCTCCGCGTATGCCTACCGATTTCCTGCCAGATATTTAATGTATCTATAGGACAGGTCGATTCCTCCGTGGGAAGAATTCTATATTTTCTTGTGATGAACTACTTAATCATTTGCTTCGGCCACTTGAGTGAGAAAATCTATATTCATTTTCCTTTTGTCTTTTATTGGCCTGCTCTTTTCAAGTCATCAAAAAGATGAGGTTAGAGGTGAGCAGATAAATGGCCAGCCATCAGTTTGGCATACTTTGATACTAATTAAAGCTTTCTGGGCCTAATTTACTAGTTCATTAGCCTTCACTGGTGTAGCACCGCGTGGGCGGTTACTTGTGTAAATTGCCAATGAGAGTCAAGACTGCGGGACCTTTATGGGAGGAGCCATTTATTTCTTCTATTATAGTTTTTCTTCCGTCTAATTATCACATTTGCTGGATTTCCAAGCCTCTCTTAAAGGAACAGTCCATCCCAAAAGTGAAAGTTGAAAAGTTTTTTTTTCTCTGCAGAACACAAAAGAAGATGTTTTGAACAATGTTAGCGACCGTTTCGGTCGGACAGTTTCGCTGCCCATTGACTTGCATTGAATGGACCAAAAAAAATCAATAGGAAGCATATTACCATATATTATTGGTCTTCCTCTGACAAATGAAAGGTGTACAGGTTGCTGAAATATATATTTCTACAGTCCTAATACAAATGTCAAATGACTGAATCTCAATCGATTCGACTTGTATCGTAATTTCTGCTTGTGTGAGAGAGATTTATGAAAGCCCAGAGAGGATGGGATAAGACTTAATGTCTTTTTCTATTAAATCCGTCTGATTCACTCTGCAACAAGTCTATGTACATGTGTCAGTAAGAACTCATTCCCGTCAGCTGCTGTTAATCCCCAAATAAATGCTGGAACGACTAGAAAGCAGATTCTCCTGACCCACAATGCAACACTACTTAGTCATCAAAGCTTTTATCTTTCAACTGTTGTTTGACCATCGCAGCTTATATGAAACATTTCATGATAGCACAGCTACCTTCATTTAGTTTAACCATGTCTGGTTCATATAAAATCTGTTTATTTGTGCAGTATCTGGATTTTAAGATGCACTACCAGCTTAGTATTATCAATATTACTGTATAGTGTAATTAAACATATTTAACACGTATGCACACACAAACAAAAAAAGACTTAAATATTAAGCTATTATTTCTTTTTTCTGTCTCTACATGGCTGAAGAAAGCTCATAATGTTCTGAAGTTAGCAAATGACCAGCTGAACAGTCATGTTTGTTGTACATAAACCCAAAGAGCTTCACATTGACCTAAAGCAGAGGAGGATAAAAGATCATTCATAGAGACTGAGGTGCCTGTTTCAGCACAGAAAGCTATCTCTAGATGTTCTCATTGATCAGGCGTTGAGCTGCTCGAGTCTTGCAAAACCATGGAAACTTCACTACAGGTGATATCGATCCACGCTTTGATTTTTCGTTGCTTTTCGTGGGCCTTTTTACATAGTCTTTGGCTCCTCCATGGGGGAATTCAGGCTCTTGCAGTTTGTCATTTTGTTGCAACTTGTAGAAGGAATGGATTTCTTGCTTGAGGAGCCTTCGCAGACAGACACATAGCATCTAACACAGTCCGGTGTTTTTTTGTTTTTTTTCAGCAGTAGATTTAGATTTAAACCACCTCAGGGAATTTTGCTCTGTTTTACTAATTCACTTGTCTGTCTGGCAAAAAAAACACAAAGCTTACTAATAACCTTCTGTTCCTAGTTATTCATCCTAGTTGGCTGGGAAAGTGCCTGTCTTTTGAGATGATGACGATTGTAAACATCGCTTTGATAAAACAAGATTGAATTCAGAGAAAAAAAGGGATTTGACAAAGCCCTGTCGTTGCCAAGTATAACAGAATCTCTTGACTGTTCTCTGTGAAACCAGAGTTTGTCTGAGAGTGATATGAATCTCTTTTTCCTTTTTTCAGTCAGCACAAATATAATATGAAATAACTGATTTACATTAGTGAAATTTTATTTAAAAAAAAATTAATAAATAAAAAAGCAGCTGGTTTTGCATTGTTTATATTTTATGTATTATTTTATAATATATTGTTTAATACATTATTGCAGGAAAAGGAATACTACCCCAAAATAGGCTAGTCTGTATTGGTCTTGTGTTGATTTTTATGTACTGTAGCTTTAAGTAATTGCAATTTTTTAGTATTTGAGACTGAAAAAGAGTGTGTGTTTTTGTGTATGTATTATATATATGTATTCATTTTTGATTAGTAATATGCAATAGTAAAGACTTAATTGGGTAAATGTAAAGGCAACACACACACACACATTTATTTATTAATTATTTATTACCATATACAGTATGTTGCTAAAAGTGGAAGAATTGTATTTGACTACTCGCTGCTCTTATTTTGTCGATTGTGATTTGAACATAGAAGATGCTTTCATCACTGCATATTTGTTTGGTATTTGAATAAGTAGCATGTTTTCCTGGCGAGTATATCCACTGGCCCTTCATGTGTTAGCTGTGCGCGCTAAAAAGAGCCGTAAAATGAATTATTGATTAAAAACAAAATTTGTAATTTGCTGGTTGGTTTCAAAGGCATCCCTGGGCGCGTGCGGATGGTAGCGGGCGGCGTTTGAGTTCATCTGCGCGGAGAGGCGCTCTATAATTCTGCTGACACGCTGCGATTGATGAGGGGCCGGGCTTTAAGGATGTTGATGGCGGCCGCGGTGCGAAGAATGCTCTTCAGTCCTTTCATCCCTGCTGCTCGCTAATGCAGCGCTTTGAAATTGAAATGATGGGGAAATATAATACAGTGGCAAATTAGCCCGTTTGCTGTCCCGCTCACACTGGAACCTCTTTGAACAAGCCTCACAAATACAACGCATTCAACACCCTCTAAAACCACATCCCTCAGGCATCAAACCTTCCGCCAGCATTTTCTAAAGGCCCATGTTTTCATCTTTTTATTTATTTTTTCCTTCATGTGGAAACGGGGCTCACTATAGTGCCAGCTTGGCATTAATCATTAGTGCCAGGCTCTTTTAGCCACGCTGTCCGTCTCGCTTATGTACCGTCTGCTCTTTGACCCTATTAACACACAGACCACATCACTGGTCACTAAAAAGATGTCAACTGCCATGTGTACCACAGTAATGAGATCAGGGGGCCAGTTTGCCTCAAACTACTGACAGTTTAAACTTTGTGTTTGAAGACTGCTTGCATTTCCCGGTTGATATGCGTATCAGCCAAGATCGCATGATCATTTGGAAGAGGTTAGGGTATGTCAGGTTTTTTTTTTAGCAATAATAACAAAAATACATTATTTCATGCTATACTGTATATCTGCCCTGCTGAAAACAAAAAAAAAAACCAGCATATGTTAGGTATGTTTTGAAAATGGGATGCTGGTTTAAGCTGGTCCTTTGCTTGTGTACTGGTTCTAGACCAGCATAAACCAGCAAAGGACCAATTTAAGCCAGCTCAAACTAGCATCCCAGCTTCAAAACATACCTAACCAGCATATGTGGGTTTTTTCAGCAAGGAGAAAGTATCATCAAGGAGACAAGGTTAGACCAAAAAGGCGAGACGCTAAAGAGGAAGAGCAGAGACTGTTGTTTTGAATGGAATTCAATAGAGGAGATGATTTAATGTGCTGAATAAACTGCTTTTGTGTGGAATCAGCTCTTCACTTAATACGTTGACTGCTTGGTTACAGATTTTCAGCATGTCTGACCTAATGTGTTTATACGGAGAAAGCTAGCCTATATTTAGAGTTTTCCACTAAAATTAGCTGCTTCGTGAATCACAATTTTGCATCAGGTAAGCTTTCATGTATGGCAATTAAAGATGTTTACATTTTAGATGACAGACATTCAAGGGTCACAAGG
>JAUCMU010000013.1:12011655-12024165 GCA_032275025.1 Enteromius treurensis
TCTTTACGATGAGTGTCATGGGATTTTTAATGACCACAGAGAGTCAGGACCTCGGTTTAACGTCTCATCCGAAAGATTTTACATAGTAATATATAAAACTGTTATTTATTGTATTTTAGATCTGATGCCTTGTTGGGCATGAAGCTTGTTATAAAACATTTCAAAACCTGAATGTTTATATATTTTTTCTCCCTCTTTGCGAAGCTTAGACTTAGATATTTGACAGCATTATGTATCACTGCCACCTCTGGTCTTGACCCAGCTTTTTATGCTACCCTACAGATTTAATAGCACTTCCCTGCAGATTTAGCACTCTACATATGTGCATGCGTGTTATTCTAAGTAATGGGCCTCATTGGTTATGAATGGTGGCTGCATTGGTAGAGGGCAAAAAGGCAAGCGACAGAGGACATCTGCCATCAGAGAGGCTTTACCCTGTGAGCACCGCTAACCGAAGGGATTAGTTCAGCCTGCAAGAGCGCAGCAGATGTCCATCTGGGCCCACTCACTCACTCACGGCTTCTCCTCCTATTCTCCTAAGTCTCTCTCCCTCATTTCCTTTCGCTGACTCTCTTTCTCGGTTTTTGGTTTTGGCCTGGTTCCACTGACATGTGGATCGCCCCAGGCTAGACTCAATGTAGATATTAATAAGTAGTCAAATTTGGTATGCTGTTAAATCTACAGTGGAGGTTTGACGCCATGATTTCATGCATTCCTGGACTTAAAACATGAGTTAATGAGAGTGTGGTGAAACTTTTCTCTATGTGGAGTATCATAATCCCTAGAGATCTTGGGAAGAGGAATGAACTTATGGTGATGATGAGAGATGGTTTTTGACATCAGATTTCTGTTTTTGAACTTACTGTAGATGAGAACCAGAAAACCACCCGTTTCATAAGGAAAGTCAAAAGTATAGCTTCTTTGCCACCGGAGTTGAGTCATTGCCAATTGAGCTGAGGAGGTTTATATATATATATATATATATATATATATATATAATTCTGATTTGAATAATTCTAATTCCTGAGTTTGAATGGAGGTCAAGAGGATGCAGAGTGTAATTTAAATTAGGAATCAATGTCATGTGAACAAAAATAAATGAATTTCTAAATACATTGGTCAATTTAGAGATGAAACTCTTTGAATGTGGCCTTTTTTAAGCCACATTTAAAAGTTTGGAAGATGATTTTAAAGTTTCAAAGGTCTTGCATCATATGTATATCGCTTAATTGCAATTCAATAAATTCCTAATCCAGTCATTCTTTTCCAAATTGTTATGGAATTATTCAAAATTATCTGCTCCTTTAAATTTAGTTAAATATTTGCTCTTCATTACTTATAGCATCAAGGATACATACAGAATGCATTTTTGTTAAAATAAATAAATTAATAATAAATGATAAAATAATAAAAAATTAAGTTTTTAGCAGCCATAATTTCAGTCTTAATTGCCACATAAGTCATCAAAATCCATTCAAGTTTCCTGATTTTGCTGCAACATGAAAACATTTCTGATTATTATTAATGTTGAAAAATTATATTAAATTATATTAATTTAAATTAATTTCTATCAAAATTGAATAAAAGAAAGTACAAAAAAATGCATTATTGAAGCATCAAATGCTGAAAAAAAAAATCATTCCTTTCAAGGAAAAAAAAAAACTTTTTAAGTAACGTTTTGCAAATGACGTGTTTCGGGAGGAGCTTATACGATTAATCACGGCTGGCACCGCATTACCCAATCAATCCCCTAATCTCACGTGCCCTATCAGATTTGCCCTACCTACAATAAATAAACCTATTTCCTTCCTCTCTGCTTCCCGTCTTTCGGGCTTCCCTCCTCCGCCTTTTCCGCCTGCTCTCGCGCCTTCCTGCAGGGTCCGAGCCGGACGCCGAGCTCTGCCCTCGCTAGGGTTCAAATCACTAGGGCTCGGAGTCCGCCGTCTTCCCAGCTCTCCACCCGGACAGCATGCCAAATTTGCTTATTATTTACCTTATCATTATGAGGAAGCACGAACTCGTGAAACAGAATATGGAATTATAACATGGAATAGGCAAGAGCTGAAAACAGGACCAAACCGTCAAACCAGCAGTCTTAGAGTAGTTTGGGGAAGGAAGTATCTGATTTTAGACTATATCAGAGAGAGTACTGAACTCAACCCCAGTTGCATGTGAAGCTCAAGTAATTTAAAGCCCAGAGCGAGCAGGAGGCCTCTCCTGTGTCTGGGACTCGTTGTCTGGTTGACCACCCTCACTTCCAGCCACAATGCAGGGTCTGTTAAGCAAAAGGGTACCAACAGATGGATGTGTCCATGGGCTCCATCCATCTCTGCCACGGCACCAGAGATTAGTCAAGTAGGCTTGTGGGCTTTTCGGCTGGGACCAACTGCCACTGCGGATGATCAAGGTGCTCGCCGGGATTCACGCGGTGCTGTAGCTTCTGCCTGGGGAAAACAGATGGACATGTTTAACACCTCAGAAAAGAACTACGCTGCAGGACCAAAGCCAGGGAACCCTATGAGCCAGGATGGATTGCGTGTAAACCTCCAAGGGGGAACAAATCTTTGGTTTGGTGCTTAGGTTTTCACCCCCCATGTGTTACATTCAATTACAATTCCCATGGAGATTCCCTAGAAATCCTTTCCATTTTTACAGCACTAAACGGGTCTGTTTGCATTCATTTTTATGGGGAACATAAAAGTATGCTTTGTGTGTGTTCAGTTGTTTTAGACCCTCTTGATTTTCATTGGATAAAAACTGTTGAAAGATTTAGAATATCTTCCTTTGTGTTCCACAAAAGAACGAAGATCATATAGGTTTGGAACGACATGGGAATGAAGGCATGCTTTTTGGGGGAAGAATTCTTTTGGGTGTTACTGCCTTGCTTTCAATATTTTTTACCAATGTGGTCCTGCATATTGATGTACCAGTCTTTTAACTGAAGACTCATTTTAGAGGTCAGAACAGGGGACGCTTTTGGAAAATAACTCCCCCCCCTCGATATTCTGTCAGCATTTTCAGCTGCAATTTTATCAGTAAAAGCAAGACTGGACAAGGCACATTTGTAGAGAGCAGTCAGGGTTGTGACTATCTTTGGGTTTTGATACTTTGTGTCCTGTGTACTCTGGAAATAGAAGATAAGTGAAATTAGCTTTTTCTACTTATAAAGGTTCTGCGCGTAGAGTCTATGGCCGCTGGTACATCTCATTTTGAAATTGTATATGGGACTCTGAATGATCCCTCTGCGATTTGACTTTTGATGATCTTTCCATCTTGTCTGTTTATGGAGCTGGCATAGGCTGGAACATGCTCGATTATCAGAATTAAGCCCAGCACATACCAGCACAACCTTGCAGTCATTCATCTCGGTCCTTGTAACTTGCCTCGATCCTTCACTGAGATTCATTTATGATTTTGTTGCTGAGGAGATCCACAGCTGTAAATTCCCCCCCACCCCCCCAAATGCAGTTAATCAGAGGTTAGCCTGTAGCCTGAACAGATAAAGATTTATATCTCTAGTCACAAGCCCCAAGCTTCTTGGCTCTTGTAATAGTGTTTATTCTGTTTGGCCTCAACAAAATCTTATTTACTCCACTGCTTTCTGAGCTACCTGCTTTTCGCGTGTTTGAAGGCTCCGATTCTGGAGACTTGTGAAGTTGTATGTGGTGCCCGTTGGCGTTCAGGACACCCCGCCACCTCCATAGTGCTCTGGGCCCCCTCACAGCTTTGCGGGCCAATTATATTAGGGGTAGTTTATCTACAACGATTTTTCTTCACATACAGTAGAAGCCGCATCAAAGCAAGAAAAGTTTCTATAACAGAGCTACATTCTGATTTTACATTTAGTTGCTTAAAAATGACATGCAGTGTAACTGTCAAGCAAAAAGTAACATATTTTCCTAACATCCTAACTATCATATAAGAGTAAACATTTCCAAATGTTTTAAAATATGTATTTTCATATTTGTTCGCACAAATAATTGGGGAGTTCTATCTGTCTGTCCATCTGTCTGTAGTGTAATAATTTCTTATTTACAACGGGTGTTTTATTGTCACTTTTAATTATGAATTAATTATGATTATTACATTATTTGACAGATATACAGTCGTCAAATATATTTTTTTACACACACACATATATATATACAGTTTGTACAGTGTAAAAAGATTCATACATTTTCTGCACTTTGTATGTATATATATATATATATATATATATATATATATACGTATACATATGAGAGTATGTATATGTATATATATAGATAAATTAAAAAATATATATATACTGATTGTACAGTAGAAAAAACATAAATTATACACATATATATATATATATAATTTTTATATATATACATTTGTATTATTCATAAAATTATTGTCTGGTAAAGTTTGTTAAATATTAATAAGCAGTTAAAATATACATGAAAACTATTCTTTCAATTATTTGTCCTTGTATATTAAAAACATTTCCAACAACATCAATAACAAGACTATTTGAATAAGTATTTTAATTGTAAATTCCATTTTTTTAATAAATTTAGACATGCATATATACGTACCACTGTGCCACTGACTTAAATAAAGATGTATGTATTGAAGACAGAGACACAAAAACATTATTGTCTTTCTCTAGTCAACAGTACTGTTTTACCCCGATACATGATGTCATTGATCATGGGTGGGCTTTGAGATCTGTGTCACGCTGCTGGCTTAAAACATGCAGGGATGCCTTCCTACAACAGCTAAGCTTGTCATCAGTAAACCATGAATCTTTTTTACCCTATAGAGACATGCAGGTAATGTCTGCAGTGCGCTGTGTATCCGATGACCCAGCATTATTATTGCCCTTGAGTCTCTGCACTCACTTCGCTCTCTATTACAAATATTTTGACTGCTGTCCTTGAGTAGCGTGTTATTTTAGTAAAGGCATCCGGCATTGTCTAATACCTCAGAAAATCCAGAAATCCCTTTGAAGGTCAATCTCTTTTCCCCTTGCGGCACAGTGATTATTAGTCAGCCCTGCTAGGGGGAGAAAAAAACGCTCTATGAAGGATTATGACAGGAGAGCTGTGGGGTGAGTCAAGAATGGTGCCAGCTACCACACGAGTGGCAAGAATATAAATAAATAAGCACAGAAAGGAGCTAATAACCGAGCGGCAAGCTTAAAGTTATCTATACAAAACGTCAAAACTGGAGACACAGGTGTTTTAGCAGCTACAGCTGTTTTACATTCTGCCCTGCTGGTTCTAATTACAAGAATCATCAAGAAAAGGAACACTGGATCATTGATATTAATCTCTACGATTATTACTCATTCTCTTTCCTGTATCCGCACAGGGATGTGTCGCTATGGTGCAGGGCCATCAACATCCATCTTCATTCTGCAGCACAGCGTGTGTAGTTAAGGATCGGGTTTGCAAGATTTTACCAAGAAGGGGATTCACAGACACTGGCCTTATGGGCCCATAAGTGCTACTGCTGGGTCGGGGGGGGGGGGGGGGGGGGGGGGTGATGTGAAGAAAGTTTTATGGCCCATTTGAGAGTCATTTTCTTGTATGTATAGTAACTGTCTCCTTTAAAGACTGCTGACAGTAGCTGACACTGGCTGTCCAGAGCGCACTATGTACTGTGCTGTATGTGGATGTCAGTTTATAATTTTCATATGCAATCAGCCAACATATTTTGCTCCCACCAAGTCTCAGATTTCCTATTACAAGTCTAAAGGGAACCTGGTGTTTATGAAAAATTAATAAAGTGATTAATGGAAGGAGATGAACAAGTGGTGCTGTTTGTTGCAGTGCTTCTTGAAATAACATGTCAGCCAGTTATAAATAATGCTGCCCATTTGTATGTAAGAAGCGCCATAGTTTCGGAGTTTTCGGCAGTGACTAGGAGTGGAAATATTTATTTGGCAAATATGATTCGATTATTTATTTATTTTACATTATGATTTTGATGCATTGTATGTAGTTGGGTCAGTATGATTCTTTTATTTTTTTATAAAAATATGCTGAACAAATAAGCTGCCTATGTGCAACTGCAGTTAAATAAAAATAATTTTTGAAAAGAAATTAAGGTACATTTAGTATTGATCCAGTCAAAAAAAAAGATCTCTCTCTTTCTCTGTTATAATTATTATTATTTCTTTTTTTTATTAAATTAATACTTTTATCGAATTTGCATCAAATTAAGAAAACTATTAAATTGTGTTTAAAATATGTATAAAATAAATGCTTTTCTTTCAAACTTTTATTCCCATTGAATAATAAAAAAATCATAGATTCCACAAAAATATTAAGGAGCACAACCATTCTCAACAGTGATAAGAAGTATTTCTTGAAGGTTGTAATGTTTCTATAAATTCAACACTGCCATCATATAAAATACATACATATATAACCATAGAAAACAGCAATTTAACTTAAAATATTATTTTTTCATTAACTATTTCAAATCAAAGAAATACAGCCTTGGTTACCAAGAAGAATTCATTTGAAGAACTGGTTACTCTTAAATTTTTATTTTCTCGGATATCACAGATTTATTTATTTATTATTTTTTTGTGCATTCCAGGTAATATCAATCAAACTGCAGTTGGGTTGTTTTGATTAAGTAATAATAACTTAAATACAGGTGATTCACAAAATTAAACTTAAAAGTTGTGGCGTTTATCACTTTTTGCACTTGTACAAATATCTGTTATACAAAAACATAAAAAAAAAAAAATAACAATCAACTTGCTCAAATGCATTAAAAACCATTTACTTATAAATAAATTCTGTCATTTGCATACCAAATTGTTTATTATACATTGTTACATGTATTTAGTGTCTGCTTAGTGTCCTTCATATTATATGTGAATGGAGGGTTTGTTAAGGACACTGGCATCTGAGAGCTTCGACACCACTGAGGCTCCTCATGGGATTGTTTGTGGCAAACGTTTGTGGCGGGAGGGTAAAGAAGCTGTTTGCTGGCAGGACATCAGCCCTGGCCAGTGGACAGATGTTATGGCTCTCCACAGATTTCCCAGCATCCTTGTGTGCAATTTTCCAGAATATAGTGGGCATAGAGCTCAAGTGCTCGTTCCAGGAGCTTGCCACTTTTTATCGCACGGAAGCATCTCTTTATTGTGCGTGCTTTGTTCTGGCAGCCTTTTCAAAAATTGGCAATCATCATTTCTCACAATGTAGATTGTTATTTTGTGTCAATGCGAGATCACAATGATTCTGACATCAGTATCCTGCCATAGTCCCGATCCAGCATCGCTTTCTGTCAATCATTCTGTCAGTCATCCACCAATCTGAGAAGAACGTGAGTAAAGCACTGCTGTTATTACACACTATGCCTTTTTTGAGATTAGTATGTGACAAGACAGAGCGGATATTTCTTCCTGCCTACAGACAAGAGCCGGCTAGTTATCTGCCAGTCATAATTTTATTTGTCAAACGTATTATTTTCTTGCCCCGTACTCAATGGTGGTGTCGGAGATGGCATCAGTGATGTCTTTTGTGCACGGAGACAATTTGCCGTGACAACCCTTAGGCTCAAGCTGACACATCCTTGATTATTTTCATGTGCCAGTGCTCGAAACAGTCATGTTGCATTCTGTTTATACAGTGCTACGCATTTGAAAGCAACTTACTTTGTAATTTGTCACCCATCCGTGTTTTTCTGTTTGTGCATTCTACTCTGATTGTTGACACATGAAAAGCGGTTCTCCGAGACGAAGCGTAAACCGAAATTCAGCCAATGTGAGCAAAACAGAGCCTACATTTTTCGACAAGCTCAAATTCGTTTCTGATGACTGGCAGCTGTCCCGACTCGACGAGCCAATGTAGGGGTGGGACATTATATATGTTTCATGCTTTACACACGACTAAAAGCACATTTTATTAATTGTTGGTAATGCAATTATGTGTATCTTGCCAGTATGCCTGTATTTAAAGCTCGCGAGGCAAATCCACTGTAGGAAATCAAGGTAATCGATTTCATACTTGAAAAAAGTTGATCATTTATTCATAGTTTAGCTGCATCATAAATTATATGTCGTCGTCTTCTGCGAACATCACATAAAATGGCGAAATTGGGGTTGTTTTATTTATTTATTTTTGATAAGATATGAATGTATATTTCTGAAACAATTTCTCTTTTTGAGAAGTTCTTGCGGCCCATTTAAAGGTATGCAAGTAGGATTTAAGAATATTTTATTCACATCAAAAGTGACAGAAATAACATTAATAATATTACAAAATATTTAGCAAAAACATGTTATTTTATTCTCTCAGTTTAAAGTTTAACAAACCATTTGAATCACTTTTTTTTATATATATTTAAAAATAAAATAATAAAATAAAGTCAAGCTTTAAATGATCAAAAGTGACATTGAAGATAATTATAATGTTGCATAATGCATACTTTCTTTTTCATATAAATGCTGCTCTTTTGAAACTGGGTATTTGATTCTTTATAATGTTCTCTCTCTCTCTTTCGTTCTGCCCTATTCTGAATTGGATTCAAGTACAGATGCAAAACTTGCTTCAAATGTCGGCTCTTTGGTGAAAATGTTGCTTAGCCAACCAGGGACTGATCTCAGTGCAGCTTGGTAACATTATGAGGCCTTAAACTAAACAGTTACCTGTGCATGAAGCTCCTGGGGATCTTTGTTATGTAAATGCAAGGCATTAAGATTGAATCATAAAGCTTTTGTTCCCTTTTTAATGTAATTTTCAGCTAAATAGACTCTATTCAGTAGGCACACTCACATCACTGTATTAATTGTGTGTGTGTGTGTGTGTGTGTGTGTGTATCATCTAGAGATCTTTTTTTTTATGCAAGCTTGAGGGTCGTTTTCGTTTTTTAATGCATATTACCTCCTGGAAAAATTGCACGATTAACAAATTTACTGAACTGAGGAGTATAATCAATGAAGCAAGAGTTGTTTTGGCATAGATATGCTTCTGCAATTCATTGTCATTAACAGAATTCATCAGAGGGAAGGCAAGCAGAACAGCTCTAGATTTTGTTTCCTAGTGGGAAGAAATCAAACTCTGTCTGATCCCAGACACAGAGAAGCAATAACATTTGGAAACGGTGGGCAGCAATGCAGTGAGCTTTGTGGAGCATTCTCCTTGCCTCTCCTCTATCTTGTGCATTTCATCAGTCAGGCCCTCTTGGTTTATGTGTTTTTTAATGTAATTTCTCCACACAAATTTAACCGTGAAAGATTGTTTTCATTAGCATCTGACAATAACTGGGATATTTAAACAGATGACCGGGTTTCAATTTCATACCCTTGTCACTGAGACAGAATTGTACCACGGTGCCAAATCAAGCGATTTAAAGTTTTCATTAGCATCCTGGAACAGGTGATGAAGAGCCCTGTTCGGGAAGAGAGATGTTATGTGGGTTTACATAAATAAGACACATACGAAAAACAAGTGTAAATTGGCCATATGTTACAGACCGCTTGAATA
This sequence comes from Enteromius treurensis, assembly GCA_032275025.1. Classification (NCBI taxonomy): domain Eukaryota; kingdom Metazoa; phylum Chordata; class Actinopteri; order Cypriniformes; family Cyprinidae; genus Enteromius; species Enteromius treurensis. The sequence continues at coordinate 12,021,132 of JAUCMU010000013.1, forward strand.
TATGAGTAGAAAAACATCTATATCTGTGAGATATTCTGAGACCTACCCAACGTTAAGAATAGAGTGTAGTAAGGCAAACTAAAAATTATAACATCTAATTTTATTTTAATTTAATTTAATTTAATTTATTTTTTTACAGACAATACATTTTTTTTAACATTTTGTTTTAATTCCCCTATTTTTTCTATTATTTTTAATAATGTGCATTAAATTGCCTTTATTATGGATTTTTGAAAATGACCTTTCATGTAGTGTGTAACAGAGCTCTAAGTGAGTTTTAAATCTAAAAGTGCAGCGTGTATAAAGTATTGTTGAGAGTTGACTCTGAATCATTGAAATTTTTGAATGACATGAATTTTTCTAAGTGAAAGAAATGCATTGGTTCTAAATGAAAATGCAAATTTATTATTCACCACTAGGTTCCACCTTTAAAAATAAACCGACCAATCACTGGAGGGGTTTGGAAAAATGAATCGTTAAATGATTCATTTAGGAGTCATTGAACAAGTAAGGTAAGAATAAATACATATTATAAGAAAATAAAAGTGAACATAAAGTGACCATAATATGAACGCATAAAAGGGGCACTTTATTACTAAGAGTTAGATAACAGATATATAAATATATACAGATATATACAGTTGTTTAAACTCGCTATTAACATTTAAAAAAAACCAACCGATTTTAAGTTGGTTTTTTTATGTTTTGCTATTTAGACAAAATTGTACAAATGTTAAATAATCTAATGAATCTGTTTTTTTTAATCCCAGTGACCTTTTGCAGAACCATTTATGTAATGGAGTAGTCCGTTCAGTAAAATTGTTAAAATGTGGTTCGCATAATGCATGTGGGAATTAATTGATACATTCATTTATGCACACGTTACAGTCTCCACACACTGTATAATCCTTTTTTTAATTTATTTTTTTATGCATGTCCATTTCTGCATTGTGCTTTGTGACAAATTAGGGGCGGAAGAGGTGTGACAAGTTTGTGATTCCCTTTCACGGGCTGGATTTTGAATGCTGATGGCTTTAAGCATGATGGATAGAGTTGTAATGAATGAAAGGTGAATTAGTGGCATGGGCTTCCCGTCATAACCCAGCGAGACTAATCAACGGCTCAGCGTCTCTTTTTCCAAGCCCTTCATTCCAACTCTAAAAATGTAATCCAAAGATAGATGGGCCTCAATTACATTGGAATAGATCAAATTTCACACCCATTCATTTGCTAGCAATGCGGTGCATGATAAACATTGTATTGCTTCATTAATAACCAGACGTCACCCTCATTAGACCCCTTTTGAGCTTGACTAACAGGAGGAATCATTAGTCAAAACTAATATTAACAGGTACATCCGATTTTCATACCTCCCACCTTATTAACAGAGAGCCTACCCAAGTGGCCATTAATCACCCGCTGCTCAATAAGTCATGCACGAATGCACGCGCACACACACCTGCTGTCATCTGAAGTCGAACAGAAGCGGCAAGAGAACACGCACTCTGATATTATATTCATATTTACTTAAGGCCTCAGATGAAGGCTGGATATTTACTGGCAAATCCTGTCTCGTGTTTGCATCCCGACTCCAGACGTAGGGAAGCGGAAGAGCGAGGAACGTCTTCCTCTTCTCCGTCAGGCCCAGCGCCCTCACCAGCCAAAAAGAGCTTTTCTGAGACCATTTTGGGCTTTAAGTGGGCTGAAGCAGGGGCTGGGTGATTGGCAGGTGGGCACCAGGGCTTAATTCCAGGGGAATAACTCCAAAGCCTGAGTAAACAGCCCGCTGTATTAGGGAGTCCAGTGGAGATGAGCTGCCGAGGCGACGCTGGCCACCCCATAATCCCCTGCAAGTACAGCCAACATTGCTCTTTTAATTTACTTTTCACCCAAGTGGGTTTAGCTGTCTGCTGATGGTGAGTGGATCATTATATTCAGACGCAGGGCCCAGTGGTCTCTCTCCCAAGTGGTCCCGTCCACCAGAGCTCACTTTAGCATTCAGGGCTAAGAGAAAGACGGGCCTTTTAAAGACTTATGTGCTGTCTTCATGCGTGAAACCCCCTCTCTGGGTGCCTTCGTCTCGTTTCATACCCGCTACTGGACAACTTTGGCGGATTTACATTTGTCGATGCCTGATCAGATTAATTAGCGCTTAGCCAAGCTAGTAGGCTAAGCTGTTCATTTGTTAAGTGAAAATACAAAGAAAAGCAATTGTTCGTCTAGACTGTTGTTTTTTGTAATGCTGCACAATTTGGGAAAGAAAAAAAAAAAGAGATTTGAGATTTTGTGTGCGTTTTAGTTTGTAGGACTGCACAGTTTGTCCATAACGGTTGAGAAAAACATCTTATTTTGTTATTATTTAGTTACTATTGTGCTGAGAAAATACAGCATGCACAGGTTAGGCACTGGATGTTTTGAAGCTGGGATGCTGGTTTGCTAGTCTTTTAGTGCATATATGCAAGTGTTTGTGGTCTGATTAACACACTTCGCACAATCGGTTTACCTGTTGTATTTCGATTATTTATGCGTCTTTAAAATGTTATTTTGGACCCAATTGAATATATACTGTGTACATACTGTGTATATTCAAATGAAATTTGCAAGTGAGTTTGTTAATAGAAAGCACATAAAATATATGTAAAGTGTGTTCTTTTAAGGTTTCAGGTATAAGGTTAAGTTTTTGGAGAATAAAATGTTGAAATTTGGTTGAAGTATTGTCCCATTGTCATTCAGTGTAACACAATATTTATTTCCTTCTGACAAATGGGCAAATGTTTTAATTGTAAAATTCCCCTAATTAGTAATTTGGGTGAAAGTAATAAGTCTTATAATATGTCACAAATTGACGTTTTGTTGTAAATATGTAAATTTAAATATGCAATTAAATGCAGCAGAAAACTTTATTTGTCTTTTCAAACAACAATTTTTATACTGCTCTGGAAAAAAATAAGAGAGCACTGCAGAAAAATCAGTTTCTTTTGGGTTTTATTCTTAAAACTGTTAACCTGACCAATACAAAACAATGCACGTTTGT
>JAUCMU010000013.1:12024265-12038910 GCA_032275025.1 Enteromius treurensis
CGGAGTCTACAACCCACACAAGTGGCTCAGGTAGTGCAGCTCATCCAGGATGGCACATCAATGCGAGCTGTGGCAAGGTTTGCTGTAGTGTCCAGAGCATGGAGGCGCTACCAGGAGACGGACCAGTACATCAGGAGACGTGGAGGAGGCCGTAGGAGGGCAACAACCCAGCAGCAGGACCACGGCGTCTCCAGACGTGACAGAGTGATCAGCAGAATGATCCTCTGCCTACAACATGCTCCAGCATGACCGGTTTGGCAGTGGGTCAGTAATAGTGTGGGGTGGCGTTTCTTTGGAGGGCCGTACAGCCCTCATTCAGATCTACGCAGATTATTTTATTATTATTGTTATTTTATTTTTCCCTTTATTTTTTATGAGCAGCGTAGTCAAAAGTTACACTTTCATTCTGGTTATGCTTAACAGATGCTGTTTTCTGTTGCCATTAATTTAAACGTTATTTTTATTTGTCAGTCCATTATATAAAATTATTTATTCATTTTAATTATCTTTGTAAACATTTTTTAAATTACAAATAATAGTAACAAAGTATGTATTTGTTTATTAGCTGTTTTATGCTTTAAGCAACAACAACTATAATTAACTTGCGGTTTTGCCGAATTATTAAAATTATTACAGTTGGCGTATTCACATAGTTCATTTCTTCATTCATTTTAGTTTTACTTCATTCATTTGAATATGTATATTATATATTTTATTATTTGAATTATTTAATATTTAATGTAATGTATAGTTGTTGGTTTTTTATTTGTTTACTTTTCTAATACATGTATTTTTTTATATTTATTTGTCCATATTTACTACATATCTGACACTTGTAGTATAGCCAGATCTTACTATACAAAATTTCTATTTCGTAAATGTTTTTATCCGTTTGGTGAATTGGAGCAGATGGAGATTTTCTGCTTTGAATAGTTTTTTTTTTTAAATAAATCTTCAGGGTCTTCATGACAATAACCCACACTATTAGATTGTCTGACATTCTAAAAGACTTTCTTTTTTGGGACTGATATCAGAGAATATGTTAATATTGTCCTTTTTTTTAGCCGGCCGTTCCCTTTATCTCCGCTGAGAATGACCTTTGGTTAGTTCTCACCCTTTCATAAAACATAAAGCTAAAAAGAAATAGCAGCGTTTTTTGTACTATCTCACCCAGCCGAGTGGAAACCTCGGCCAATTAAGTGGCAGTGGGTGGGCAGCCTGTGGACTTTGATATTTCACTCTAGTCCGACAAATAGAAAAAAAGGGATAACCCAAAAAGAAACGTCCAAGCTGTTTAGTACTCAAGCTTCTTTCAACGTCACATAAGCAGTTTCCCGCGAAGGAAAACGCAACTCCAGACCTAATATGCGCAAATTATCATCGACGCTTGAGTGACAGTGGGCCTAATCATATTCAATGGAAATGAAGTCCAGGAAGCTTGTTGACGGGTCACAGGAAAAGGTTTCCTTGTTATCAGCGAGCAGAATCAGCATGCTAAATGCTAGCAGACAAGCTGTTTCCAAGCATTGTGGCAATAACAAGAGGCTCCACGCTGCCGGAATGAAATCGGAGTTTCTATGCGACACCAGGCCTGTAATTTGTAAGCTCCCTTTCACCTCAGTTAATTAAAAGCCATACAACAGAGAATGCCTGCACTTTACCGTAAAGCAGGTTGCTGGAATTAGATGAATAAGAGATGAGGGTTGACATACAGCCTCTTCAGTTTTACACAACACAAATAGCTTTGGGTTAGCTGTAATTATCTGCGGATGTGTCCATTAAGGTTGGGGATGAAGTTTTAATCTGATGTTATTATGCAGAAAGGATGGAATCATAATGCCTTGGCTGCTTGGGGTCTCAGCGCCGTGTCTCGAGAAGCCTTTGCGGTGCCTTGAGTCCCGCAGGTGTTTATCCTTGGAAGGAACTCAGGTGTGTGCTCAAAGCCAGATTCATTAGTGCAATACGTTTGTGTAGCACAAAATAAGTTACACAGATTTGATTGTGACCTCTCTGCGTTTAGAGGCGTGAGCAATCGATATGGACGGCCAAGATCAGCTTTCATTTTCATTATGGAGCGCTTTAAGGAGGCTGCAGTCGATCAGCAGGGGAAATGACAGAGAAACCACAGAATGCAAACTTCTTTTGAAAGACAAGAGGGTCAGTTTAATTACTGTGCCATGGCTTTTTTAATTATTCCGGTAACGCAGAGCTCAACGTCTACACTCAATTATAATGTAATTTGCAGTACTTCGTAACTTCTTTGTTTAGCTACTTTATAGACATCTTAACTTCAGAGCTATCACATTGGTAAATTATTGACTGAGGTTCAGGAATGTTTATTCAAAAATTTTTGGTTTAAAGCTCAAATGTCAGTTTGAGAGCTCAAGCTGGGAATTAGATTTTTGAGAACGTTACTTATTGCAAAGTCTCTCTTGAAGTCTCTTTATAACTAATTTACTAGTCTCACATACAGTAGCTAGACTAAATATTTAATCTATCCATCCATCCTACCTGGTGTAGGTTCTTTGAAACTCTTTGTTTTAGTGTGTTACAAAAAACACCAACCTTTTTTCGCATTTTTTTTATTTTTCATTCAGGCTTACTAACGTAAAAATGTGCAGGGTTGTCAAAAAAGGACAAGGGTTGTCAAGTATTTGGTAAAAAGTCAGACTGTTAGCTTAGCAACATGCTAACATGGAAGGCTATTGAAATTAACTGCAAGTAAAGTCAAGAGATATTACATTTGCATTCAGTCTATATAGTTCATTTAGAAAGTTCCATGGAGTGTAACAATGACCTTCCACTTATTTAGCCGTTTTTGTATACCTGGGATGTCGGACAGGGTCTAATGAATCATTGGTAATGCAGTTTTTCCACCAGAAATTGTGCAAGTATTTAAAAAATAAGAAGAAGAAGTCAAAATAATGTGATCTGATGGCTTCAACAAATGCAATGATAAGCAACTTTGTACCTCACAGTGGGTCTGTCTTGAACTGTTTATAAGTTATCGGTTAATCAGTTCCCCTATGTAGAAAATAAAAATGAATTTTTCACTTTCGGCACCCAACTGGTGGATTCTACTTTAGTTCAGATGAAGCCTTGGAAGGCAGCTGCCTATGTAGTCTTTGAACAAGTTGAATAGGATTCGGAAGTTTGCTGATAAAAATGTCTAAATATGAGAAGATGATGAAAAAGAAAAATCTTTTAAAATGCCTCACTGTGTGATACTGTTAAATAAAATCAATACTGTCGGTGGCCTTAGTTGCAAAATCTAAGTTAATGTTCTGTGGGGTTTTTTTATGATTTAAAAAAAAAAAGCATTAATCATTTTTTAACACTTATCACTTTTAAAAGCACTGTAATTAAGTTTATCACAGCAGAAGGTGATTGTAAGCATAAATGTGAGCTATTTGCTGTTTTCAGAGCTTGACTGAAAACTTCCTCTGATCTTGAAATGAGCAGCATGAATGGAGAGATGTGATGACATTAAAAGAAGCCGACTGGCATATCAATTACTGGAAGATCCGGTGGCCATGCTGGACACCAGATATTAAATTGGGAATCCCTGTCGTCAAAGAACATTGGAAAGAGACCTTTGTGAGATTTGTGTCAGCAAAGTGGCATAAATAGACAGCAGATGAGCCTGAAATACCAACACAGTCTCACTACCGATACGTAAAACGGGATAAATTCGTACAACCTTTGCACGACTTGTCTAAACCCCAGTGATGGGTAGGTTTAGAGGCTGTGTTAGGTGTAGGTAATTCGTACAAATTCATACGAATTGGCAACTCTTAAAATGCGTACAATATAGGTGAGGTCGTATGAATTTGTACGAATTAGCTTCCTCGTAAAATATGTATGAATTGCCGTGAGATCGGGCTCGATACAGATAAAATGGTATCCTCATGTTCAGAAGTCACGAAAGTTCCCACCTGGTCTCATGGTGCACTTTTTTTTAGCGAGACACGAAATATGTACCAACAACTACATATCTCTGTAGTTTCCAAAAGAAATGAAGGCAGTAAAACTTTAAAATTTTGTATTCCTTTTCACACAAATTTACGGAGTTTCAAAGTGCACTTTCTGCACAATTACTTGAAGTACATTATGTTGTGACTTCAAAACAATATTAATACGCTGGGATATTTGAAGCATTATCATCACACATATCCAGCTTCACATCTATGGGTTTTTATAGATGTTAGGTTTGTTTGGTACAGAGTACAGAGATGTTCTTGAGAGGTGAGGAGCTGGCAAGGACTCAAACACTTCCAGTTTGATTTCCCGTTTTCTCCAGTGTCACCTCCAAATTTCTGTCTCAATCTTTTTGTCTCTATCTCCTTTGTTTTTATATAGGCCGAACGCGGAGGAGAGTGATGTATTAATATCGAAGGATAGGTACATTCATCTCCATGAAGAATATAGTGAGGGTAATAAATTATCGTCAGCGCCCTGACTGACTTATTCTGACAGAGATTCTATTCAGCAAAACCGGATGCAACGCATCAGTCACCGCCCCAGGTATATTATAATGAGAGAGATCCAATACATCTGTGGCTATATAGGCTAGATAGGTATTGACAGCGCTTTGCTCCAGGGCTGACCACCATAATTATTCCGCACAGTCTGACCGTGACATCCCGCGTTGTGGGAATAAGCATTTTTATTATGACAGTAATTCAGATCTCATTTCCGTTTGAAGCTGAAATATAAAAGTGGCCCCGGTTGCATCATCAGTGTCGAATTTGCGACGCTTCAGCTGTGAGATGCCGCAAAGGACGATATGGCAATACGGCTAGCGTGATGTCTGCTCCCATTAGGGCTTATTTTTGCTTTTGTGAAAGGGAGAATTTTTTAAAAGGATGAATTTAGAACCTGCCAATTTACGTTTTTTCCTGTGTTGAAAGGTCAATTTCAAATGGACGGCTGCAAAATAAAGGCTTCTCTGTCTCTGTCAGTGGAATTTGTTTCGCACAGGCACGAGGAGTGAGACTAAATGGGGTTTTATTTAAATACACTGCCGTCACTTGACATTCTGGCTTTTTTCTCAGTCAGAGACTTCAATGTTATTAAACTCTTCAGCGGGTCTTTGTCGCTTTGGTCTCCTGTGGTCCGAGTCCTGCTAATTTCAGACAAATAAACCTCTGAATATCATGCTCGTTAAGGGGGTTTGGGTTCTTTCTAGGCAAAGTAGTCAGTTGTTAAAAATTTTCGAAGACTGGCCAGTGTGACATTGAAAGTTGCTGATAATTTGTAAAGAATAGCTTTGAAGCACATGTGGATTTCATTGCATGTCATTCAAAGTGGCCAATCATGTTGAATCTAACAAATCATGTTAGATCTCTTTTTCTTTTCAAGTTATTTTTGCAGTTTTTGCGCCAATGTCTGAGCAACCACAGGTGTAAAAACAAGGTCATCATATTCATCTATTTGGATGGAGCAGCGATGTGCCTGTACACCACATGCATACTTTTGTATACTGTAGTATGAAATGTATAATTTATTAAATGTATAATTAATACAGAGTAAGTTTTTTTTCTTACTTGTGCACAAAGAAGCATATGAAATTGTGTTTTAAATGAAAAAAAAAAATCTTACTGACCAATGGGCAAAAACCTGGTTAGTGGCAACTATATTTATTAGGGGTGTAACGATGCGCGTAATCGTATCGAACCGTTCGGTACGAGGCTTTCGGTTCAGTACGCATATGAACCGAACGATTCAGAAAAAACTGTATTCCTGTATTACTGTATTCCCAAATAAATGCAGCCTTTGTAATCATAAGATACTTTTATTCAAATATAATTAAATCGTACAATCCTGAAAATGATTTAAAAACATAACATAAAAGCATTTGAGTGAGCTATTTCTATGCTCTACGCTGTTAGCCGTTTACCCTAAATAGGTCACTAGCTACTAATAAAAAGTGGCAAACCAGTCTCAGAGTAATGATAAAAACAAATGCTGTGTTATTTTGCATATGGTAAAATCCTTCTGAAAACAAGCTTCTTTTTCTCCTCTCTCATTGCATATGTCTCTTTCTCCAATCCCTCTTGGCTTAGTCTTGGCTATGTAGCTTAAAGAAATGTTGAAAGGAAATGTCAGGGTCTGCTGGCCCAGAAAAAAAAAGAGGTCATCTGCTTTTTTATACATAAATGAATAGCTTGTCTCAGCTCGTATGTCTGTAGTTAAAGAAGGTATCTGCCTGCTCGGATATATTTGCCCATTCAATTGACTTTTCAAGTTGACTTTCATTTTCTAGAGAACGCACATCAACTGACCGCTGATGAGCAGCTATGGCCAAACACAGTTCATTCCTCAGACTCCGACCTGCAAAATGGAGGGCAGTGAGGAGGTGATTTTTTTATTTTTCTTCTCTGTGTGTCCTGGTAAAGTGTCAGAGATGATGAATGCTTTGAGGCCTCTCGGCGGGAGATTCCACTTTTGCAGTAATTGTCATGCAGTAGCTTGGAGCTACGGCTGCTAATGCAGTAACCAGTCTCAACTCAGCACTGAGCCTGTCTCTCATTCTAACCCCTGACACACGATCTGCAGACCAGGATGATTGCTAGTCTCATTTATTTTCAGACTTCAGTTTTTCCCTCATCTATTCTCATTCTCTTCATCTTTCTTCCCTCATGTTTGTCTCTGTGAATTGTCAGCTTACATGTAATCAACATCACTCAAAAAATATTTATTTACGCAACACACCTTTTTTTTAACGGAAGAGGATTAGGGCCAAGCAATAATAAAAAATGTAAATCATTTTGAGATTAAACTCGTTAAATAACGAGAAAAAGTCGAACTAAAATGTTGAGAATAAAGTCGTTAAATTACAAGAATAAAGTCGTTAAATTACAAGAATAAAGTCGTTAAATAACGAGAAAAAACTCGTTAAATAATGAGAAAAAAAGTCGAAATAAAATGTTGAGAATAAACTCTTTAAATTACGAGATTAAAGTCGTTAAATAACGAGAAAAAACTTGTTAAATAATGAGAAAAAAAGTCAAAATAAAATTTAAGAAGTCCTTAAATTACAAGAATAAAGTCGTTAAATAACAAGATTAAAGTCGTTAAATAACAAAAATTAAAGTTGTTAAATAACGAGAAAAAAAGTCGTTAAATAACGAGATTAAAGTCATTAAATAAGGAGAAATAAACTCGTCAAATTACAAGATTAAAGCCATTAAATTTCGAGAAAAAAGTCGTTAAATAATGAGAAATAAACTCGTCAAATTACAAGATTAAAGCCATTAAATTTCGAGAAAAAAGTCGTTAAATAACGAGAAAAAAGTCCATCATGTTTCGAGAAGTAAAAGTGCAGAAAAAAAGACTTGTTTTAGAGCGTGCCCGTCAGCAGAGTAATACGCTTGAGTAAAACATGTCCGATTGATTGAAACTATTTGTTGCCGAACTCTCTTTCCTTTCTTTTTCATCACATGACGCATCAGAAAAGTGGATTTTAACTGCCTTAGTTAAAATGCATTCACTAAGTGGTACAACAGTACATCCGTTATTCGTTTGTGTATCGGAAAGTATTTTAAATGCAGTTATGGCACAGTGTTTCAGCATTAAACTCTAGTTTAAGTCACCATGAAGTATGTGGTTTGATTAGAGGTAAAGAGCTATTATGGAGAGCTTGTCTCCCAATAAGGCAGCACACAGGCTATTTCTTAATGTAAATATGAAATAGGCTAATTCACATTCTATGTTATTATCACATCCTGTTAATATACAACAATACTGGTATCTGTCACCATGTATCTGTTTACTATTTAAATTCTAAAAAGATCTGCTACTTTTACATAAAGTACATAAAATGGCTATTTTTATTTAGTAGTACATCTCTAAAAATGGACTGATTTCATTTACACTGTAAATAGTATCTATGGCAGAGGATTGTTCTCACAGCGCTGTTCAGCGCTCGCCTAACTGAGACGAGTAGCGCGTTTGATCTGAGCTCACGCAGGCGCTGTCTTTAGACAGAATTACGGTCTGTGCAGCGCACTTCACGCGAGTTTAGAGCTCCTTCGCTTTTGCTGCGTTCAGGAATTCTTGTGCGGTAAAGAAATGACAGCGCATATAAAAACATTTCAATAGACAAGCTGCAGGCCGGGTGTATTTGGCCCACAGCTGGCCTTTGGACACCCTTGCCATAGATGCTATTTACAGTGTAAAAATAATCAGCCCATTTCTATATATGTGCCACTAAATAAAAATAGCCATTTAATTTACGCTGTGTAAAAGTAGCAGATCTTTTCCAAAATAAGTGTTTTGTTCTGCACTTTTACTTCTCAAAATATGAGGGGTATGTTTTCTCGTTATTTAACAAATTTTTTCTCGTAATTTAACAACTTTAATCTCATAATTTAACGAGTTGTTTTCTCGTTATTTAACGAGTTTATTCTCGTTATTTAACAAGTTTATTCTCGTTATTTAACGACATTTTTTTTCGCTGTTTAACGACTTTTTTTCTCGTTATTTAACGCCTTTTTTCTCGTTATTTAACAACTTTAATCTCGTTATTTAACGACTTTATTCTCGTAATTTAACAACTTTATTCTCATAATTTAACAACTTTATTCTCAACATTTTATTTCGACTTTTTTTCTCGTTATTTAACGAGTTTTTTCCCGTTATTTAACGAGTTTAATCTTGAAATGATTTATTTTTTTTATTATTGCTTGACCCTTATCCCTTTTCCGTATTTTTTCCCTATGAAACACAAAAATTCCAATTTTTGTTTTCTTTAAGTCTGGCTAAATTAATTTTTCCTTTTCTTCTCTTGTTTTTGTTGCAAATTTTCGATGGGGAATTTGAACTACAGTAACCAAAGTGTCTTTTTTCATATTCCTGGATGCTAATTGATCAGTAAAGTAATAGATTTATTATAGATTACAAACAAAAACAATTTTGCTATGTACAATAATGTTTTAAAGAAAATTGTTTCCTTAAAAGCAAAGGAACAATGTTCCTGAAAAATCATGTAAATAAGTAAAATCAAATTAAGTAAAAAGTTTTTTTACTTAAATTTTTCATAATAAAAATAACTAATTAACGTCAAAACAGCACTTTTAAAAATTAACCAGTACATGTATAGTGTTTTATTTAACTTTTTATTCTGGTTGGGAATAAGTGACTCATTTTTAACAATGTACCAGGTGAGCAACCAAGCAAGTTTACTACATGAGATTCACTACATTAAAAGTATTTTGATTAAGTCTTTAATAATATGTTTTTACTAATCAATATTCTGACTCTGCCCAGCAGGCACACAACGTCATAAGACGTTGATATTTGGTTAAATTTTGGTTGCGATGTCAGGTGACCAAAATTCAACACAAATTCAAGGTCTAATGTCAATGTTAAATTGACGTCCAATAGCGACGTCACCTGACGTTGATAATTTGTGGTTTTTAGGTTGTGTAATCAAAATCCAACGTTAAGTCAACGTCAAATTGACCTCAAATACTGACGTCAACCCAATTTTCATTTTCAACCAAAATGCAGCGTCTGTCCAACGTCAATCTAACGTTATATGGACGTCCGGTGCCAGGTGGGTTGAAATCATAATTTGTGTGACAAGGAACAAAACTTCTTGTCGTTTTACAGCCTCCAGTGTTCACTTCAGCTATAAACTTCTGTGAAATCTGTGTTTTTCCAATGCGGACTGCTATTTTTTTAGTCCTTTTTGAGGACTAAAAGTGTTCTCCTTATTTGAAGTCGCTTGCTCTCATAATTGCCACTTTCATGAGAAGCACACTTGCTTTCGAAAAAAAAAGAAAAGAAAAAGTGTCTGCAGATGACGTTAGTGTTAATGCATAATTGCTGTGCAATATTTCACAATCTTTCTGAGTGTGTGTGTGTGTGTGGACCGTGGCAGCTGGAGCCGTCAAACTGTACTGTGTGAATAAGCCACTGTTTGGGTGCTCGGGATACGCTGGAGAGCCAGGAGCATACGGGCGAGCATCTGCGGGGTCTCCATTAGCAGGACCCTCGCTCCGCCGTCATTCAGCCAGCCCATTTTAAAAGCAAATTAGCCGCTGCCTTCAGACACAGCCACCCTCGTCCCCTCCTACCCAGCGGGTATTCATAGACCTAAATGTCAAAGCATTTAAGACAAAGAACGGGGTTTGTCCATTAAGGCCATCAGCTGGAATGGTGATTTGGTGTTTAGCTTGTATCAGTAGCTCCGACACTAGGCCCCAATGCTGAGTGCTCCACTCATGCCCTTATAAAACCCCAGGCTTGGGAGCAGATGACGGGCTTATTTACCACTTTGGGAAATAAGAGGTATCGAGAGGTATTGATTCATGCGGTTATTACAGCTTTAATTGCGTATAATTGGCCCCATTTTGGTCATTCGTGGGGCAGCTTGTTTGTGTGTGGCTGAGAATGCACGAGCGCGCTTGTTTGCTCGAGTCTCGGCTCGCGTGGATGATAAATGCCAGTAGTGTGACATTTACACAAATAACCAGCAGAGGGAGTTGGACTCGGCTGAGCCTGGTGGTCTCTATGCCCACTCAAACACTGATCCAAGAGCAGAACAGAGGGCAACGATCGTCCCCGGAGAGCGGGTGCCGTCTGCAGCATCAGAAAGAAGGATCACAGTTCACCTCCCTTCTCTGATTGTTCTGAAATCTAAGCATGACTGATTTGCATGAGTGTTGTGTTTTAAGAATGGCTGGCATATGCGTACGCAATTAAGCTAATAGGCATTCTCCTTTTTGACCTTGTGAAAACAGCCATATGGCGGATACTGTTTTAAGTTTGTTTAAAGGGTAGTTGCAAATTTAATGCTTTTTGGGTTGTCAGTTATTTATTGATTTTTGATTAAAAAAATGAATTAGCTCAATAGATTCATATATAATATTTATGGTCAGTAAATCTGTTAAATTAACACACATAATATATAATATCACTTCTTGAGTTTAGCAAATATCAAAATAAATATACATTTTTCATACAGTGCAATATAGTGCTGTGATATGTAAATGTTATTTTAAATCATTTATTTATATCCTTTTTTATTGCATTCCTCATTTTAATTGATATTTAATTTGATATTTTAATAGTTTTAGTTTTTTTAATTTTATTTTTAGTTTAAGCGAAACAATAATAAATAAATAAATAATAATTTTGGGTTTATTGTCTTGACCAAAATTTTTGTGACGGGGCAGTAATTATTTATTTATTGTACTTTTACATCGCATCTGTTTTTCAGCATCTGACGCAATGAGCCTTGTTTTTGTTTTTAAATATTGTCACGTTCTAAAACAGTTCAAAAACACAAGACCTCTGCATTCAGTATGAGACCCCATCTATTTTTTGAATATAGCGTGGTTAGTTGAGGCTCATTGCTTGTATCTGTGGATGCACTTTACATACGGGTCAGGGGACATGATTAATTACGTTCATTTTTTTATCACGTTATTTTATTATAATTAATCACACTAAATAATTGTTAAGTTGACAGCCCTAAACTTTCTATCTGGCAGGGTTATTGTGGCATTATGAATTACTCATGACAGCTGTTTGTGATATCTGTGTGTCTAGAGGTGAGAGCGAGAGAAGAGAAACCATCTTTAATTTATGACAGGTCTTCCACTCCCCCTACAGCCCTCTCAAGCCGCATGTCAGGACTCACTCCCTTCTCTAATGCTCCTATCTTTAGCATTTGCAGCTCTCGCTATATCTGTTTAACTGATTCCTGAGAATGAAATGGATGGAGGGAAAAAATAACAAGAGCGGAGTTGCATTTCTCCATTTTTGCTTTTATCTAAAAAGCCCTCCATGCATGCGTCCATGGGACCTTGTGTCATCATTTATGTAAACGGCTTCTCGCAAACGATGCTGAGAGTGCACTGGTAGGCTGAAGAAGAAGAAGAGAGCGAGACCTACACCAAGAGCTTCCACAGTAGTTTGGTGCCTATTTATTCATTTTCTACGCCAATACTTTAAGATTGCGCCTTTAATATTCAGGATGAAATCAAAACATATCCTATTTACTTTATTAATGCACATTCTTATTCTGCATGTGTTTTTGTTTTTTAAATAGTTGTTGTATTGTTTAAAACACACACAGATCTTCATATGACAGTAGTACTCACCCGCGTACACACAGTCTCCTTTAATTCATGTGAAATTACTTCTGTGCAAATTCCCAAAAGAGAATAGCTTCCTCTTAACAATTCTACCCATGTTTCAAGAGGTTTTTGTGTAACGGCTGTCTTTGCTCCTTCACGTATATTCTTTCTCAGCCGCACAATATCACTCTGGCTTAATTATC
This sequence comes from Enteromius treurensis, assembly GCA_032275025.1. Classification (NCBI taxonomy): domain Eukaryota; kingdom Metazoa; phylum Chordata; class Actinopteri; order Cypriniformes; family Cyprinidae; genus Enteromius; species Enteromius treurensis. Next base: position 12,036,558 of record JAUCMU010000013.1, read on the forward strand.
TGTGGTTTAAGCTTGCTAATATAATTTCTCATGATATAGCATAATTCTCTGGGATCAATGAGGTGGAACTAATCTGGATTTGATCAAGAATGTGGATCTGTGTGCTTGGGGAAAAGAATAGTTTATGCATTAGATGTATCACTTTTTCTCTCTCTATCCAAATCTCGAAGGACTAAACACAGACTGGCTTATTTAACTCTTAAGTATTTGACAATTTTATCACCGTTTTGATGTACCTGTGCTGTTTCTTTTGTGTGGTGTTAATAGACAGATGCACCGCAACAATAAAAAAACATGCAAAAGTTACAGCTATCGGTGATGTTGTCTCTAACGCATTGCAATTGAATTTGTCTACGTTTTCTTACGCATAATTGAGATTTTCAGAAAAACAGTTGTTTGTTTTGTCTGAGAAAATGGCAGGTTCTGGTCGTGGCTCTCGTAGGAGTGCTGAACGTTTCCTGCAATGACTGCAGCTAGTCGAGAAATGTGCATCAAATCAGGGTCATTCAGAGGAGTGTGGGTTTTCTCCTCACCCCCCCCCCTCTTTTTTCCTTTTCTATTCTCAACCTGAAAAAGCACGCTAAAAACAGAACACGCTCTATACTGTAGGTTTGATTGCTCCTTTGCTCTAGTAAAAACATCTTTCTTTGATTTTTCAAAAGTGCAGAGAATTACAAAAAGAAAGATCGAAAGCAGCATGTTTGGGTTGTTCCTGAAGCATTATGCTTTACTATATCGTAATGGCATTACTCCTTATGCTAGGATTCTTCTATAATCTTATTCGTTTTAAATCAGTTAACCTGTTTAGAAGAAGAAATTCACTAAATTATTGTTAGTACGAGCAACCATTGGTGTCATGGTTGAGCGGTAACTGCAAGAAGACTATTTAAAAATAGATACGGTAACATGCTGTTCAATTCATTGAAGTAAAATAACATACTGTATTTTCCACAAGCTCTGTATGTACCGTAAGCAAGGTCTCTTAAGTAGATGATTGTGTTGAAGAGCGTTTTAAGACATCTGGTGTTATTATCCGTAGCTCAGAAGGACATCCAACGCTGAATGACAAGGACACTTGAGGCTTTGCAGGATGAAGTCGTTAATGTTGAAGTTAGTGGGGAGGAGATGGTCGAAGGGGAACGAATGCCCTCTTAGTTTTGTGGAATGAAGCACAATACTCGCTCAAATCAATATATCATGCTGTAGCAGTAATTAAGAGGATGAATCTGCCCTCGAGGGGTTTACAGACAGTATGGAGTCCATTTTGAAGCCTCTCTTTCCAGTCCCACTATAGACTCGAGCAAAAAGCAGTTGCTAAGAAACAGTAAGTGTGGTAGGAGATATTAGTTCTGTCTTTATTTTTCTTTTTTTCCTTATTACTTTCTTTCTTCAAGTTCCTGTAAAAGCATTATTGACAGAAAATCAATGACAGGCGTCAGAGCTGGTATTTTGAGCTCTGTTTTTCTGAGTGTTGGCCATTTTTTGATTTCTCAAGTAGCTGTTTAATTTTAGAGGATTTTAGGAGAGGTTTTAACAATGATGGGATCGGAACATATAATATGGCTATTTGGCTATTCATATTTGGACACAAATAAAAGTGTTTTTGATGAAATCTAAGCGCTTTGTGACAGTAACTTAATTACCACGTTCGAGGCCCAGAAAGGTTGTAAGGACATTGATAAAATACTCCAAGTGACATCAGTGGTTCAACTGTAATGTTATGAAGCTATACAAGAATATTTATATATAGTTTTCACTCTTCTACGTGTCAGAGGTTGATTAATATAGCCTACTTAATATATTATTTAATTTAGTGATGCAAATCTGAATTTCATCAGCTGTTACTCCAGTTTTCAAACACATAACATCCTTCAGAATTCATTCTAATATAGTTAATTATTGCAGTCTTTTGCTGTGAGATTTTGTTCTGGATAGTTCTATAATTAAAAAGCTAAAAAGAACAGCATTGATAGTAAATCAACATATTAGGATATCTGAAGGGTTATTTGACACTGAAGACTGAGGTAAAGGCTTATGAAAATTCTGATTTGCATCGCTGAAATAAATTATATTTAAAAAAAATAAACATTCAAATGTGTGTGTGTGTGGGTGTGTGTGTTAGGGCTGCACAATTAATCAGTTCCCTATCAGGAACTCGAGCTGCGTCGATGAGACGCATTGGGAACGCCCTCAGCGTGACGGCTTTGAATCGTGTGTAGAATCAGCCAATGATGAGTTGGGACGTCATGGCGGGTGACGTCACTGGCCAGGAAGTAATATAAGCTCGTGGGAAACGCCGGCCAGACAGCTTTTTGCCATTTCAGCGAGAGCGCTCTGTGTGTGTGTATGAGAA
>JAUCMU010000013.1:12041330-12063903 GCA_032275025.1 Enteromius treurensis
GCTTTCTCGGGTTTGACAAACCTGCCTTTTAGAAACGGAAAACCCAGAGTTACCCTTATTTCAGGGTTAACTAACTCGAGTTTTCACTTAACCTCCTTTGAGAAACAGGCCCCAGGTCTTTTAGAGTGTAGTTAACCATCTCTAAATATTCAAAGATACTAAATACACATTTGACTTGAAGATGATTTTTTGAAAACTAACATTCGTATAAATTTAAGTCAGAGTCATCTTCTGTAATTTCTTGGACTGTTTTTAGTCTGTCATCACTTCTGTCTTGCTTCACAGAAAAGATGTCAGATTTCAGCAAGTGTCATGTTTTACAGACAAACACATAAACTAATAGTATTTCTGAGTTTTTCTTCAGATGGAGAAATTACAGAAGATGCAGTGCTAGAAATGTGACATGAACCCAGCGCTCTTAAACTAAACAGTCAACTTTAATCACACTGTAACTGCTGTAGAGTATGATGTTACTAACTCTAGTTTCGTCAGCTTGAATTGTGTGTTCATCAGTAGATCACTGAGGTGTTTCACACCAGAGTCTCCAAGTTTATTCCAGCTCAGGTCCAGTTCTCTCAGGTGTGATGGGTTTGATTTCAGAGCTGAAGTCAGGAGGACATATTGTTTCTCTGTAATACTGCATCTCCACAGACTGAAGACAGAAAGAGAAAAGACAATGAAGAGAATCCATGTTAAGTTAATGTGTGAGCTAAACGCATTATTAATAAATGTTGGTAATACAGCAGAAAATCATGGAAGGAGCATTTAAGAAAACAAATGAGTAATTATTAGGGGTGTAACGGTTAACAAAAATTACGGTTCGGTTCGATACGATACAGTAGTGTCACGGTTCGGTATGTTTTTGATACGGCACAAATACAATAAAAGACATTTTTAGTTATTAAAACTAACAAAATATAACCTTGCCCCCAACCCCCCCCCCCCCACTTTTCTTTAACTTTGAACAACAAGGGAGCTATACTTAACATGACTTCTGGGGTTTCTTCTTAGCAGCAAATAAAGAAGTGTTTTGGAAAAGTCAGCCTTGGATGGTATTTACTGATTAATTAAAACTTAATATAAAGTAGATTTGAGCCATTTCAAATCCTGAAAGCTGAGCGTCCCGTGTTCGTAGACTGTGCGCTCCATCCACTGACATCCAGGGCGCCGTTTCTTTCTGCAGGACAATCCGCGTGAGGGGAGACGACAGGGGAGAGATCCACAATTTAATTTTGTGGTGTATGTGTCACCGAAGGCTTAGGGGTCGTTCACATGCAGCTCGCAAGCTCTTCATTTTCAACAGAGCCGCGCAGTTTAAAATCCAAAGCACAAATGATTTTGTAACTGACAGCGCTTTCATGATTGCCTAGTAACAGCAGACGCTACAAACACGCGAGCGCGAAGCGCTTTGAAATTGGTGGAGGAAGCGATGTGCCTCGCCTCGTTTTAGACGCTTCGTGAACGTACCCTTATGTTACATTTAATGCTAAAGTATTGTTAACGACAATACAAACATTATTTTAGTGTGTTAGAGCAGAAAGATGCAGCTCTGGTTAAACAGCTGGATGTTGGGTTGAAATGGCAAAGGGAAATGCCTAACGTTACCTGAATGCTGCAGATGATAGTTTGTAACGTGTGTGTTTCTGTTTCTCGTCTGTTTGGGGGTGGGAGGAGCAGACAAGGGTTCCCTGTCCCGTCGTTTGCGCTGCCTTGTGGAGCGTAGCACCGAAAACATTATATTTTACACAGTTTAATTCTCTTTCTTTTTTTTTTTCGTATCGAACCGAAAGCCTCGTACCGAACGGTTCAATACGATTACGCGTATCGTTACACCCCTGAGATATATATATATATATATATATATATATAAACAAGAAGCACAACTGTTTTCAACATTGATAATTAATCAGCATAATGGAATGATTTCTCAAGAATCGTGATCATTAGTGGCTGGTGAAAATTCTGCATTTTTTTCACAAAAATAAACAATATTTTTAAGTATATTAAAATAGAAAACTGTTATCTTAAATTGTAAAAATATTTCACAATTTAGTGTTTTAAGCAAATAAATGATGAGCCATAATAATACATATTTTTAAAACATATTTTGTATGTAAGTTTCAAATAAATTGTATTAAAAATTTGTTAAAACAAAAAAAAACTCTGACATGTCCAACATCAAGTATTTAACATGTTTGTAAATTCTGCAATATTTTTTTTAATTTAGCACCTGCTGTTACCTTAGGTATATATTGTGACATCACCAGGGAGTGCTATTAATCAAAACTGTTAGCATAGAGCCCTTCTAGTAACTTACTGTAGTGCATAACTCTGCTGTGTCTCCTTCACCTGTCTTTACTTCTCATCCTAAACTGCCATTAATGGACTCGGCGAGCAGTGACTTCTTGTCATTGGTCTCTTGACACAATCATTATAGCCTGCAAGCGATGCTGTGAATAGCACGGTATGATACCGGTCATTAGATGTTGATGTCGTGAGAAATTGCCCTCAACTTTTCCTTGTGACACATCACAGTCTTGTGCAGCACACGGTGAATGTATATCGGTGCTAAACAGGACCAAGTCAGGTTTGCTCGAGCATAAACACACGTGTGTTAATACCCAAACCCCTGCCAATGACATATTAGATAGGTTGTTTGTGGCGCTGCGAGGGGGAACATATCTGCCTAGCGTGTGATTTGATTAATCTTCCTCGTAGATGCCGAGCCCAAATATGTGTACTGGTGTCGTCGCCTTTTAAAATGGAAAATTACAGAAACAACTCCCAGCTGTTAAACTGTGAAATGGGTTTATCTAGTAACTTATTCATGCACATTTGCATTCCTTCTCTCTCGAAATTAATTTCTCGCAGCAAATAAAGGCAATTAAAGCAGGAGTGTTTAGGAAATACGAGGGCTTTTCCTTTATTGGGCATAGTTTGCGTGAGTCGTTTCCTCGTGCGAGAAGAGATAAGCAGGGCTTTTCATTTTTTGCTGTCGTTATACAATAGGGTCCTGGAGGTGGCGTTTCAAGTAGAGCTCTGCCTGACAGCCGTGTACACACTCTCACACACGAGCCCAAAACGACAACGTGTTGCAGACGTGGTACGATGGTAGAGGCTACGGGGGATAATCAACTCGGCTGGGTGATTAAACATAGCGTCACTCTCCTGTGAAAGATGTGGCCCAGTGGCAGATGTCTGGCCCTTTGCCAGGGCACGCGAGGTTGGAAGGCATCGTTAACACGTGCCAGGCTAAAAATAGTCCTGTTAGGCCCGCGTGTTCATCACCGAAATGACATCTCTGTGACTGGGAATATCACTCATTTCCTGAGAGCGGATCATCTGCGCTGCGTTTAAAGTAGAGAATTATTCCGACTGCGCCAGTTTGATCTGTTCTGATATGGCTTTGGTTCTGGACATTTTGTTTTCGGGCATTGGTGTTGCTTTTTTACATTTGAATCATTGATGTAATTACAGGACCGCGTTTTCCCTGTGCATCGCTGTAGTTCCTCTTCTTGCTCCTTGTTTCCTAGGGAACTGTTTCTAAGGTTACAAGTTTACTTTTTTCTTCCTCTTAACTTGCTATAAGGGGATGTTCCTCAATTGATTCGATTGCTGTTTACATGCAAACACTCGGAGCCGACACATCTGGGCACCCCAAGAACAGTTTCCATGACTTCGAGTTTGAAAATGACCAAACATTGTTTTTTAGAGGCTCTAATTGCGTATATATGGTAGGCCTTTAAACTTGGAAATGTAGGTAGAAACTCTCTTTTTTTGATATGGTCATGGATAGACGGAAGAAATGTTTGTTTCCCGCTCACTGCCTTCTTTCACCAGATTGAAGCCTCTCAGAAATGTTTGCACTTTGAAATGTGATCCTGATATCTCTCAACATTTAAGATCAGAGACAAAAGGAATACTGAAGAGGTATAACATGAACGTTTGACAGGCACAAATGAATAGGGATTTTATCAAGGGATATTCCGCCCAGCCATAAAAAACCAAGAGAATAAAGTCATTGTTGGTGCTCTCAGTAAGTCCAACTGTTTTTGGAGTGAAGTTAACCAAAAAAAAAAAAAAAAGAAAGATTGCTGATTGAAGTCATCTGATGAGATTAGAGCTTGGCTGAATGGTCATCACAGGGGATAGCGGATGCCGCCCACGCAATTTCTCTTTCATTTTTTAACGAGGTGGCGTTCTGTAGTGCGGCAAATGAGGCTTCATTCATACCAGATTGACCTTTTGCCATGTTGTGGCAGCGAAATTGAAAAGACTTTAAGATTCATTTAACCCAAGGCTATTTATTTTTTATTGCGCACTCCTTTCTTACACTTCTTTGATTTTTATCTGTTGTTAGACTGCCGTTGCTGCTCAGAAAAATCTAGTTCTTCCCACACAAACGACTCTGACAAGGCAGCGTAATTAGCCGCACGGCACATTCTATGTATGGTCTGACACGCCGGCTTGTTTTGAGTGTTACGCATCTCATGCGAGTCAAAACGTGCTGACTAGCGCTTCTGAGTAGTGACCAGGGACTTTGTTGTGTTTCAGGTTAACTGAGCAGTATTTTGACGATCAGCCAAAGAACTACAGAGTCCCTCCTGGGGCGTCTTGCTTTTAGGGGAAATGGTGAATGATGCCTTGTTGTTGCTTTTTCCCAGAGGTCATTGCTAGATGTCATTCTCGGTGGTTGTATATGAAAAGCAGCACATTGTTATTTTAATCATATTTTTTCCTCAGATGTTTCCTGTTTCGAAAGCCACCCTCATCTCCTGCCGCAGCCCCGAGCTCTACAACACAAAGGCAATTTGTTCATATTTATTCCGACCTAGACGTCAAATTTTCCCTGCAAAGGGACTTAATTGAATGAAGTTTCATAAAAGAAAGCCATTACTATATCTGAGTCTGGAGATGTCCATATAAATTTGTAAAGGCTTAATTTTGTATTAGCAGTCAAGGCGGCTTTCACCCACACAAATGCTAATTTTAATGGTCGAGCTCCGTTTAAATGTCTGTGAATGTTTTCCGGTACAATCGCTTCTCTTCCAAATCACAATCCCACATATTGCCATCTTCTCCCTGGCTGTATTTCAGCTGTATGGCGGTCCCAGGCTGCCACACTTCAAATGAAAAACAAAGCAGTGTGTTAATGATTTATAATGGCTGCTTTCCCTCTTCATCACCAGCATTCATTTGAATTCACTGGAAATTCTATTAGTCTGCTAGAAAAAAAATAAAGGAGGGGGGTGTCTTGAAAGACTTCTTGTGGATTGAGGATCTGCACAGTTTTAATAGGTCCAAAAAGCATTAGGAGACTAATTTCATTAACATTGTCAGTCCATAATCACCCCGTCGATAGATAAAGGACCAAGCCAATCTGCCTTTGCTAATCTGGCTCAGAAATAATGAGCAGGTGATGAGGACGATCTGCTGTACGCTGGAAGGAATGTTGAAAGAGCCACTTTGGTGGACAATACGTTATGGAGTCGTGTAGAAAATAGCATGCTGTCACCTTATCCTGCTAATTGTTTTGAGGAACATACGGTAAATCCTGTAAATGGATTCAAGAGAGAATACATGTTATTCTAAAGAGACCATTCACACGGAAGAATAGGTCTTAAGCTGGTTTGTTCCTCACAGACTGCACAATTTTCAAAGTAGTCGCGTCACAGATCTTTTCACACCGCATGACTATCTGGAGTAGCATTAAATCACTTCTGTGTTCACATTGCGCGATGACGGGCGACAGGGAGTTTCGCACTGCATGACTTTTCAACAGGACGAACTTGCGACTACTTTGTCTTGCTGCCAAACACACGCGAGAAGTGGCATGGAAACAACACAAGGTCACGTTTGCAAGACTGGGATTATTATTAAAAATGGTTGCAAGCAAAAGAAGCTTGCCATACAAATTTCATGTGCGCTCATTTGCGGGGAAAAGAAGAAAAAGAAAAGAAGATTATGGAGGGTGATATATCGTCTATGCCTTTGTAACTCCTCCCCCAACTTCTCGCTGCCTTGGGTGTTGCTCTCTCATTGGCTGTAGGTGATCACACAGCATGATTGTGACTCGCCGACAGGTCCATATATTTAGCATGCCAAATAGCTCATGGGTGACGGTGACTCAATGGCAATTCTCTCAGATCGCGTCTTTGATAGTTCACACTGTGTGATTGTCGCTCACGTGAACGAGCACCGATTTGCTTCTGATTTCAGGTATTTGTCTGCGATTTCTCAACTTGTCTGCGAGTCAAAACCGGGGCTAAATCGTGCAGTCTGAGCTCGGCATTAGCTGGTCTGACATGTTTTTTTAGGCCAACCCAGATGTTAATATCACCCCGGTTAGGGCTGCACGATTAATCGTATTTTTATCACGATAACGATATTTATGACCCACGATTTTACGGTATAAAGACCAAACTGTTTTTATGGGTGGAATTTACGGATATAACTGCGTCACTATGATGTTACTGCATCTAGATTGCAAGCGCGCTTTCTGAAGCAGTAGAAGAATAGCAGAGGGCTGCAAGATAATCATCGCGTGATATGTAATGCGTATCTTGTCAGTTAAGCCTGTAATCAGTGGAAAATTCAATGAGTTGCGTGATCTTACATTGAGCCGCATTCACTACGCAGAGCCATTATTCTCTGACGAGCTGCGCAAAATCACACTGTTAATGAACCTGAATTTGCACAGCTCATCAGTGAATAATGTAAGATCTCAATGTAAGATCACGCACCTGAATTTACCACTGATTACAGAACCGGCTTTACTTGGAGCAATGTGAGGAAGGTGCAGAAGTGCGATCGTTAGTTACAAGTTGATGTAAAGAGGCAGTTTAATTTACACAGCTATATTTATATTTATTCACAGCTAAGAAAAACTCTTCATTCTAAACATGTTCAGTTTGTTTATTTTTCTTTATTTGTGGCTGTAAAATGCAATAAGAATGCAAAGGAATAATTCATTACCAAAGGAATAATTGTCATTATTAAGCGTGATAAAAATGTTGAGAAAAATAATCGTGATAATAATTTTTTTCTGTTATTGTGCAGCCCTAACCCCGGTTTTCTAGTCTAAAACCCAGTAGGATTTGTTTTTTCCATTGGTGATTGGAGATCTGTGAGCCACACTGTGGTCATGATAGTCTTCACATTTTTAATTCATTTTAAAATCTAAATATAATTGCTGGAATTAAAAAGGCTGATGTGTAAGGCTGATAGTAGGAAATTGCACGACCTAAGACCCGTTCACACTAAGAACGATAACTACTATATATTCCGGATTATATCATCTGTCTATTCTAAGCTCATACTCACCTACCTCTTTAAATGATTAAGCTTGTTATTGCAGGATGGATTGTAATTGGCTGCCAGAATGTTTTAGTGTTCATCAGCTGAAAAGCAAAAAGTTCTGAAAGTGATTCCAGTGATATTGTTTGTCTATGAGTTTATTGTTATAGTTGTGACGTGGACTCTGCTTTTCTTTATTACCGAGAATGATTTTTACAACTGTATTTTTATCATTATCTTTATAGCCATCATTATTGGTGTGAACAGGCCTTTGAAGCTTAATAGTGGTGATGTTTAAAGTCTTTTAGTCTCCTTAAAAGTCGTAGTCAGAATAGTTTGCAAGAGACAGTTATAAAGTGAGGCTGCAAAGGCTGTCTAGTAACTAGATGAGTTTAACTGTTTGACGTGATGACTTTTAATGTCCCAGACAATCTCTGTACTCCCATTTAAGCCACTTGTTAGCAAGTCTTTTTCAAGATAAGTACAAGCTTTAAAAAAAAACAAAAAAACGTGGGAATTGTACTGATGGGTTTTATGGTGTATAATAAAACATTAATATTGTGCTTGTGTGAACCACATGAACTTATTTCATGCACCCCATTCAAAATCTAGGAGGTTTTATCTGATCTTCCCGGCTGGTATTAGTGGAGACCAGCTGAAACCAACCGTCTCAAACCAGCTTGGCCATTGTAGCAGACCAGCATTTTTTCTCCCACAAGGAAAACCTTTGGGACAATGGAAATTCAAATACTTTCCTGGGTTTTGCCTATAAAAACGTGTCTTCCCTTAGGGACATTATAGCTTATCAGGCTGGAAAACCAATATAAACTAGGTATGATCATCAACAAACTAGCTTAGGCTGTTTTTCCCCCAAGTGGGATCTTACGGGTAGTACAGCATTTCTGCACAATATCATATTTTTTTTTAACCTGTAGCAGGGGATGTGGAGGGTTTCAGGGGATCTCTTCACAATTCAACACAGTTACTTAAGACCCATCACCCTCGTTTCATTGCCCCTTATTTAGAAATAAAGTGTATGACATTATGAAATTCAGTTTTTAGACAAATTCTAATGCATACAACGTGAAGCCTTTCTTGCCAGTTTACCCAGTTTCTTAATGAAAACTTTATGAAATGTTAATGGTTTTGATGTGACGACTATCATCCTGTTTAGAATTTGTCATTTGTGTAATGAACTTTGTTAGTACAGTCTGTGAATGTTAGCCAATTAAAGATAATTTGCATTAGTCAGGCAAAGTACAACATTCTGTTCAATGCATTAAAATGATCTCATAAGCTTACATTATGCTATTCTGTGCTCTTGAACGATGCTGTAGGAGGACTTTGTGGTTAGAAATCAGCCTGTAGCCTTCTGAATAGAGTTAGTTCTGTTATTTCTCCTCATTTTGCAGCTTAATGAAGGGACGTTAGTGGTGGAACGAAAGGAATAAAAAAAGACAGTTGATCAGCGGTGGCTTAATCACAGCGATTCACCTCTATCAGCTCTCAAGGTGCCATTAAATAAGTCACCCATTTACTTTTAATTATTATGTAATCAGCCACGCCTGACGTGCGAGAAGCTTTAATTAAGTTATTAATTAGTTGAGTAATGTGATTTTTCTCTGGTACAGAAACCCAAGTCACCCGCTCATTTCATAAATGAAGGTGTAATTAACGTGTTAGCCAGGAGATACTTTTACACGGATGCTTGGGAGATGGAGCGACCGCTGTTAAACTGGCAGAAAAAAAACACCACATGTGGCACATTAGCCCGAACGGTGGTGACTGAACAGCACATTTCAATGTAAAGATCAAACTATTTGATTGCAAATATTATGCGCCAGGATTCAGGGTGATATGTCAGCTTTTGTGCTTGTGTGTGTGTGAAGTATGCGTGCTGTGGTACGGCACATAATTGGTGCTTGTACTGATTTACTGTTGGGTTTGAGTGCTGGATGGTGGCTGGAATTGTTTTAAAGTTCAAGAGGTTTGTTGTTATTTGTAACCACTATATTGCTAATGAATGCATAGTAAGTACTCCTCGTGGACTTAACACAACAACATGAACAACTTTAAACAAAGAGAGTGCATACTTAAAATATACATAATAACTAAAAAGCTCAGACCTGGACCAAAATCAAACAAACAAACCAATAAAAATTATATATATATATTATGACATGCATTGCATATATGCACATAGCATGCATTTAAAGTGTGTGTGTATTAGTGCTGTCAAATGATTAGCGCAACAATTAATGTGATTAATCGTGACAACTGTTGCATAGTATATGTTCTGTGTATTGTTCTATGTTCTATGTATTATGTGTACATGCAGTTGCCCTTGCAGAATCTGTGAAGATGTGAAAAATCTTAACAAAATTAGAGAAATTATACAACATGCATGTTATTTTTTAAATTCTACTGTCCTATAGTAGTACTGTAATAGTACTACTGTAATAGTAATAGTACTGTCCTGGGTAAGATATTTTACAGAAAAGATGTTTACATATAGTCCATGAGACAAAAAACCCTTCAAAAGTTCTTCATACTGTGTGTGGTTACCTGATGATCTATGACGGTTCTTCATGAGTTCCTTGTTTGTCCTGAACAGCTAAACTTAGCACTGTTCTTTAGAAAAATCCTCAATGTCCTGGAGATTCTTCAGTTTTCCAGCATCATTTGCATATTTGAACCCTTTCCAACAGTGACTGTATTTTGAGATCCATCTTTTCACACTGAGGACAGTTTGGGGACTCAAACACAACTATTAAAGAACATTCACTGATGCTCCAGAAGAAACAAGATGCATAAAGAGCCGGGGGGTGAAAACATTTGAACAGGATGAATATGTTTAAAGTTTTCTTATTTTGTTGAAATGTAATTGATCTTCAAATGTGATATACATATATATCGGGGGTCGATCTGAGGGCATCTGTTAGATATATTAGATACACTATTATGAACACTATTTAAACACTAAATGCAGAAGAAACTGATTTTGGTAGATTTTGAAGTTGCACTTCACAGTAATTGGCTGCCTCTTAACATTTGTACCCTCTCATTTGCATAAACGTGATCCCACAATCCCCCACACCTCTGATTTGTTACTGTACATACAGCTGGATTAATAACATTGCTGCTTTTTTGCAGTTGTCCACATTACACTGTGGAATATTTTCTTCACGGGCAGATGTTTTGATTTTCTGGCCTGTTCTGATGATTGTATTTCTGTCTGCTCAGGTGGTGAATGTGTCCTGAATCAAACCAGATCGTCATCAGCTATTTAAAGCTGATTAGCAGAAGGATACACAGCTGCTCCAGGCACGATTTCGATAACTGTGAGAACATCGCTCTGGAGCTTGTGCATTGCTGAAGGCTGAAGCTTCGATATTGTTATTTCAAGTCTTCTACGAGTAAAATAACCTTTTGAATGGGGCTCTGTAGTGGCAAACACCAATATCAAACACCAACTCTGGCTGAAGAAGTATGAAACTAAAAATTGATGTAGAATGGGATTCAGGAAGCTTTTTAGTGCTCACAGATACTGCCGTTTGGCCACCCTTCAAACCTCAAGCAGAGTCAAGGTCATGAATATAATGGTGTTTACAGAGAGCAGAGGGTTTTTATCATCAATACACAATGCTCAGTAGCAGAGATGTGGATTAAAAGCTCATAGAGAAGTGGACGAAGAGTTATCTACAACAGTAGAAATAATGATTTTGTTTGTTATCAATGTCTTTCTGTGAACATCCTTTCATCCTATGAGAATATTGAGACGCAGTTTACCTCGACAGTTTATATAACTTATTATGCCATTAAGAAATGCTATATTAATTGCGTTAAAGCTACAAAAACTGTGGTTGTTGAAGGGTCCATCATGGCCATGTCCTCTTCATTAGCGTAAGTTGTCGTCTGTCCGATGAGTCATTAGACAGGTAGAGGGACCGTGAAGCCCTGCTGTGGACATGTCTGAGAAAGTCATGCTGAGCAATAGAAATAAAGAGGAAGTTTAGGTCAGGTTTAGGTGGTTTTATTTATTAGCATTTTTCATAAATAAGATCTTTTTCTGCAATGCTATTTGCTCCAAACAGCAGTTCTTTAGCTTTATGGTAGTAAAAGCAAATAATGTATGAGATTTTTGATAGATGTTGTCCTGTCATGGATAAAAGATGGATTTAAAGGGTCAGTGTTTGCTTTCAGCGCCAAAAATCTTAGCGTTAGAAAATTCTGTAAGATGTAAACATACTGAGCTGTTTCCCTGAAACAAATTAAGCCTCAACCTGAATCCTAGATGAAGATGATTCACATTTTAATCCGTGCGGATTTATTTTCATGGATTTGGAAATCAGCCTATTGCCCAATTATTAGCACCAATTAACATTTATTTCTCAATAAAATGTTTCTGGGCAACAATTAATCATGATTAATCACATCACATTTTGTATGTATGTATGCATATATTAAAAAAAAAAAAAAAAAAAATGTTTATGTATTAATTATATTTATGTATAATATAAATTCTATAAAGCATAAATATATGCATGTAAGTATACATGTGAATATTTTTGTAAAATATATACTATGTGTGTGTCTTTAAATAAACATAATGAATATACACAGTGCACACACATATTATGTAGACAAAATAATTGCGATTAATCGTTGCTCAGCACTAATTATATTATATTTTATTATAATTTTTGTGTTTTCCAAAAAGAAAGAAAAGAGGACGATGATAGAAAGTTCAGTTTTGCATGAAATGTTCTTTATTAAAAGTAAATTGTGTAATTTGTGCACCACTAGCATCACAAGCCCTTTTAAATCCAAGTCCAGACCGAATGCAGCGTGAGGCTGAATCTATAAGCCGAGGTCTGGCAGTTGGAATCAGTGTAGCATGCCTGGTTTAGAAGCTGGGGCTTCAACTGTGTTCTTAACAAAGAAATTTCTGTTTGATTATTCCGGTCTGGTCTCAGGCCTGGTGCCAAGTTGTAAGTTCTGGGGTTCCAGTAGGGCCTTCAGGGTCTAGCCAAGAGCCGTTTGCGCTCAGAGAACAGCATTCTGCTCAAAGTAGCATTATCGGTCTGACCCGCTGCTTTTAAAACATGCTGCGGGTTCCAGGAAATGGCGCGTGCTTATTGTTGGTGTGCAGACGGAGTCTTGAGTAAATGCCTTTTCCCCTCTACAGCAATTCTGCTTTGATTAATTGGCCGGGGCCCAGACTGCTGTTTAATCCTGCTGGGCTTCTCCTGCTACTGCTGGAATTGATTCAGAATGGGCTCACTGTGAAGCTGCTAGGCATTCTGGGAAACATGTCCTTTTGTGAAATGTGCAGATCTATTTTCATAAAACATAAGATTACAACCTTAACGGACTGAATGTTGGGATTCAACTTGTGGCTCTCTTAAGAGCTCAACCAATGGTTATGAGCAATTTGCAACTGACTGTGGTGATATTTTTCAAGTGAAACGTGTTCAACCACAGCAACAACAACAATATGGATTATTCTTTAGAAAATAACTGGAAAAGATGGTGTCCATGCCAGACAACTATTCAATTCAAAACTAAACAGTTCATTGGAAGTTGTATATTTGCATTTGCAGTGTGTGTGTATATGTATATAAATGTGTGTGTGTGATCAGTATGTCCAGCATGAATTTGTTTACATTTAATTTATGTTTAGTTTTAATATATTGAACCATTAAATTAGCCATAATAGTAAAATATAAGATGCATATTTATAAGTAAACGAATGCATTTGCTGTATTAACATAAGTCCATCAAAATGGAAAAAAGGACAAATATGTAACACTTATTTATTGAATCGTGTATGTTTGTGCTTATGTAGTTATTCCTCTGTTTATGAATGACTTATATTTGAGTAATTTACACAGTAAGACTCTTAGAAGGTTAACAGGGCTGGTTTTGATTTCACGTTGACTGTAGAGTGGCTGGGAAATCCTAAACATCTCACAGTGACCATCTAAATGATCAGTTAATATGATAATCACCTGGAGTTTGTGTAAGGCAGAGGTCTGTGCCTTCAGCGCAGTCAAAGTACTTCAGAATGTCACATCTGCTGAGTCTAGCCGCCGTACAAGCTCCTCCTCTGGCCTGATTTGCTGTGACCCGTTTGCTGGTGAGGAGAACAGAGTGATAGTGCTGTCAGAATTACAAGCGAGCTGCAGCGCTGGAATTGGTGTCGATGTGGCGGCCTTGAGCGTGTGCAGGAGCTGCATGTGGATTACAGGGCAAATAAGATTAAGGCTCTTCCACAGCGAGCCGGTCAAACGCTCCGCGACCTCTCCCATCCAGCTGTACAGACAAAACAGTCCTGCAGACGTGCTAAAAAGATAGCACACTCACCTCACATGTGGCCTCTAATGCCTCTTTTACATTCCAAAGCATGCCTAGACAGCATTATACTAGTTTCTAAAACCTTACAAAACCATTCGTTATTGGTCTTTTTTTGGATTGACACATGCTTAAAAATTAAGCCGGTATGTTACAGTAATGAACATTTTGTCCTTTTATCTCCCTCCCTTTTATCTCTGAGGAACCGTAGGTAGATATTTGCTTGGTTCCCTCCTGCCATGAAACAGCCCTGTGGGACTCTGGCAGCCCGCTGCTGTCCTGAGGGCAGAAAGATGTCAGAACATTCGAGATTTCAGAGAGAGACAACTGGAGCTCCACCTGCCTTTCTTTACACACATACACACACTTGTTTGCTGAAAAAATCTGACTGTTTGGATAAACCAGCTGTCAACAATACACACACATGCACCTATTCAGGATATTCAGTGGCGTGAGACATCTGCATATGTTTAGGCGTAACAAATAGTTTGGTACAATAGCTCGAATCACTTCAGGAGGACAGACGAAGGGGCGGAGTCAGGGTTAGAAGTAGAAACGATAGGATGAATTACCCACTGTCCCGTCCACCCGTGTGTTGGTGCATTTATTTAGCAGAGAGCTGTTCCATTCCTCTTTGCATCTCGTAATTTATTGGAGAGGACGGTACGCCATTTGTCTGAAAGCTTTTTATGACGACCAGACCTTGTTATGCTGGAGCGCCATCCATTTTGTGCCATGTGTTATATAGACCCTTAGGATGCGAAAGGGGGAATCTCTGCATTATTTATGCAATGACATTTCTAAGATGCAGAGCGATGCGTTTTGTATGTATTTTCATTATTCCGGGATGGGGCGGGGGGTGTCAGTGACACAGTTTGCGTCGGGTTACCACGACAATAAAAAAAACCATATTCCTTCCAAATGCATCTCCATATTCATCCCTCTTCCACCACGGTCACAAAAGGAGGGCTTTTATTGAGATGAAGTCTCCACCTCACTTGAGGTGATATTACCGAGCCGTACCTGTCTGCTGATGGATGGCTCTATTGCCTCTGTGCTTGTTGAAGTTCGATTGTGATTTTAAAGACTTTCCTTTTAGTCTTCCACTTAAGCCAGGAGGTATCGTTCAGCCATTTACCAAAGATGAAGTGTTACACACTTGCAAGCTGCTTGCTCAGAGGAAGAGAGCGTGAGAGGGATGAGAGGACATGAACTTTGGTTTGTTATTGAATAATTATTCAGCGGCTTGGATGCATCAACTAGAGAGTTTCGACAATAAACTGCAGCAGTCTGCCGTACCATAATACTGTAATGCATTAAATGCATCAGAAAGAGAAATGACCAAATAACGCTGTTTATTTTGAAAAAATTTTCTCTCGATATGGCAACATGAGAGCTGTCAATCAAAGCTGCCTTACTTATTAGAAAAAAAAAACTAGCTAACAGATATTTCCTTCTACATTAAAACCTGTTCAAAGCCTAATACATTAAAATAAAGATTATTTGATACCTTTAGTAGATTCACAGCACTTGTTTGTGTGCTGTTGTTGGCTAAGCGAAACAAGCAGCCTTGCTTTGTCCTTTCTGCAGCTCTAAATGTTATATTTGAGCATGAAGCCTTTCCAAATATACGTGCCTTAAAGCCTCTGCTGTTGGTGGGAAGTGGGGTGAAATACCAGGGTGCCCTTGTGTCAGAAAGAAAGAGAGAGAGCTGGGGAGAGAGAAAGCACTCTGGAACATTTACAACTGTCCTGCAAATCTCATTGCCGGGCCCTGTTGCTGAGGTATGATTTTATTGCGGCCCCCACCGGCGTGGAGATAGAGGTGATAACCTCATCTCTCCTGCCTGAGCACTGAGCTGCAAACTCTCTGATTCCTGCCATAAATTGCATTTGTGTCCCGTGTGTGCGTGTTTGTGTTTGTGTGTCTGTGTGTGTTTCTTTGGATATCTGTGGAGGGGACAGAGGGCTTCTGCCACTCCTCACCCAGAGGGACTTAAAAAAAAACTCGACCAACACATGGCCCTCTCATTATGTTGCTTTTTCCAAGTAATGATTATATGTGTAGTGCATGAGTGTGAGATTTTGCACGTTTTTATCAAGCTTGGGTCTGAGGTAGAAGTGCTTTTGCTTGAGTTTACTAGGAGGCAGGTTGAGTGAGTGGGTGGGTCTCAAATGGTTCAGCAAGTTTATACTTCTACACAGACGGTATGGGAATTTAAAGGAGTTCTTTTTGGGGCATAAAAAAAAATACCCAGTAGTTTTAAAAAGATGGCGTACCTTGATATTTAATTTGAATATAGGAAACTATAAAATACATTTAATGCAGTAACAGTTTAATGCAGTAACAGTTTAAAACCCTTTAAATAATACTTGAATTGTTCAATTAGTTATTATGATTATTGGTTGTTGTGTAGTACTCTGACATGGGGCTTTAAATATATTCCATTAGGGTTAGGTCGATAGACGATTTCCGCGAGAGGAAAACAGATGTACATGAGAAAGAACGGGGCCCGCAAGCTCATTTCAAACCCTTGCGCGTGCTAGAGACCTGCAGGACCCAACTCACCCAGTGCGGGGCGGGACAAGATTTGATGGGTGAATGCGGGCGCGGGCGGTAAGGTTAGTGCGGGTTGCGGGAGAATATAATTATTCGCGGGACTCCCGCAACATGGATTTATCTTACAATTAATTTAATAAAAACAATTATTCTGTTATTTATCTACTGCACAAAAAAGAAACAAGAACGAATAAAGTAAAAACAATGTACAGGCACAAGTACGGAAGCTAATTCTTGCGCGGTTTATGACTATAGACCCACACCGAGGCAGAATGTCTGAAGAGCATGACACAGATGGAAGCTAAGTTGTACTTGTTTTTTCTACATTGCTGAAGGAATAAGGTTAAAAAGGCTGAAGCACGTTCTGAAGCAGCATTAGGCCAAGTGCTTGTTTGACCTCTTCAGAAATCAACGTTTATTATTATTTTGTTTCATTGCAAAATTATCAACTGTATTTCTATGTTCTGAAAAGCTCCTCGTTCGTGTCCATGTTTATCATTCCATTTAATTAAACTTAAATAAAACGAAACATATTTGTTTATTTTACATTCCTTTTTTATTTATATTCAAAAGGGAAGCAAGTGAAAGAAATAACAGAGTAGCGGGAAGAAGCGGTGAAAATAAAACTACTAATATGGTTTACCTGCGGGCTTTTGCAGGCGGGAGAGGGACAAAACTTGGATACTGTGGGCGGGAGCGGGAGAAAATAAGATATATATTTGAGGAAGCGGGACATAATCTTGTGGGAGCGGGCGGGAACGGGACTGAAAAATCTGTCCCGCGCAGGTCTCTAGCGTGTGCTTGATGTTTCATCCGCGCGCAATTCAAGCACTCGCACGTGATCATCCCTGCGCTCGATCTTCTCTCACCTGCTCACGCGAACACTGTTTTTGCAATTTTTGTCAGTCGTGGGGCAGGGCTTGGTGTTTTAATTACAACCCCCACCCCCCCCACCCAACAACCGCCGCCTACGATGACGATGCCATCCTGCCTCACGCCCAAATTGGTCGACATCGCCTAACCCTATATTCCATTTCATCAACTTAACGTTTACTTTATTAAAAAACCTACAATTTAATCAACCATAACAATATATATATAAATAAATATTTTGTTTTCTGTATTATTATTATCATTATTATTGATATATTGTATGCTGATATTGTAATTTAAGTACACATTATATTACCATAATGTTTAATTTATTTAAAAATACAATTTTATGATGCATTACCAAATTAAAATCTTTATTTTTATCTATTATTATAATTATTGTTGTTGTTAGTATTATTTATCTAGTTGATAAAAATGCATTTTTTTGCCATTTTTGCGCCCTTGGTTATGCCATATATAGCCGTGTTCTGTTCCCAAGCCAGTTTTTGGAGTGGCATGCAAAGGGAGTGTACTGAAGCATTACCCTCATTTGTAAGGTTTGATTGCATTTTTGGGCAAGAGAAGCTATTTGACCTGCCAGTTACTGTTTGTCATCCCTGCTCACTTTAAACAGCTAATTCCTTCCACTTCCTGGTCACCTTCTGCGTCTATGAGCTAGGTGATCTGGGGAGTAATAGACTTGGCCGGGGACGACAGCTCCACTTCCTGCCCGGTTTGCTGTGTGGCTTGGCTGCATTTTTGGACCCAGTGTGTATATTGCCCAGATTGTGTTTGGTTTGAGTGCCTGTCTCAAGGGTCCGTGTGTTCATTGGTGTTGCAAGGGGTCCATGTGTAGGAAAGGGCCCACCTTCTAACACATGGCCTATGAGGTGCACCTAATTAGGCTTGGCATGGAATAGAGCCACGTCTTTCCACCCCTAACTGCCTTTGAAGTTCCTCATAAAGCCAGTCTAGACAACCAGCCTGCTCTGGGAAAGACTTTTTAGTGAATTGGCGCGTGGCTGCCTACCTTTACTTCCTTTTCAGGCGGCATCAACTCCTTCCCAACTAATGATGCAGAGCCAAAAGTTGTTTAGGTTCTGACTGAGGCAAAAGCACCGATACGGCCCGTACAAAATGTTTTATGCGCTGGGAGTTGAAAGGACTGGGTCCGTTAAGCAAGCCATTTATCAGTTGATCACTTCTGAACGCCTAGACGAGCACATGCCTCCTCTTTCCCAAGATAGAGGGATAATTAATGAGGAAGACGCTCCATGAAACGGCGAGGGGGCTTTTGTTATCGTGAGCGTGATGCAGCTGTTCTCTAATGTGGAAACTGAATGCAGGCACAGCATTACTGTCTTCTCTTTTCTTCTCTTTCTGTCGGCATCACCGCTACGTGAGGCCTACCTGTCGGAGCCCAATCAGCTGTGTTATAAATGAAGTTGTTCTGTCAGCGAGACAGACTAGCCTGTTTTTTGGGGGGCGGGGGTTTCTCTCTCTCTTCACTTTTTCCCTCTTCCACTGGCTGCCAGGAAGAGAAGATTGATCAGTTCCATTTTAGTTTAATGCTGCTTCGTCCTGGGTTGTACAGTGGCAGATGGAAGGAACACCATCAGGTCTGCTGATCCAGAGATGGGACACGGGTCAATTGTGGATTAGACCGCTTTTGTTGCACTTTTGTAGCTCATGTCATAGTGTTCTTGGCATGTTAGTATTGCTGTGCACTGGTCATGTGCTGTTCAGTCTTTTTCTTAAAATACAAATGAAATAAATAGGTTGCTAAACAGGTTGAAATGGCACTGCAGAAATTCACCAGTGCTGCACTGTTATAGAAAAATGGATGTTGACACGCTCTCTAATAGCTGGATACAGTGACATTGCTAAAATGTTTCGGTAAAACTTTATTTTACAGTTACACCTGTTAGTATGCATATTAGACTATGAGCCACTTATTAGTAGTAAATAAAACTGTAACAATCTACATTCCTAATCCTTCCCGATATCTAAACTTAAAGGGTTAGTTCACCCATAAAATGAAAATTTGGTCAATAATTACTCGCCCTCATGTCGTTCCAAACCAATAACCGCCATTCATCTTCAGAACACAAATTAAGATATTTTTGATGATATCAGAGAGACATCTGTCTCTCCATAGACAGCAACACAACTGAAGTGATCCCAGATCCAGAAACGTGGCAAAAACACCACTAAAACAGTCCATGTGACATCAGACAGTGACACAATCTTACTTTTGTGATGCTACGAGAATACTTTTTTGTGCAAGTAAAACAAAAATAACTTGTTTACTTATCTTCCGTCATTTGACTAGTTAACTAGTTTACTTATCTTCCGTCATTTGAACACACCATATACGCATTTGACATAATCAGCCTTGTTTATATCCAGGTGAAAGCATGTGCGTAATCTGTGGCTGTTTGCACCTAGAAGAAAGTGTCCACTTACGAGTTGATCCACTGATGTCACATGAACTGTTTTTTTTACCAAAGTTTTTACAACGTTTCTGGATCTGGGATCGTTTCAGTTGTGTTGCTGTCTATGGAGGGACAGATGTCTCTCTGATTTCATCAAACAAATCTTAATTTGTGTTCTGAAGATGAACGAAGGTCTTATGAGTTTGGAACGACATGAGGGTGAGTAATTGATGACAGAATTTTCATTTTTGGGTGAACTTACCCTTTAACAATTACCTTACTTACTATTAATTAGTACCTAGAGTACAATATATGAGTACTACCTGATTCCATCACTGTAATATAATACTTTTTTTTGATTGAAAGTAATTACAAAATTAATTAAGATATGCTATTTCAGAATATTTTTTAATTCATATTAATATTGTATTGTATTGTATTTTAGAATATCACAGTACAGACTGATGCCACTACTATAAAATAATAAATAAATAAATATTTCTACTAATAAATAAATTTCAATAAAAACAATATATAATGGTATTTTAAATGTAAAAAATAGGCATCTTCAGATTGCTACCTGTGAGCTATCCTATTATGCAGTAGTAGTTCTTTAATATACAGTATAGGCATAGTCTTATATACTATACTTACTGTATATACTGAGAGTCTTCTTTGCATACAAAATATTCTACTGAGTATTTTCCACTTTCTTAGTCTACATCATCTGTGCTTGTTAGACCTTGTATCTTTGGGATCGGAGGACTCTTTTGTTTTACAGTGGAAAGATTAAGGTTAAACTGAGGACATTCTTTATGCTCATTCACAGAGGATCTGAGATCTCGGGGGAGGCCATCCTGAAAAATCGATCGGCAGCACCATTGCATTTCTGTAGAGGTGCAGTTGGACACAAGGTCAGAGATATTATCGGACACGAGAAAGAAATGGAAGTGGATTTGACTCTGTCATTGCAAGATTCATGGACGCACTCAGTCTGCCGTGGACCGACAGACTTCTCAAATAAATCTTTCACAAAATATGTTCTTTCCGAGCAGTTAAAATAGCATTTTCAGGAGTATGTCTCCTAATTTAAATTGATTGTTTACCGCGATTCTTTTTTTCCAAATTTGCAGTGACTCTCATCCATGAAAGCGAAAGAAGCTGCTATAAAAAGCTCACTTCTTTGACAGTCTGCAGGTAAACCTATATGAAGCTTCTAAATCTGGCTGGATTCCTGTCCAGGATCCCACGGCTAAGGCTCGTGTCTGAATCCATCTCCTGAGCCCTGTGCCTGAGGGGTTCACAAGAAAAGGATGACAGAGGTTATGCGATCAGAGTCATATTGAGACCAGCCCATGGATTTGACAGCCTCCTTTGGGTTGCTCTGAATTGGGGATGACTTTTGAAAATAGCATCCCCTTCATATTCTGAAATATTAGCCCCCATCCTTAGGAAATCTGCTTTGAGTAAAGAAGGTTTATACATGGCCTGCGGTCTCCAATATTTTAAAGGGATAGTTCAAACAAAAATAGAAATTCTATTATAATTTATTAAGCCTATTATTGATCCACTTGACTTTAATGACTTCCATCAGAGAACATATGATGACTGTTTTCCATGATCTTTAACACTGAAGTTTCAAAAAGACCACAAAGGTGCTATAAAAGTGATTCATATTACTTTACAAAGTAGCTATAAAGTAGTTTTCTGTGGGAAACTAAATGCAATTTAAATCATTCACAGTTGATGAGATAAATGAACTATGCATGCTTTTTATTCTTTTATGTTTCGTCGTATTTGTTGAATAAATTATTTCATCCTGTTTTGCATTGTTAAATAAGAAGGATCCAGTTTTTCACTCAAATCCGTAAAAGGAGAAAAGTTACTTAAAGGTTGTCCTATGATGTTCTGGAGTATTACTGCAAGAGAAACTGTCCTTTGCGTCATTGATGGTCTCTGCACAATTACCAGCGTGCACTTGATCATCCACTGACATCCTTTGAGACTCACACTGACCCTACAGATGTGTAGAACCAGAGGTCAGGACAAGAACATCTGCTGGGCAGTCATTTTCTTTCTGGAAAAATAATAAAGGGGTGAGTGACTCAGCCGCGACGTGTTTAGAAAGCTTGTGTTTTTTGAGATGTGAAGCTGATCATCTTGTTGTTCTTAAATAATGTTTTTTCTTCACAAACTCTTCCGATCAAACTCTCATTATCGTCGCAGGATGATAATTAGCACCCCTCATCATGCAAACAAAGTTACTGATGCTTATGATTTCAGCTTCGCTATTAACAATATAGATTTCACACAGGGAACTCTAACATTATATTTGAAATTGATTTTGGAAAATTTTTCTTCCTGAATTTGAAGTACACTACTGGTAAAAAAAGCATTGGCAAAGATACAGTTAATTAAAGTGCCCCTATTATGCCTTTTCTAATATGATCTTTCATGCAGTGTGTCATGTGGCTGTATGTGAACATAAACTATCTGCAAAGTTGTGACGCCGACAGTGCACGATAAAAAAGTTATTGTCTTTCAAAAAAAAAACACATTCGCCTAAACGAGTCGTCAGCAATTCCAATCTTACATTCAAAGATTTATTGATTTAAAAGTTCAAAAGAAAAGCTTTTTTAAGACATATCCTTACTGAAGAAAATTATTAATTTCTTCCAATAAATAAGATCCGACCCCAGACTTTTAAACAGTAGCGTTTGCCATGCTGCCGTTGCCATTTATTTACATAATATTGTAGAAAGAGAAATGTTGCAAGCCAGACGTGAACTTGTGTTGTACACATTAGCATCAAGGCTCAATATTTTAGACACACGGACTATGGTAAATAGCTCTAAGGCAGCAAAAAAATCTAAATACTGAGAAAATCACCATTAAAGCTGTTTGAATGAAGTACTTAGCAATGCATTTTTTATGCAAATTTTAATACATTTTTGGGAGGAATTGTACAATAATTTTAACTAGTGGTGCAACGGATCACAAAACTCACGGTTCGGATCATATCACGGATTTTGAGTCACGGATCGGATCAATTTTCG
>JAUCMU010000013.1:12071886-12082041 GCA_032275025.1 Enteromius treurensis
CCTTTGATTCTAGTAAAAATACTTGTTATATTTGACTACTGCGTCTCTGCCTGCTTCCTGCTACAACAACCGTGACAAATACATAAAAATATTATATTTTAGAAGTGAACTAGGCATCAACACATTTTATATGTAGCATAATAAACAGATATTTAATTAGAGATTCACTAAGTTTTTAAACTTTAATTTTATGATCAAAGTTATGTTATAATTTGTGTGTGTGTGTATATATATATATATATATATTTGTTCATTATTCACCAAAACTGATCTGTAATAATATTCTACAATTTAATTAAAATCAGATCTTTAAAAATATGACACACGCAATACCTCACACTAGTTGTGTTATATAAATTGACAATTCTATACAGGATATATGGTACAGATATATTCAGCATCCCTGACAAAATTTGTCCAGTCCTTGCTAAATGCTTTTCTATATCTCTTTGATATTTCTAACACAGTAGCCAATCACAACAGAGGTCATTTGCATACACCATAAGAAAACACTAGCAACAGCCTGTTTGATTCTGCGAGAGGGTCCAAAAAGTTTTTGTTCGTCTAAATTGCAGCAAGAAAGCAAGAGTTCAGCTCTCTTCAAACAAGCATATGCATAAACAGTGCAGTTTAAAGGTCAGCTTGGCTAAACGAAGCCGTCCTGTCATACGTGACTAATCTAGCCTTATGCGACGAAGCACACTCCGGCCTCACGGGTCAGGCTCAGAGCCTAAAGTCTGTCCTCTTCACCTATGAGCTGTCTCCTTAAAGCCAGCCGTCCTTCTCCGGAAAGGTTGTCTTTTGACAGCCCGGGACCGGCAACCTAATCATACAGCTCTGTGTGAGAAATAAAGCGGCGGGCAGATCCCAGAGAAACCTCTGACAGTCTGCTTTTTCCTCCTGTTCTCCACATTATTACATCTTCTGCTTTCAAGCCTGCCGTCTGTCCCTCTCACCCCCACAATCCCTCCCTTGTCCTCCTTGTCTTTTTCTCATTCCCTCTCTCAGGAGGAATGTTGTCTGGCAAAATAATCATTTATTGTGTGTGTATTTCTCTTCTGTTTGCTCTCTTTCTCTCCGTCGCTCTCCATCTCCCTCCACACGACGCTGACGTCTTATCCACACACACTCGGCTCTCTCATAACAGACAAGAATGTCAGTGCCGCTTGAAATCTTGCCTTATGGGTGACTCACTCCTCTCTCCCAGTCCCAATTAACCTTTCCGAACAGGAAACGCTAGAAAACTCAGAGAAGCCCACCAAGATTATCTATTAATCTGTTGCTTTTGTCTGCCAAGATGATTTATAATGACTTGGTGGCCACTGGCTCCTTTCTTCAACTTAGGTCAAATATGTATGCGTCGAACTATCGTGTTTGGTCACGTCAAATAAACTGTGCTTTCCCCCCCCAAAACACACTTATGTTGAAAGGGGGCATATAGCAGGATAGGAAGAAATATTTACTCAGAGGGTCAGACAAAACATCTCTTTCTGTGGCATGCGTCACGTCACGACAAAACTAGACAGACTATTAATAAACTGAACTGGAAGCCAATACTAACTAAAGTGGGAAAGCGGTTGCAACTGACGACTGAGTATCCAGTATCTATGTATCTATCTATCTCTTAATTTTAATGAATCTATGTAAAACAATTTTCATTTTTATTATTTTTATTTTAAACAATCTGTCTATCTGTCTGATGTAAACTTACAACTTCTGAAATGAGATACAGCTAAGAACTATTTTATAAGAAGTTATAAAAGTATAACCTTGAACAAGAAAATGTTTCTTTAATTGTCACTAGAGACACTCCTGCTGTGTATTGTTTATTCTCAAAGTTGAACACAAAAAAAAAACAACAACAACAAAACACCTGCTCATCCTTCTTTGACCTTCACATTTGCCCCTTTACCCAGTATAGTCCTTTAAATCAATTTCTGTTGAGAAACGATCCCAAATAATGATAAATCCACTTACAGTAGCAATGTAATGCGACAGAAATGCTCCAGTTTGGTCTCTGAGAATGTAGTGTACGACCTGACATCCAAATTAGGATCATATTTAAACAGTTGTTCCCCTCAAACAAAAGAGCTCCAGCTGCCAGAAACCCCTCCAGAGGTGCAACAGTAGAATTCCAGCACTGCATTGTAAAATGAGTTGTTTTATTTTACTCCGGCATGCTTGTTGACCTTGTTAGAGCTGTTAGAGTCACGTGTCGAGCTTCTCGCTTACACATCCTCACCGAGCGCCTCCGATTGAACCGCTTCCACTTAATTATGGGTAATATTGTGGAAATATTTAACTCAAAATATCATTGTCAAGATCATCCATCAAAGTTGTCACATGTGAACGCAATTTGTCTAGCCATTAGAATCTGTTCATGTTAATGGGCAAAGCGTTGCTTAACCATCTCAAATAGCTCTATTAGATGGTCGGAAGTTTAGACGTGATGGCAGGGAACTCAGCACGCCGTCTTGCATGTTTTATGTCTTTTGTTTAGTAGCGTTCAATGAATGGACCAGATCGTTTGGCCACAGCTGGACGTAATTAGTCAATTAGAATATTTTAAGCTGCGTATTGAATGTATGACCTCCGAGTACGGATTAAATGGAGAGACACGATTTACAAAAGATTTCACAATGGAGCATTTTATTTTGGCTTGCTATTCATTTCCTTTTTCTGTGGAGGCATATTGCACCATTTTTGTTCTCTGTACTGTATGTTTTTGCGGGTTTTTTTTTTTTGATGTCAAAGGTTTCCTTAACAGTGTTTTTATGTCCCCGTGGTACAACATTTCAATTAAGCTGACCACAGTAGACTGAGCATTTTCTACTTTTCAAAATGGCTAATAATGTTTATTCGCAGCAGGAAGGCATTCCCACCTGGCTGTGTTTTGTTACCATGCGGAGGTTGTCACGGAAATGTAATGGTTTGGACGCCCTGCCACAAATTTGTCGCCTTCAACAGCAGCAGGTGTTTAGCAGAAGAATTTAAAGCTGCCGTCTTGCTGTGTGTGTGAGTGTGTGCTCAGTATTTGTCTGCTGTGTTTGCTTGTTGCCATGTTCCCCCACAGGAAGTGCAGTTGTGAACTAAAGTAGGAGGCATGGGCAATGGGAGCGCTGGACATTACAGCAGGCTTGTAAATTGGAATAGTTTTGCTGTGAAAGCGCCATGCTGTTGGTCAGTTGGTGAAGTGAAGGGCATCTCTCATCATGAACGGTTAAGATGCATTTGTGCTGTTTGTTCCTGGGACTAAGAGCCCTTTTTTAGCAGCTTCCTGTTTGGTTATGGTATATCTGAGTGTTTGTTTTGTGTCCTAGGCTCTTAACAGATGCATTAGGCCCATCAGGATTTATTTTGTGTCCCAAAATATTTTGTACATCATATTGGTTATAGAATTTTATTTATTTATTTATTTGTATATGTTTGTCAAGTTTAAAAAAATCTATCCATCCATCCATCCATCCATCTATATATATATATATATAGTGTTAGTATGTTAATTAATTATATTCATTACGATTATAATATAATATTATTGTTTTGACATTATTTGGATTGTGTGTATATATATTGTAACAGTCAGGCTGGATCTACACAAGCTACTATGGCTCTTTTTTAATTGGACCCCGAACATAATTAACTTGTGTGTACTTAACACTGACTCATTCCTAGATTGACAGTCGGTCTGCGTGGTTGCTGCCTCTGACCTTTCCTCTAGTCAGAACATTTAGCACTTTATACATTTCCATATTTGCACATCAGAACAGGATGTGAGATTGTATGGGTTGAGGGAGGCCAAGTCACTGCTGGCCTGCCAGTTTGTAAGCGCATATGGGAGACAATTATGTCACTAGTGTTCTCTTTCGCTCTCTCTCTGTCCTCTGCACCTCTAAATCAACATGCTGTGGCGTTTCCTCTACACAAAACTTTGACTGGCACTGAGCCGCCCAGGCCACCATTCAATACCGCGGTCGCCATAGTCACTCGCCGTCCATTTTTGTGAACTTGAATGAAAGGGAGGTCAGCGTGGTTTTCTAAGGCCTTAAGCTTGAACAACTCAGCAACTGCTGTTCATTCTGTGCCCATTCAGAACAGTTCAATAAGGACTGAAATGTTTGCTAACGGACACTACGGCATGTTTATGCTCATTAGTGGTGGAGAATTTAACCCAGTGATTTAAAGTGTTCTGTTTACTGAAAAGATTCATTCAGATTCAGTATCTGATTCATTCAGTGCACTTTCTGTAGGTTACACCCAGTGTTGGGGAAATGCAGTGTGAGTCATCAGATGACTTTTTTCAAGTAAGCAATAAAGTAATGCATTACTTTTACATGTACAAGGAAATTAAGTAACGTAAGTTTTCTTAATTAGCCACAGACAATTATGAGTGTGGTGCAGAGGCAAAGGCACTTGCTTTTGGGGTTTTTGTTATTAAGAAATAAAAAGCAAGCCCCACAAAGGTACCTTAATGCATTAAAGTATTGCAAGTGGTCACTTTTTATGGAGTAATGCAATATCAATACATTACTTTTAAAAGTAACTTTCCCCAACACTGGTTACACCAGTGGGATTTTTTTTTTTAGTTGTCTTTTATGACTCATTCAGAATACTTACATTTTATAATATTTTCATTTTAATAAGACTTTTGTCCTTGAATGCTTAATTGTTCATGTCTACCAAGAAATGGTTCACCTTAAAAAAAGAACCCTCATTTAATTCTTAACCTGTATGACTCACTTTCTTCTGTAATAGACAAAAGATAACATTTTAAAGAAAATTTTAGCTGCTTGTTTGATAATGAATAGAGACTCAAACAAAAAAAGTGATATCTAGGATGTTTTGTGAATTGTAAAGCCAGAGCCATGAATACACATGATTCATTTACAGATTTAAATTCAGATTTAAAAGATTCAAAGATTTTATATTCAAAATGACTCAAATGAATAACTATATAACTAAAATTGGAGCTTGGAGCTGTACTCCAAGTCGTCTGATGTTCAAACCGTAAGCAAGAATGATTCATAAAAAAAAAGATGTATTCACGGAAGTAATCATTTGTTCACAAGCTTTGTTCACATCCACAACTGAAACACTACTAAAATGTATAAGTGATTTTGCTGCTCAGCATGAAGTGTAAGGAAATTATTCAGCTCTTTCCGGTCTATGACAGAAATCTCTCTCCAAGCATAAAAGCCTTTTCATCATCAACCTCCACACACTTAAATCCCGATAAGCAATATGTCATTTTCACGTCTCTGTCTCTATCACTTCAATAAATCATAAAATCATATAAGATAAAAAAATAGTGCTCTCGATTCCAAAGCTTTTTTTTCACCGTGAATAGGAACGCTAACTCTTTGAACCCACCTTTATCCGTTATGGATTCAGCCCGCTCTTGGATTGCATTTTATTTCCTCATAAATGCAGTAATCTTTTCACATATAGTCTGGAGGGATGCGAGTTTACCCTGGAGCTATTTGCTGTCTGCCCTTTCCCCTTTCTCTGGTGGAAAAATAAAAGGTTTCTGAATCTTTTAGCGGCAAATGATAATTGAAGGTAATTCAAAGCCTTGCCCGCAGTAAATATGGTTAATTGTTTTTGCGAGATGTACTGGCATCCTCATCGCTTTGGCTAAACACTGTTCTTATGAGGCTGATCAAAACCAAGCTGGGCGTCCCAGGAATCTTCTAAAAGAAGCTGGAAATTGGCGATTTGGCCTATTTAATTTTTTTTTCCCATAACAAAGGAGGTTAGTAGCCCGAGGGGGGCCAGTGAAGGCCAAGCAAGGAGTTTGATAGATCTCCTAGCTGCTCTGAGGACTGGTTTGCCCATTTCCGGCTCTAGTTCGTGTTGTTTACGTGTGAATCTGAAAATGGGCCTCAGGAATAAAGCCTGTCCTCAGTCCTTTCATCTGCGTCTCAACACACTGAAAATTCACCCCTGATTTGGTGAAAATTACTGACCTTTCTTTGCGTGTCATTTTTTATCTGTCAAGACATTTTAAGGTGACATCTCCTGCTCCCCACAGCCCGTTTCGCATTTTTCCCGGTCTATGCACTTGGCAGTTCTCTGGGAGAGTGAGATTTGTTTATAGGCATGTGGCGTGGTGCTTGTTTGGTGAGGAGTCTCCTGTGGGTACTCAGAACTGCCACATTATTGAAAGATGCCACTCTCCCAGCTGTATGTCTCGTATGGGCTCGCCGTTGGACTGTCAGCACTCTCATTCCGACAGAGATTTGGTCACGCTCAATGAAAGCCATGAGCTGAATCTAACAGTCAGTGTTAATGGTCCCCTTATGACCCACCCCGGCACACATTCACCCGGTCAGCCTGCTGTTTTACAGCACCAGTAAAAATACAGGCCGACTAATGAGGCATCTGCTTTTGTAAAATTATGTCTCTTTGGTTTAGGATTTTATGTTTGCATTCTCTTTTAATAAGTTTGTGTGGATAAAGATGAACGTAGTTAATTCATCCGCCTCGTTTAGATGCAAAGACATCGTGTCTTTTAATACGTTTTGATTAATTATCAGAAATCTTCAAAGTTAGATAATGTCTGCATTTTTATAATATAATTTATTTCATTATTTCATTTCAATATGTGACCCCGGAGCACAAAAGCAGTCATAATGATTAGGATATTAAGTAAAGATCATGTTCCATGAAGGCATTTTGTCAATTTTGAAGGTATTTACTTTACATATCTCAAAACTTAATTTCTGATTAGTAAACTGCATTGCAAATCACTTCATTTGCATAACTTTAAAGACAGAGTATAGAATATTGCATGTAGCATATTAGCTCATTAAGGGAAATGTATATAAATAATTACCATTAATTATGATTAATTGCAGTTATTTATATCAGCTGCCAGTAGTAATTGTAGCAGAGTAACCATCAAATTATTATGTTCATTAAGCAAACATGTTGTGTAAGTTCATATAAAAAGAAGGGGTATTTTCGTGGCCACAGAAAAACACAGTATCACTACATTAGAGCATGTAGCAAGGGTCGAAGTCATAAAACCTAATTCATTTGCAAGCCAGAATCAGAAACTCATGGAAGTAGTTTGTTATAAAGATCAGACCAGCTGTGCTGTTCTGTGTGTGGGTCTGTATGATGTGTATGTAAACATATAATGCATATGAGAGCGTATGTTTGTCTGAGGTAATAAAGCCCAGACCCGCGGTTGTCAGGGTCTGAGAGACGAGCCTTTACTATATGCTGCAGTGCGAGTTGTTTGTGTATCTCACATATTAGGGCAGGTTTGACAGGCGGTCCCAGAAGAAGGTCTCTGTCTCTGTTTAAATTTTTAAGAGCCTGTTAGATTTCTGCATTTCCAAGCCTGCCTGAAGTCTTTTAGATGGGCGCCTTTGAAGCAACAGAATCCATCAGGATTTTTGCAATACTAATACAATCAAACGGGAATGGCTGCCTTATGATTCATTTATGATGCAAACGCAACACAAATGTGAATTTGTGATGCATCTTCAAAGAGTGGCAGGAGAAAGCATGCTTAATTGATAGATGTTGTTTCTTACGAATGTGACTGTTCTTTCAGGCGGGCGATTTTCAGGGAGCTCATTTTAGTCGCGCGTCAATGTGTTGTTTATATCGTTATATGTTAGTATCGACCGTTTTCAGGTTCTGGATTGCTTGAAAGAAGATTTGTAGCCATTTAAGATGAGTTCACTCGGCCGGTGAGATCAGAATTGAAACGTTTATTGAAAGAACATTTTACTTTGTAGAGGCGTTTGATTGACAGACCAAAGTAGTTAACTTGTCAAAGTCTCTATCAGCCGGATGCCAACTTCTGACTTTGACTGTTTAGGTATTCATCGACGATACCAAGTGATACTTGTTTGGCATGAACAAGTCGTCCGTTGACAGTGTTTTTCTGATAGAGATTTGTTTTGGCAGTGATATGCTTCTATTTTGCCCTTATCAGTTTCAGATCTATGGACAAACTGTCTCTGTTCCTTACGTGCGGTGACAGACAGAAGAGAGAGTGAGTTAGAGCCACAGAACGCATTTGTGAAGAGGCTTTGTCGGTTATGGGTGTCGTAATTCAGCATCCATTACGTTAATGACTCTAGATGTGCAATATAGAAGACATTTCTCATTTACCGGTCATCTTTTCGTGTCCGTTACCCGTTTATTGATTTTTATTTTTGTTACAAATCGAGATGTCTTAGGTGCTGTTAAACAACATTTTCAATTGTTATAATGGTTTATACATCGACGGTGGCCTGCTGTGTATCAAAGTACTTCTTACCTAGAAGAAAGCTGCATGGAGGTGCTTCTTTCAGACTATCAGATCTAATGGAGTTTTCAATTGTTTCACTGAAGTATCCATTTCCTCATTTGGGCCTCAGGTGTTTCTCTTGCAGTTCCTTAGGTGAAAATACAAAAGGAAATCGCTGAAATACTGTCGAGTAGAGCTATGCTGCCGCTTAAGTTTAGCAGCAGTTGTCATTAGTTTAGAGTCATGTTTTTTTTCCCTCTCGATTTCATATGAATGCTGTTTTTTTTTACTTTCTTTTCATCAAAGAATTTATATATATATATATATGACAGTTTTGTCAATAATAAAAGGTTTCATGATTACCAAATCATAATAAAAGAGAAAATATATATTTTTTTTTTAATTTGTAAGAATATTTTACAGTATTACTGTTTTACTGTTTTCAAATAAATGCAGCTGGGGGTGCATAAAGAGTAAAAATGCAAAAGAAAAGAAAAAAAGAGAGAAAAAAGCAAAGCATACAATGACTTAAATACACGTGCATAATAAATGTTTTAATTTGTTTTAGGTGGAGTATAACATTAGAAATATCAAACACTTAATAAAGAGAGAGAGTGTGTGTGTGTGTGTGTGTGTGTCAAGGTTAGAACGTCTTGTAAAGTATCCTATAATGAAACTTTTTATGATAAAGCAAAGTTAGTTGAAGTTACATAATTTCAAATAGAAAAAAAATAAAAACAGCTCTTCAAAAAAGAAAAATAGCTCAAAATGTATTTTAAACTGCTGAAAATAGCATTTATTTTTCACTTCATGGTTACACCACATGACATCCCTCTATAAAGGCATTTTTAAGTTGTAAATTGTGTTTTAAATTACATTTTCACATATCTGGGGTAGGAAATACTTTCTCTGGATTGTACACTGCTCAAAAAATAAAGGGAACACTAAAATAACACATCCCAGATCTCAGTGAATGAAATATTCTTATCAAATACTTTGTTCTTTACATTGTTGAATGTGCTGACAATAAAATCACACAACAATTGATAGTCATATCCAACCCATGAGTAAAGGACTGTGGGGCATTAGGACCTAGTGACACTCTGTGACATTTAATCTGGGAGGGTGTCAGAATGCACTTACACTCTTTTTGGGCGCTTCACTGGCCGCAGGTTCAGACACGGCCACGAGAGCTCTGATTGGCTGGGGCGACTCAGGTACAGGCTTGAGCCGCTGCAGCTGTCAAACATGGTTAACCGCAGTGGCCCCTGAGATAGCATTCAATACTGTTCCCTTAACGTCTTGCATGCCCTCTCTGACACCTCATCTCATGTTTTTCTGCTCTTTCACCAAAATCATCTGACAGAACTGACAGACAGGAGCCTCTCCAGAAACTTGGTTTTGCCAAACAGTGGAGATGGAAATTTGAAGCTCTGGCACGGCTTGCGTGGTTGTGCACAAATAATAAATGATCATCTCTCCAGACAGATCTAGTCTGCTTAGTTTTTTATGCTGATGTAATCCACTCATTTATTAGTTTTTTGCCTTTTTTTATTACTTTAGTGCAAAATATGAGGTTAAATAAAGTATAATAATTACAAAAGGATGAAGAAAAGACTTATAGAACACAAATGTTTCTGTCCGCTTTTTTGCAACCATGGTTCTGGAGATAGCGTTTCCATTCATTTTTCTTTCTTCAAGATTTTTTAACAAGTCTTTGTTAATAACAAACCAGACCAACCGCATCACAAACTTTAATTTGAAGCAAAAAAAGTGTCTGGAAATCTTACAAAAATTGTCAATGGTAGAAATGTCTTTGCAGGATCATTATACACTGCTCAAAAAATAAAGGGAACACTAAAATAACACATCCCAGATCTCAGTGAATGAAATATTCTTATCAAATA
>JAUCMU010000013.1:12088033-12100741 GCA_032275025.1 Enteromius treurensis
CTACAGAAGCAGTGAGTATAATGTCTTTTAATGAATCTTTGCAAATCGCCTTTCCTAATAATGTGCTAATTAGCAAGATTCACTATGAATGTAACATCTAGGACTACGAATGCGACTAAATAAACATTTACTCTACCATTGAGACATTTTAAATTATATTACAGACTTTTCATTAAGACCCTAAGGAATCATATCAGCTTGTGGAAAATTTGTGTTATATGACCCTTTAAAGAAATGTTGTGTGCTATATCTGGGTTGTTATGCTATGTGCTTCTTCAGGGTTTGTCTGGGACAGGTTTTTGCCTTCAGTATGGTTTGTTCTGTTATGCTTTTTCCCTTTTAAAAAATTGTTAGATCATGTTACGCTACATTATGTGACTAAAATGTGTATTGAACAGCTACTGCAGCTGTCCATGTTAATGCAAGTCAGCAAACTGTCTAGAGGTAATTTCATTTGCTCAGTCCACTGAAACGGGATTTGACAAGAATGGTATCCTGATAAGAATCTGACAGCTGTGATATATGCTAAATAATGCAACACCCAGTCTCTAGATGCAATACTGTAGTCCGTTCCATTAAAGTAATGTGCATTTAACTTTCATTACCTATATTTACACTGCGACGATTACTCTGTTGTAGCATTTTGTTTGGACTGCATTTTTCCGATAGTTATGTTGCAAACCCTACAGCCATTTATTTTTTTATTAGTGTTTACTTTTCACGAAATATTCCACATGAAAGGCATTCAGCATGTCACTGATCCATCCTCCTTGGAGAGGAGGGAAATAAAAGAGATGGATTTTTTTTTTTCTAGAAGGAAGTGGGTTACTTTAATGTGTCCCTTAAGAAAAAAATAATGTTTGAATAAAATTCTGTCTATTTTGCCCGGAGCAGTGGTTTTTAGGTTCTGGATTCTGCATATCAAAGCAGTGAAGACAGGAATAGGTCTGTCAAGTCAAATTCAGTCGGGATCCTGTAGTGGATCCTGTCGTTAGCCTCTGCCAACCTCTAGTATATTAATCTCCTTTGATGGAGACAATGCTCAGAGCCAGTAATTCGTACCATCTGTGGTCGCTGTATTCCGTAATTATCAGCATGCAGTACAGCTCGTATCCACTTGAGGCAGTGACTCTGTCTTCCCATCGTTTTACCAACTGTAACCTTTTCAAACCAACTTCTGGCAGTTCATTTTGTCACCAGTTTTGAAAGTTGCCAGCCTGTGGTATGGGAACAGATGGCATTTGCTTTTAGTCTTGAAGTCTCTGAAATGGATGATAATTCTGTGATGGGAAGCGAAAGTAAGAAGGTGTTGTCACACTGTAAATATTTTTAGGGACACAAATACAACAGGAGGGCCAATTTGTCTTACTGCCGGGTGAGTAGAGACAGAACAGACAAATAAAGCGCCAACGGTCTGGCTGCGACATTTCTTTTTTGGAGTCAGACCGAACTGGCAAATGTTCTAATGCAACATCTCTGAAACTGAACCTGCTGCTAGCCGTTGTCTCTCTTCATCTGTAACCCTGAAAGAAACGTACAATAATGCTTTTTTTTTCTCTTTCTGTCTCTTTTTGGCACTTCTTTGCTTTGGGGGATGGAGTTTTTCTTCTTTCCTTTTGTTGGTCCCGTTCTTTTGTATCTTTTCTGGCGTTCTCCAGTCAAAACCGAGATTAATTTAACATCTCAAACCATCTGCTTGGGTTCCAATAGGAATTGATTTAAGTACATGGCACTTGGAACTAAGCCTCTCTGTGGCTTTTTCATCTAGTTGTGAATTTCACTTTGGGGGCCAAACGATTGCAATCTGATTTCATTTTTATTCATCTGTTTGGACCGTTTCCCAATACGACTTGCTCTGTAGGGCTCCAGGTTACAGAAATGCGTGGCCTTGGTATGAAAACTTGTAGATCTGAAACAGTCGATCCATAGGAACGACCCGCTTTTTACTGGTATGATTTAAGTTTTGTAGGTGCTGTTTAACCGTATGCCAATTTCCTGATATCTGTTATGATATAGCAAGGGGATTACACCTCACATAGGTGAGGTTTATTTATCTTAGTCTGACAACATTCAAGGTTTAACAGTCTGTACTTGAGTCTTGTTAACCTTGTACGGAAATAGCGTGCAATGAAATGCTTGTATTTATGAGCTGAGCTTAACTTTTGCAGTTTCAATTTAATAATCATCGGAGGAAAGGACTCTGAAGGTCTGAAGTCGTACATCAGAAATCTTGTATTTTGAGAGGATGGCTGAAATAAAAATTAGATTAAAAAAAATAATAGAACACTAAATACTGCAAGTAAATGTAGGCAGAAATAAAAAATTGAGATTTATTTTGAGATTGACTAAAGATTACATTTAGAGTGTTATTGGTGTTTTTAAAGATGAGCGCTGATGATGAAATTTGATGAAATGTGCATCCCTTGTGTCCCGCTGACCCTCAGTTTGATTGAAATGAGCCAATACCGCTTACACAGCAAATCCTCTCCTTGACTACTGCGATAAAAATCCACAATTACTGCCTGCCTCATTAAAGTGCATTGTTGTGACATTGTTGTTTTCTCCACATTGTACCGAATACAGTATGTTTCCATTCACAAACCCGGGCTATTCACTGTCCGAGCAGAGAGAGGCCCTTTTGTTCCCTTGTGATTGGATTGCACCTCTCTGCATGCATAAGGATGGAAAGCAGGCCGCTGCTTGCCTGTGTTAACAGCCAAATGTGCTCACAGCTCTGTGCCGCAGGCACGAGCACCTGACAGCCTACCATTTGATTGCTAATCATTTCCAAGACTGGGCCCGGTCTTTTTGATTTGCTCTGCACACTGCCTTGGCTAAATGGAATCAATTAAATGCGTGCTTGTATTCGACGACCACTTCCAGGAGATCAACTTCTTGATGTAGCAACACAACTAGATTAATTAAATCCAATAAAGAACTCAATTAACAAAAGGAAGGGAGCGGAAGCAGGGTCAGATGGATTTGTGTGTGCGCTTTTGTGTACAGAACCGAAGTGATTTCAGAGTCTTTTGTTTCTTGTTTTCTGCATCTGTAAATGAGCTCACTGTAAAGCAGTTGTTGTGCTGCTTTATTATTTTTCATGTGTTCTGGGACTACGAGGGCAATTACTAAACCCAAATGGTTGTCTATTCACTGAACATGTACACAATCATTATACCACAAGCACCCCCCAGGATGTATATTCCCAGGATAAGCTACTGTAGTCAAGTAGCTACTGACTAGTTTTCCATTAACGCACCACCGTGTTTCTTCTGTGTAATAACAGTTTTTTCACTGACACTTGTAATATATCGCCACAAACTTTGTTGTTAATTTGAGTGCGCTTAAGTGGAAGTCAGGGGATAAAACAACAGCTGCATGCTCCAGTGACTCCAGAAAGCTGCGGTTGCCAGACCAAGCCAAAGAAGAGCAAACCAAAGCAAACGTGCAGGGTTAATATTGATTTAAGTAGTTTAGAGTTAAGAAACTAGAAACATTGTAAACCCTGCAAATGGCTCGATAACTCACAAGGCCCAAGTAGGGTTTCCAACCGTCCTTTGAAAAACCGAATCGTCCCATATTTAGACACAAAAGTACACGTCCCGTATTGAGCTTAAAAGGGACTTGTCCCGTATTACTGTGAGAATCAAAAATAATCTGTAAAATGTCAACAGAATTAACGCTTTGTATTAAAACGTAAGGTAAACTTATTTCCAGGGCCTCTCCTGCTCTGTGACCAATGAGCTGACAGCACACTTACACACAAGTATGACGATACAGAATCCCGCTTATCTCATTGGTCGAGGTACAGTTCCCTTCGAAGAAGATAACGGAAGACGACAGGCGACCATAACCAAGCAGCATGGGTGACAGTGACACGGACAACTGCTTTACAGGTCTCGGACAATATAGTTAGCGTTAAACACAGTTGCTTGTGTCTAAAGTAAAAGTAAACAGTATATTAGATGCGTGCAGCTCTTAAAGGGACAGAACTAAACATGCCGCCGCTAATCATTAAAGAGATAGTTCACTCAAAAATTATAATTGTGTAATTATTTACTCACATCTTGTCCCAATTCTTTTTGTGCTAAACACATAATAAGATATTTGGAGTAACCAAACAGTAGCTGTTTGCATCTTGCTACGCTAAAACCAAAACAAACTGACTTTATTTGGAAGGTTTTTACATGTTTTAAGTGTTCTCTGTTTATCATACTAATAGCGTTCCTCACACGAAGCACAGTTCTCGCTACTGATATTAGTGGTTTGTTTGTAGCTTGTTGCTTAGCAGTTGCAAACAGAAATACTGCATTTCGTATCAAATCAAGCTATTTTTTAATATTGTTTTGAATGTGTCCAGCTCACATTATCCTCCATCTTAGTTTAGATTTTTTTTTTTTTCACTTGTCAAAGGTAAAGGTACATTTTGGGATTGCCTACTTTGTATGGAATTTGATATTACAAAGATATTTTTTAGTGCCTTAAAATGCAGTCTACATTAAGTCTGGGAACAGTGCTGAACAACTTCTTAAACTTCTTAAATTTATTTTATTTTTATTTTATTTATATATGTATATTTTTTTGTAACAGTCGGCCAAATAAAATAGTCTAAAAAATGATGCTGTATTCTGTTGCATGATGCAATTTGCTATTGAATATTTAAATAACTTTCAATCTTTGTTAGGGCTTTACAATTGCTCTGCGATGCACACAAACACTCATTTGATTATTTCTTCTGTCTGCAGGTTTTTTGAGCACTGGAGACCAGGCAGCCAAGGGAAACTATGGACTTCTTGATCAAATCCAGGCCCTGCGCTGGACGAGTGAAAACATTGCTTTCTTTGGGGGTGACCCTTTACGCATTACTGTTTTTGGATCTGGGGCAGGGGCCTCATGTGTCAACCTGCTGACTCTTTCCCATTATTCTGAAGGTAACCGTTGGAGCAATTCAACCAAAGGTACAATGCAGAGGTTTTAATTTTTGATACTTCTTTTGTCTGCATGCTATTGCTGTTTGTGTTATGAGCCCAGTTCTCTGTGTTTTTGTTTTTGGAGTCATCTGCATTTGCATTACAAAAATCAGATTGCAAACTTAGTTATGAAACAACATGTGACATTTATTTAGAGTACTGCAAGAATAAATCTGTTTATTTTTAATTCGATTTTTTAAATTTTTTTTTTCATTGTTTTAGTCCAAAAAAAAAAAAAAACTTTCCTAAATGAATAATAATAATAATAGTAATAATAATAATAATAATAATATAAAATATTTAAATTGCCCAGACATAGTGATTACACTCTCATAACCACTAGGGGTCTGCAGACCCGTGCTTAGAAAATACTGCCTTATACCCTATAAATTAATTCAGAAGAATGCTCACTTTCACAGACCTCAAATGTGTGTAGTACGAAAACCAACAACGTTGCCAAGAAAGTTGCTTCATCGGCCCAGCATTTGCCAAGCTCATTTTTCACCATGCTTTAGGAAGATAACTCATTCCCTTTGACCTGATATCACTTGTTTATAGAAATTAAATCTCCCTGGGTCGTTTCATGTTCCCATCTTTATTTAGTTGAGTCCTTACACATCACCAGGCACCACATGAGCACACTTTCGAAATACAGCATTCACCTTCCACTGGCACAAAAAGGGTAAATACATTAATTCCATTTTGAGTCTCTCTGCTTGGAAGATTGCTTTGTGAAGAGGTCTCTTGGCACAGACCTGCTTTAAGGTTGTCACTATCATTCAAATGAACCCAGAGACACCTTTGGAAAAGACTTTAGTGTGCCATGCAAGGCTTTGCCCTGAGGCAAACCGTGCACTGCTTAATCTAGAATAATTTTCATATATTTCAGATCTTTTCCTTTTTCTTTTTAATTTTAGCAGTATATTCTTCATTATCAAATATATTCGTCTGTTCATACAAAATTCTCACTGTTTAGTTGAATTGCGAACTGAAACATCCCCTTATCTCCATTTCATTTCCATGTGTGTTTTTATAGTTTTTTTGTCTCCTTTAGTAAGAACATGTTTTTACTCATAACTGCACTGCTAAGTATGAGATCCCAGGGGTTGTCATGGTAACAGAGTAACTCAATTTTCCTCTCTCTTGCTCTTTCTGTCTCTTTCTTTCTCCCTCTCACACGCACACACAGATTTTCTGTCCTTCTCACTCACCTGCTTTTTTGTCTTGATGTTTGTGCATGATATTTGTTTTTCTTCCATGATGTGGGTCAATTTTCTTGCCTTCTGTATGTGAAAGGGGTTTTACAGAGTGCAGACAGTGATTCACTGTTAATGCAGTATAAGAAAAACTCAAGAAAGAGATTAAAAGTCATATCCCCCATCACTGTGTATAGTACATCAGCATTTGTATTGTTGACTTGCATGCCCTCTTTTCCCAAACCATTTAAGATTTGCATAAAAACAGCTAAATCCATATGTGTTAATTTGCTCCAGCTTGCATACTAAGGGAGCACTTTCTGTATAAATAGCCCACGGTGGGGTCCAAAAGTCTGAGCGCACTTTAAAAATCTGCCATTTTTCCTATTTAAAACTGAATTTCAAACAAGTGTAAGACTCTTGATGCAAAACATGGTATTTTTTGCATGTATTTGTTTATCTTTATTAAATTATATATATATATATATATAATGATCACCAAAATGATGTGCCTAATATAACTTGTAATGAAAATGCATTAAATCAATACGAGTAAATGTTTGCTAGTAGTCTCAGACATTTGGGCCGTGCTATAGCTTGTTGCGGATGTTCTCTTTGTGATTATGTCTTGTTTTTCCTATACAGGTCTTTTCCAAAGGGCCATAGCCCAAAGTGGCACAGCCTTGTCCAGCTGGGCTGTCAGCTTTCAACCAGCCAAGTATGCCCGCATGCTGGCCAAAAAGGTGGGGTGCAACCTCAAAGATACAGTGGATATGGTGGAGTGCCTACAGAAAAAACACTACAAAGAACTAGTGGAGCAGGACATCCAGCCTGCTCGCTACCACATCGCCTTTGGACCCGTCATTGATGGCGATGTCATCCCCGACGACCCTCAGATCCTCATGGAGCAAGGGGAGTTCCTAAACTACGACATCATGCTGGGCGTCAACCAAGGCGAGGGGCTGAAGTTTGTGGAACTCATTGTAGACAACGAGAACGGAGTTCAAGCCAACGATTTTGACTATGCCGTGTCAAGTTTTGTGGATGATTTATACGGTTATCCCGAGGGGAAAGACATACTGCGGGAGACCATTAAGTTTATGTACACTGACTGGGCTGACCGCCACAATCCGGAGACCAGAAGAAAGACCCTGCTGGCACTCTTCACGGATCATCAGTGGGTGGCACCAGCGGTGGCAACAGCAGACCTCCACTCCAGCTTTGGCTCACCTACTTATTTCTATGCCTTTTACCATCACTGCCAGACAGAACAGGTGCCACCCTGGGCTGATGCGGCACATGGTGATGAGATCCCATATGTGTTCGGGCTTCCCATGATTGGTCCAACTGAGCTGTTCCCTTGCAACTTCTCCAAAAATGATGTGATGCTTAGTGCAGTGGTAATGACTTACTGGACCAACTTTGCCAAGACCGGGTAAGTCTCTAGGCAACTGGGCATCATTTCTAATCAGTTACACTTGAGACAAACAATACGGCCATTAATTTAAAATCAGAAATGATTTTGAATGGGACTTTGTTTTGCTGTAAGACCACCAATGCTGCAACCATCTCATAATTTTGAGAATTGAATTTGCAATTGGTTACCGTAAAATACCCAGTTATTGCCGGGAAACACTGCTACAGGCTTAATCAATGCTTAATTGTTTGTTAATGCATTCTCAGGCACAAATACTTGTTAAGATTCCCAAGGTTATGCTACATTAAATTTACGCAACTTTTTTTTGCAGAACAGTAATTTGGTTCGCTTCAGTTTAGGTGTAATGCACTGAATAAAGTAATGCTGATGATCACTTAGAGCGAGTTTAGTGTTTATATGACATTGCTGCCTAGACGTGTAATCATCTCACGGGAGGACAACAAATCAATTTGTGTTCAAATGTGTAATTTCTTCTCTCAGACTAATTCTTGTTCATTTTAAAAGCAGGTGCAGTTGTCAGGAGACCCTAATGAGCACTGAGAGAATATTAGGGGTCTCTGAGCACTCCCCTAAGACTTGTCTGTAATGGGTTGTGTGATATTTGTCTTAATTAGTGCTCCGTTTTGGACTTCCCGTGTGCAATTCTGACTGAGGAATTGTAATATTGTCTTGTGTGTAAAAATGAATGTAATCCACCTTTTTTTCTTTTCAGTGACCCCAATCAGCCAGTTCCACAGGACACTAAGTTCATCCACACCAAGCCCAATCGCTTCGAGGAGGTGGCCTGGACACGTTACAACCAAAAGGACCAGCTGTACTTGCACATCGGCTTGAAGCCTCGTGTCAAGGAACATTACCGCGCCAATAAGGTCAACTTGTGGCTGGAGCTGGTGCCTCATCTCCACAGCCTCAACGAGGTCACCCAGATCATATCCACCACCACTAAGCTGCCTCCTCCTGAGGTCACTCCCCGTACACCAAAGAAGATCCCAGTCAACACCAAAAGGCCCTACCCTACACCGTTTCCCACTGAAACACAGGAAAGCCACAACCAGAACCAGAACCAGAATCAACCCTTCCTAGAGAACCAGCGGGACTATTCCACCGAACTGAGCGTCACCATCGCCGTCGGTGCCTCGTTGCTCTTCCTCAACATATTGGCTTTCGCCGCACTCTACTACAAGAAGGATAAGCGAAGGCACGAGGTGCACCGGCGTTGCAGCCCACAGAGGACCACAGCCAATGAGCTGCCCCATACGCAAGAAGAGGAGATCATGTCTCTACAAATGAAACATAGCGATTTGGAGCGGGAGTGCCGGGAGGCCATGCACCCGCACGAGGTGGT
This sequence comes from Enteromius treurensis, assembly GCA_032275025.1. NCBI lineage: Eukaryota > Metazoa > Chordata > Actinopteri > Cypriniformes > Cyprinidae > Enteromius > Enteromius treurensis. The sequence goes on from JAUCMU010000013.1 coordinate 12,096,983, forward strand.
CCTGAGAACTGCCTGCCCACCCGATTACACGCTCGCCATGCGCCGCTCGCCGGACGACATCCCTCTCATGACCCCGAACACCATCACTATGATACCCAACAGCATGCCAGGCCTTACCTCCTTACACCCCTTCAACAGTTACTCCAGTGGACAGAATAACACCCTGCCACATCCACACCCTCATTCACACTCCACCACTAGAGTATAGCCACACACACACACATTCACACACACAAACACGGACATACACACACACATACACTCCCGCATATGTGGAGTACAGGTGTGACGACGCATGGAGGGGATGGCACTGGGGTGAGAAATATCTTTACTCCCAGTGCTTAGAGGAAGAGGAAATAACAATGTTAGTATTTGTTCCTTGAGAGCAAGACTATCGTTTTCTATTAAAGGCAAAAACAAAAAGACAAAAAAAAAAAAACTATTTCTGATGTAATGAAAAACAAACAGAGATGATTTTTTACCCTTATATTGTGACAAAACCAGGGCCATTTCCTGGGGACAACTACCAGTCTGGGATTTTTTGAGGAATGGTTTGATTCGGTTACCCGGAGAGGAAACGACGGAAGCACAGAAGAGATGACGTGTGGGAAGCCCTTTGTAAACAAAGGAAACATATTGTTTTCCCGGGGCGCTGGATTGTAGATTACTCTCTTCAGAGCAGACGGGAGATGCTGCTTGCCTAATTTAGGCACGTGTTCTCCTTCTGGTGGAGAATGTGGAATACTACGAGAAAAAGGCGGGAATGAGAAATCCTCAAGAATATGCACAATAGAGACATTCACCGAATGTCTTTGAATTCTTTTTGTCAATTTATTTTTGGGGGAACAATTTTATTGTATAGGACCTATTTACATATCTAGATATGTACACAAAGCACCCATGCTCTTTAAGCCCTGGCTGGGGGCATTGATACTGAGGAATCTGCCTCAAGAGCGTAGCGGGGAATTTATTGGCTTCCTGGCAGATACAGCTTCATCACACAAGTGCTGTCTATACTGAAACTGGTGGACTCTAAGGGAGGCTGGATATTTTTAGCACGACGCGCATGACAATTTATCTGCTTGGTGGCTGTTCTGCTGATTAAGTCATTATTTAAAACAAAACAAAAAAAAAATTCCTCCCCATTTGAATTTAAGGAAATACTGCTCTGATTGGCTCATGGGAGGAATTGGAATATGCTGAAGAGGGTGGACACGGTGGGTTTTCTGAAGACGGTGACGGGAAGGGGTGGGGACACGCTAACTAGATTGCGTTCGCAAATAGCTTGACTGAACCTGGTTATAAGGACTAGTTTTGTACATGTGTGTTGGTAAAACTTTTTAATAGTGGTGAATCACTTGTTGTTTGAGCTCCCATGTGTGGGACATTAATGTACTTTTTGATTTGCTCATTGGTCTCAGTTATAATGCATTGTTTTATTATTTTTTCACCTCTTGCTAATAGTCAAACCACCCTACCTTAGACAATTTCTTATCTGTAATGTTTGATTCTCATTTCTTTGTTTTTGGTAATTTATGAGGCAGTCCCCATGCAGCTTTGAACAACATTGGCCAGTGCAGTACGACCTGGAGACTTGCATTGGTATCCTCTCATCCTGAACTTTCTGTGATTCTCCTGAATGCTCATCACGAATTAATCCCACGCTGGAGACAGGAGGGCCCCTGATGAAAGAGTGTATTAGGAGGGCTTCTGATGTTACGAAGCCCTTGATCATACCGCTTAAAGCTAGCTATAGAAAGAAAGAATACAGAGCAACCAATGGAGAAAGTGAAAGGAAAACTTTTGTCATGTCTTACCCAGAGATAAGAGTCAGTAGCCTCAGCGCTAAAAGCCAGTTTCACCTGCAAATCTCTCAGTAATTGCTGGTTTTATCCCTACTTAATTATTTTACTTTTCTCAGAGACATCCTACATGCTAATGATCGATGCCAGTAAATCCCTGGCTAAAGACAGGAGAACCCCTGATGAGACAGTTCTTTACGGGCCTTCTGATCTTAAGAGGCCATTGAAGCTAGCTAGACAAGGAGAATCAAGATTAATTTTTTCCTTGTTGCATTACATACTACATGCTAAAAAGTCCTGGGATGCTAACTCATTGTTCCCTTTTTGTCACCTCAAACGCCAAATCCTGTGGTGACAATTTAGACCTCTTGTGAAATCTCTTTTACTCCTCAGAAATGACAGAGAATCTTCTTATTTTTCTCCCCAGCATGTATGACGTATGATTATAGAAAACAGCAATAGATTGGTGATTTGGTTCTCTCAGATAAGAGGTCCTCATCTTTTATTTTGTGCAAACTCTCTTGATCAACAACCCCATGCTGATGCTGTTTCCTAACCAGACATAATAAAGTAAAAGCTGTCTTTTTTTTTCTTTGCTCTATTACTGAATTTGTTTTAGCCAGGACATTTTGACATTCATTTTCAAAGTCCTGCTCCACATAGTTATATATGAAACATCAAATATGTTGTGATTGGCTGCGTTTGCACAAAATTACTTCAGGATATGTAGTGAGAGAGATTAGAAGCCATTTTACTAGGAGTACAACCTTTCACAAATCAAGGTAATTAATGAATAGTCGGTGTAAAATAAAAAATAAAAAACACTGAGGACAAACACAGGCTTTTGGGAGTAAATACTTGAGCCTGGTGAATAGCTAGTGGCAAAGAACTAATGAGCGACGAGGGAAGCCAAAGAAGGGAACAAGATTGAAAGAATCGTGCTACTCTTCTCCTGATCAGCCAACTCGTGACACACATTGTTCCCAACAACATGTTCCCGTTCAGAACACAATCTCCTGTGGGCTTTTCCTCTCTGCTCTACCTTCACCTGTGACAACTGTGCACAGTTCAAACAGGCCAGAGAGAGCATCGCTACTCTGTATGCCAGTCCCCATCTGCAGGTATGCATATGCAAAGTCAGCCTGCCCATGTGTCCTCCTGCAAAGGAAGCTCCTTTGAACGATATTAAAATTTAATGAACCGTACACCAGTGGGGCGCCTAGAGGATTCATCTTGTGCATGCACATGTTCCAAGGAGAGAGATGGGATTCAACTGTAATTGCAAAGATCTCCACAACTCAGTATGTTTCTTCACACATATGCACATACACTCACATACACACATGCCAGGACAAGCCTTGTAACTGAATGTAATGCAAGACTGAGGGCCATTTTCTTACAAACAGCAACCAAATTTCATTATGTGTTTATTTTCTACTGGCTGACCTTGAAAGAAGTTCAAAATGGCTGTCGAGAACTACAGAGGGTTGTTGTGATGTAGATTATTTGTCATTTTGTCTTTCTTTCTGGTTAAATAGGATTTAATCTTCTGGAGCACAATAAATGATTTTATCAAGCTCAACTTACATTGTTCTTTCTTTGCCAAAAGGGTTTTTATGATATCCAGATTTTTGCCAATCAACATGTCGACACGTCTTAATTCACTAATTGGTGTGTTGAAGGTGTTTAAACAAACCTCCAGTACTCCAGGGGGCGATAGTTACTGTTACATGTCTCTGTTACTACACCAATTGTTGTATTATGCAGGTAAACTGCTATAAACAAACTAACTTGCTTAGTGACATTCTATTTAAACAGTTGCTTTGCCATGAAAACTATGGAAAAACTGGTCCCACTTTATATTAAGTGTCCCTAATACCTGTGTACTTCTATAGTAACTAGATGTGTATGTAGTATGTAACCACAGTGTAAGTACACACCGGTACATAGTATCTAC
>JAUCMU010000013.1:12120919-12136878 GCA_032275025.1 Enteromius treurensis
AAGTGGAATGTCTTTCTCTCCTGGTGCGGAGAGCATCAGCAGAATCCAGTTAACTGCCCGATAGGTACAGTGTTGGAATTTCTGCAATATAAGTTTTCCACAGGGGTTGCTCACTCCACGCTCAAGGTTTATGTGGCGGCGATTTCAGCCTACCATGCCTTAGTGAATGAACACTCAGTGGGAAAAGACCCCTTAGTTATACGTTTCCTCAAAGGTGCACTAATGTTGAGACCTCCAGCACGTCCCAGAGTGCCAGTGTGAGATTTGGCTGTGGTGCTGCAAGCACTCTGTGGGCCGCCCTTTGAGCCCATAGAGGACATCTCCGATCATATGTTGACGGTTAAGACTTTGATTTTGCTTGCACTATGTTCTCTGAGGAGAGTAGGCGAGGCTGAGGAGAGTAGCCGAGGTTGGGGGTCAGAACGCACTCAACCCGTGGGATAGCGGCTTCCAAAGCCCTGCAGTCGGGTGTCTCGCTGGAACAGATATGTGGGGCAGCGGGGTGGTCTACCCCTCACACCTTTATACGTTTTTACAACTTGGACCTGAGGTCCACGCACGGTGCTGCGGTGCTTGGTGAGAAGACACACACTGGGCAGGACGTTGAAGGTGTGGGGGCGTTGGCATCTCGTTCCCCATAGCATCTGCTGGACCCGGCGTCTCGTTCCTTCGAGGAACTAGGGTTACAGTCGTAACCTGAGATGTTTTGTTTGCAAAATTTGCTGTAGCTATCTATGCAAACCCATGATTAGCATCTAGCCTTTATTTACATGCAGTTGTATTATTCTGTATTTTACAATATTTAGATTGTAGAATGAAGACAAATTTAAAAAGATATAAAATAATATAAAATAACAAATAAAAGAAATGCGCAGACCACCAATAAATTTGGAGGGAACGGCCTTGGGGCCTCTAAGCATACAGTACGTAAACATCGCCGCCATCTTGTGTCGGGGATCTGAATGAAGCGCATCGTTGAAATATGATAGTAAGATGTTGGAAATGTGTCCGCACAGTTGTGTCATTGTAGTCTGTAAAGTTATTTTGCTCGACAAGTTCATGTATGTTACTGTTCATGGTGATGACCACGAAATTAATGTTACCCTATGAAAAAAGAGCTAGTTAACGTTAAGTTATGTTAATGTAAGTTGAAGAAAACCAATGATGAATATAATATAATTGCAAGATGGTGAAGAATTGTCTAAAGTTTGTGTCAGTGTTAGTTTGTAAAGTTAACGTTAATCGTTAATGTGAATGACAACGTTCACACATAAACTATAACCATATGAAGAACAATACCATTTGGGGTCACTTTCAGAGCAATTTGAGAACGATAAAAAGCTAGAAGCTAATAGTCAATCAGAACCCATCACACATCACAGACTTTGCTTGTCAATGGTCAGTGTGGACGCTTTTATTGCTATGGTTAGTTATTGCTGTCGTCCTCCTTGGTGAATGAATGCCCATTTACACTGCTATCGCGTGGCTATGTCCCTTGAAGTACACTACAAAAATCCTATGGACTTTTGGATTTGTTTTGTTTGTAAATTCCCAAGTGATAAACAGAGGCGTCAGTCATGGGCATCAGTACTCGGGAGAGAGGGGTTTGAGCCAAAAGACCGCACCGTACTGTGCAACTGTCATTTTTGTTTTTTGTTTTGTGCATTATAGAACAAATTAATTAGTTATGTAGGTGTGTCTAAGTATTGTATTGTATTGTAAATGATATATCACATTTATGATAGAACATAGATAAAATAATAAATTAATCTATGTTCTATCATAAATATATGTCTGACATTAATAATAAACCAAATGGCTTGAAAATTGGTTGAAAATTAAGCAAATTAAGGTGATTTTAATAGCCAATGTTAACTAATGCAGAGTAGACACGGCTTCCCCCGACACAAGATGGTGGCCGCGTTGACGCATCGTTCCTATGGAGAGCAGCGTCAGAGGGCTCATCTAGTCAGTATATATGTCTATGTTCGCATACGGTCCAGCCGCAGAAGTTCAAATATTTGAATCGGATCCAAAATGTCCGCATAGACATATGATCGGACCTCCACGCAGCCCCCGCACTACTCTTCACTGGAAATGAATGACTTCTGGTCTGACTCTTATCGTTCGTCGTGAGCAGTGGAGATCACTGTAGCCTCAATTCAACAGAAGTGGCAGGAAGAAACGCACGTGAACTGATCATTTCCTCCGCTTTTAAAACATACAACATACATAAACATCCAAAAGTATTTTGAAAAAATATGCAAAAAATACTGCAAAAAATATAGGAGCGTGTAAACAATGTCTGTACAACACATTTACCACAAACATACAGTATTCTGTGATCATAGACGGTGTTCAGCTAGAGAAAAGAACTCGAGAGAGGAGCATTTTGCTAAATAAATAACATAGTTCAATTTACTGTTCTTCAGTATATTCATTTATGTTATTATTTCTTATTATTTAATTAAATCCACAATTTAGAGTATTTCAAAATTGAGAAGAAAAATAAAGATATTACTGGTACTTTATTATTACCTCCATTATTTAACCCTCAATATTATAATAATGTATTACCAGCTGTTTCTCATGTGTATTTTACTTCAGAGACTTGTTTTTCTATACCTGCTATGCTATACCTGATATATAATCAGAATAATCGAATTATTTAATTTTATGTACATCATTATGTACTTCTGTAAACAAGGACGTAGACTTCACCAGACATAAACCTAGATGCAAAATGTAAAACCAAAAATCTTCCTCAAACCTTGTTCTCAAATGTTAGATAAATATCTAGTTTTTTACACTCTCTCAGTTTGTTCCTCACAGCGTCCTCAGTACCACAGCCTGAACCTGACAGGTTTTTGGCCTCTTCCCCAAGTTCTTCAGATTATGGATCGTCGCTCCAAGAGACGATCAGGCGTGTCAGTACGGGAGTCTGGTTGCCGTGACCTCGCCAGAGGGGTAGTGGAGGAGAGCTGACCTGTGACACTCACGCTGCATTTCGCCTGCAAGTAAATCCACTTCATCTTCAACCAGGACTGCAAAGGTAAAGAGGAGCAAACTGTTTACCACTGTCCAGAGAGGTGTTGAAAACAAATTGATCAAACCCTGAGCTATTATCTATTACAGAAGTGGTTCCTGACCTTTTGTCTATATTGTATATAAATATATTCAATAATGTTTACTTTCTTTTCTCATAAAAAATGAGAAGAATTACAGTTAATTATTGTATTTTTTTTAATTTTTTAATTCAAAAAGTGAAAAGGGAACATTAAAATTAATTGCTATGTCACTAACCGCTATACTGAAGCCTTGAGTAATGAATAAGTTTGTGGCTATTTATGTTACTTACTAGAAGAGATGTTCTCCTCCTGACCCACAAATCAGATTACAACACATATCAAGTAAACCTGACAAGTGAGTTGAAATGCTAATCAGATAGAGATGGATAGTAAATGTGACGGGGTCTTTGGCACAACGCTACTGCGCTCAGCTCCAGGACTTTCTCATAATAGCCATCTGTTTTTTATTTATGCCCGCACATCTTAGCGACTTAAAAGAACAAGGGAGATGTTTCCAACGGATGCAGTATTTCCTTTAATCCTTTTTTTTGAGTAAGCTCCATTGAAGTGTGAAAAGTACAAAACAAAAAAAAATATTCTAAAGCTTTAAGCACTAGTGTTTTGCATTAGAAATGTTTGTCTTACATGCTCAAAGCTAAAATGCAAATGTCTGTATCGTAGTGCACTCCTACCTGTGTGCACTGATAAAATAAACTTTTAAATCGTTTAAGATTTTGGGGTCATCAAGATATAAATTGTTTTACTGAAGGAAATTAATACTGTGATTCAGCAAATATGCCTTAAATTAAACTTAATGGGGCATCTTCCCGAACAGGGTTTAAGACTAGTCCTAGATTAAAATAAATGTTAAGAGCTGTCTTAACTGGAGAAAGCTTGCCCTGAGATATCTTAAAATAAATTGTTGCCAGTTTTTGGTTTTAAAATGCACACAGATTATGCATTTTTGTAAGACACGTCTCTAAAAATTCTTAAAGGTCCTAAATTAGCAAAGTTCTAGTCCTGGCTTAATTTAATTCCTATCCGGGAAACAGGCCCAATATATTTGATATTAAATATTCTCAACATATTAGGGTGTTTTCTGAAGGATTATGACACTGATTGAAATCAGCTCTGCCATCACAGAAGTATATCAACTTTTTAAAGTAAATATCAAAATAAAAGCAAGTATTTAAAAGCTTTGGTGAGCATAAAAGACTTCTTCTACATTCCCAAAAGTTCTGAGCAGTTGTGTATATATTTTAAAATTGCTGTTTAAGAGGGCATTGTTTTCTCTTTTGTATTCTTCATGTTAACTACACTGATTTTTTTTGCTCCTTTTATTGCGGTAGCAAATTCATGTAATTGCACAGACTGAAATAAGCATTACATTCTTCTGTTCAGGCTTTGCAATGACATTATTTTGAACAATATGAAAACATTTCTTTAAGATCAAGTCATCAAACATATGATTATGTATTGCAGTGCGATATAAATGGTTGTGCTTTTAAATTACCGTACTGTATAAGAAAGCTCCTTTGTGGAGTCACTTCAATTGCAGCAGGACGTGTTCATTCACAGGATAGATGCCAATATTTTTATTTACAGCTTAAGATCCATCATTGACATTCAAATAAATTCTAAAGTGTTTATATTTATTTATTTATTTTTTGTCAAATGTACAATATTAAACACTTTCATCTATTTATTTAAAAACATAGCCTACTTCTAGTAACGCAGCATAGTTTTTCATATATAAAAGTGTAACGCTTGTTACTGCGGATCTAATTCCTGTTAATAATTAGGTGCTAAATTAGTAAGTAATGGATATAGTAAAAATAGGTTAATTACGCTATGAGTAGATTTGGTAGTATTATACAGTATTGGCGTATGCAGGTTTTTATTCTAAAGTTTTTATACGCAAGTTTCATACTGTATAAAGAAATTCCGTATACAGCTTTTGTATTTGCGGGAAAGTAATAATACATACTAATATTGAAGCTATTCTGTGTCTGTACGCCAGGAAAACCAAACCCAATTCTGTCATAAAAACTGCCTGACTTTTACATCAAGTTTTAAAATCAAATATACTTAGCAAATGTTTGATTTGATATTCACACATACATCTATTTCTGTTCATCAGCATGGGTGCAAACTATTTAAGGCTCTTGTCTCGCATTAAATCCGGGATGGTGAGAAAAGTGTCAGCAATGCCGTCTGGATTTAGTTTTTTATAGGGTTAACGTTTCCCAAATTACTTGTGTGTGAGATTGAAAGTGAAGGGCGTGCTCCTGGCTGGGGGAAAAGTGTGTGAGCGCGGCCCTAATGCGGAATCTCATTAAGGCAACTGTCAGGATTCTTCTATTTTACTCTCACCTCTCCTATTCCGTAAGAGCCAGACTGTCGTTTCGAGTGAGTCTGCCGCCAAAGAGGCATTTACAAATAAATGAAAAATGTCACAATTGATTTTACTCTTCCAAGACTACAGCGTGTCAGCTTTGTCACAAACTGTCTTTGTTGTTCTCCGTCTTCCAGGTCCAGCACCCGCACGTGGTCGATAGTTACTGACTGGTTCGGGCCCTTTCCTGCCTCGGCTCCGGTAAGCCCTCAGACAATGACCTTTTATTTGTGTTGCTTTTATGTGTTCTGCGTCTCATCCTCCGGCTGAAAATACCTCACTGATCAGCGTTCAGGAGGGGATGGCGTAGCAGGAAGCATGGAAGCGTGGGGGAAAAAAAGCAGGAAAATGGCGTGGCATGCTGATAGGAGTGTAAGCGTAGTACGGTTTTTTAACCCTTGCAGTGAATCACGTCTCCGGAAATGTTGAAGCAGCATTGCTCGCTGTTAGGAGCACTATTTAACCCTATTATCCCAAAAAATCCTTGCGTTCTTCTTTTGGATGACGGAATTCTTGAATGGCCGTGTCGGTACCTGCTGGTTGCAGAGGATCACACTGCTTTAGTGAGTGGTGACATTTTCCCTTTGTGCCAACATGCGGTACGATTGCTAAGCTTTTCCGTCAATCCATGTGTATTAAATCCTCACGCAGTTCCTGTCGACCAATCGATAACATCTTCTGCAAGGCAGTCTTGGCATTAAAAACATGTTAGTTTGACACAGTTTTAAGGATTAAGGATGCACGTATAGATACTGTTTACTATTCATCGGTCCCGATGTATGTCTTTCACAATATTCAACGCGTTAAATAAAAAAATTACGGTTTTATGTTTTTCCATATGTTTTCCATGTCGCATTATTTTTTGCGTAGCGAAACGACAGCGAATTAAGCGAACATTCAAAGTGATTTTATTTTGGCTTTTTTATCCGCTGTCATAACTGCAATATCCTAATAAAACATTATTTGGGTTAAAAAACATCTATTTTGCGTACCGCCTTCAGTCGCCATTTGTAAATATTCAGGCATATAACTGGTATGCATGGTTTTAAATGTAAGCAGACTAGTAATTCATTGCACACGTATCTGCACAAAACATTTGAAACCACACATTCGACAACACAACACTATCCATTTTTGGCGAATTAAAGCGTTTTGTCTATTATTCCTTGTTATCGTTATCTCATGCATATTTGTTTTTAACTTTTACTGTGGCATCTTATGACCAGCTGTCATTGTTACATTTTGCATTGTGGCTCCAGAGAAACTGTTCTCTTCTTAATGAGATGTCAGAAATTTGAGATGTTCGTCTGGTCAGGATTCAATAGTCATCCTGACACTGGCACTTGTCACATGACATCAAGAGCAACACATCATACAGAGACAATCTTCTTTCCTTTTAATTTATGGAAGAGCTCTATAAGTGTTTCAGCTCTCCCTTAAAATTTATTGTGAACATAACAATGGTTAATTTCGGACATTCAAGTTGTAAACTACATTCCAATAGATTGCAGCCATTTACTAATAGTAATAGTAGTATATTGTTACGTACCTGTATATCCAAACCAGGACCGCCAGGCACTAAGTTCCTAAGTGTGAAAAATAGCAACCACTCGGGACACTTACTGCCCTGCTCTGACCCTGGTTGGACAAGGGAACTGGACAAAAGCTGTAAAGAAAAAGGCCTGCAGTGTTTGTTCAAAGAGTGGAAATGGTGCATGGCATTCACTGGGGTAACCATGGAACATAGCCAAGCACTCTTAAAAGGGGACGGCACGGGACACCTGTTGTGACCTTTCCCGCCCGCTGAGCTGCAGAAGAAGTTTGAATGGGGTAGAGTGAATTAGAGACTAATTCCTTCTCCTCTGGACATTGTTTGAACATGGATGCCGAATCAGTTCTCCCCAGAGGCAGCTTGACACACAAGTAAACCATTTCAAAGCTTAGGTTTGTGGAAATTTGTCACAAGAGGCTTTTGGTCAAAATTGGGTCCATCATGGAGCGTTTTACAAGAGCTTCACTCACTCGTTTCTGTATAAAGTTCCATTAGTATGACTGTTCCTTTGTCAAAGGTGCATTTCACAGCTTGTTTGAAGAGAATTTAAAATGCATGTACAAACCATTCTAAAGCCCTCGATTGATTTTTGACAGCTGTGGCGCTGGAGGTATTCATTCCCATAAACCTTAAAAAAAAAAAAAAAGACTTACTTTGAACTTCAGTTCTTCTATTCTGTTGAACAGTGATGCTTTAAAGGTTTAGTATGTAACATATTTTCAGTGTTGCATTAGATATCCTTTAATTTATTATGTTGTTTTGATTTTTATTTAAGTGTTTCAGCATTATTATTTTATTGTTAATACACTTCCTCATGTTGAACCAAAATGGCATATCTTCTAAGAATTACAAAAAATAAAATGTAAAGACTTTTGCCTGCTCTTTCATGCATGCAGTAACAATTAGTGGCAACTTGAAAGGCCTCAAAAAAGGCACAAAAACTAAATAAATAAAAACCCTCATAATCCATACAATAGATTTTATGTGGCAAAAGGAACAAAATGCATGTTATCACATCTTCAACTCACTGATTATCTCGAATTACGTATCACGTATTATCTGTTTGAATTGGCTAACAACCCAGTGGAGAAGAAAATTACAAACAAAACTATATGGTTTTATTACAGTGCACAAGTCATATAGAATACTTTTATGATAATTGAATATTGCTTTAATTTTCTTCCCCATTGCATGTAATTGTATGGTAAAGTCCGAATACGCTGCGGTCCCACACCAAACTTATACCTCTGGTTATTAGTCCAGCCACTCAATCAAACAAATTGGATGTCAGTTTATTTCTAAAATTACATGCCTTACTTTTAAGTAATCAAATGTCTGTCTTGTTGCTCAGCTTTCAGTGCTCAGTGCTAAAATAAGATCCCAATAATTCTCTCATGAGTTATACATTAACCTTTTAAATGGGACTGTCATTGTTACAGCAGCAGATATTTTGACATACTCCAGCACAGGCTCATTTTTAAAAGCATCGACAACATTGCAAATTTCTGTCACATTCAGCCATGTTTACCTGAGCATTAATAATTCCCTCTGGGTGCTGATGGTTAGGGAACGATCTTTAATTTTGTTCTGCTGATACAGTGCATTGATAGCTATAAAGCAACAAGAGCACTTTATTTACTGAGGGTCACATACACACTACCAGTCTTTTCCAGTATATATACTGTATATTTTAAATGTTTTAGAACAAAATAAATCATGCTCACTAAAGCATGTTTTTCTAGATAAATAAAATACAATGATAAATACAATAAAAATAACAAAAAAACAAACAAACTGTATATTGTGAAAATCTAAATGGAATATTATGATTTTTTAAAAATTTTGTTTAAGAGTATTTGTGTGAAATACTGAAGGTAATACTACTGCTTTCTGAAATTAATGCAGCACCATTCAACTGTTGTTCAGATAATATATTCTAATAATATGTTTTATTGGATTTTATTACAATATACATTTCAACTCCCCCTTTGACATTGATAGATCTGTCATTCACAGTTGTGATGTTTTGTCTCTCTTCATCTGGAGTTGTGCATGTTTTACATCTGTTTGTTTATCTTGTGCTGCCTTTTGGTCACTTCCTTCAGGAAATGTAAATCTAGTTTGTGTTATTTCAACATCTAAGTAAACTCATTCGCTAATTAGCAGTTAAATTTTGCATAACACCTGCTTTTACAGTCGGCATGTTGAAGCAACACGTCTTAAAGTTCATATTGTCAATGGTGTATACTGTGGCAATAACAGTCCTACGGTTTTCACAGGCCTTTGGTTTCAAAATATTTTTAATTAAAATACATGTCTTCCACCATTAACCTTTAGAACTCATCAGTATGGTTGTCATACTTAATTTATTTTGGCTAGAGTTTGAGTCACTGACCAGGCCTGTGGTGCCCTGATGTTATTGTTCTGTTTCATAAAATACTGACATGGACAATGAATTTCAGAATTGATTCTCCAGGTATCAGGAGAACTGCAATGCACCATGGGAAGAAATTCTCACAAAGCTTACTTTTTTTCTTTATAGATATTTGACAAGCAGAGGTATCTGCTCAATAGTCCTTGTGACAAATGCTAGCTTTGCATTATAATTCACTTGACATTTCAAGTGATGAACAGAGAGCATCAGTCTACAGGTGGCATCACCAGACACCATTCCTGCGACCCCTTATCAAGCTTAACACAACAAATGGTACAGCAGCTTCTGACATAGGTGACAGAAGTGACTGTCTCGCTGCTAACATATCTTAACTATCTGCCTGAACAGGTAGTGGAGTGTAACATATTATGTTTCATCGTAACTCAAAGTGTTTTTGTGCTGTGTGTATTAAACATCTGAATCTGAGTTTCTTGTTTGCAAGATGTTCAAAGAAAATGTTAGTTGGTAGAAATAATGTTTTCATAATCAACCTGGTCTCCTAAAAATCCATACCTCTTTGCATTTTTTGTGCAACACTGTTTTTACGTACTTTACGGCACGCTTCGCCACAGTTTCAAAGAGAAATGTCCACTAAGTGGTGCTCAAACACAGGTTATGTGAACCCTGGCACATTTTTATGATGTTGATATAGGTACATATTGCTGTGTTTTTATACATTGCCCCAGGAATGTATTGCGACAGTTCAGAATTCAAATATCCGCTGTTGCTAAAAGATAATTCTTTATTGCGTTGGAAATATGCCCTAAACCAATTCCACCCTCAACTAATAGTGTTAACAAATGCAAAACTGATATCGAAAGGCATTTTTTGATGCAACCGTGTCATTTCAACTTCCCTTTTTGCAGATTTGAACTGTTTTGAACAGTGGTTATACGGGGTTTGAATCAGAGCTCCTCACCTCCCAAATACATCTCTGTATGCAGTGAGCTACTGAACAATCCTACCATCTAGGAAAACCCATAGACATGAAGCTTAATATGTGTCATGCTAATATTCAGACCATAATTTTTTTAATCTCCCAGCATTTTAACATTGTTTTGAAATCGTAACATTATATTTAAGTAATTGTGCAAAATTGTGCTTTATTATTTAAAACTATTTAAATTAGTGTAAAAATGAATATAAGGTATCAGAGATTTACTGCCTCTAGTGTTCATTATTTTGGAAACTACAGTGATGTGTACTTGTTGCTACATATTTTGTGTCCCTCTAAAAAGTGCACCAAGGTATGTTTCTGCCATGAGACCAGATAGATAACTTAATGGAATCGTTTGCAAAAAATCTCAAACATTTTTTTGGTGCTGTATAGAAAGCGACACGCATCGTTGCACGATTGAAAATGTTGACCTTTTCATCCCCGCACATTAACTAAATAGTAATGCAAAGCTACTGAAAGGATAATTGAAAAGTCATTCTTAAAACTACATCGAATTGTCCTAAAAACAAGAGCACAAATCATTTTTTTTCTTACTTGCTTACTTATTGTTTCTGTCTCTTTTTTTTGTCACCTCAGATTCCCAAATGAGTAATTGTGATGTTAATTTCCAATTGGTTAAACTGATAGTGTTCCTACACTCCCCAGTCTATATTACAGTCTTTTATATTTAGCTCCTCAGATTAGAATACAAGCTGTGGAGAGACAAAGGTGATTATGCATCCCTGGAGTAGACTTAAAATAGCCGTATAAAAAGCATATTGAGGCTGTTCTGTTCAAAAAGGAGGTGATGTGGGGTTACACATTTAAACAAATGCTTGTCCTCATATAAAGTTGGTTTTGAGCAGAAATGCTCTATAAGCAGGGCTCAAAGCTCTAGTGTTTGAGTTGCATCACTCACTTGAAAATCACTCAGAGATGGCTTGTGTTTGTGTGCTGCAGCTGTTAATAATGGCTCACTTCCACATTAGACTGTTGCATTGCAACCTGTTCAGAGACTGATCACTTAATTAATGAGCACTGTCTGATGATAGATTATAACAAGGTCTAATTAAAGTGACAGGACCTTATTTTTCCAATATTGGAATAAAAGCCTGCTGTCAGTGACAATAAAATGACTGAAATAAGTTTGTAAATGAGCAATAAACTATTTTTGTTTGAAAACATAGTTTACACTATTGAATTTTCCTTGTTCAAGCGGAAGTGCAGCTGCTTTTACTCACTGATGAGTCATAGTCATGCCAGCACTAAACAGTGATGTGATCCATTTGATAGGGGTGGGAGGAAAAAAATCGATGCTGCGCTATTCTCTTTTCAACAATTTTCCCGCATATGGCACTTGTGCACGCTTGAGATGCACCGGGCTTCATTGCACAGAATTTGCGCTAAGACACGTGCACATTGCTTGATATTGTGTGCTTCCATCTGTTGCGTTTTACTTTAGGTATGTTTGTTTTATATACCGTTTGGAATGCATTGGTATTAGTTGCACGAAACCTGCGCGCTGTCAGACTTTGTCACTGACAGTCACATGCACGATGTCTTTGTTTATCCTGAAGCGTCTGATCGCGGCTGCGGTTTAATGCACTTGCATTTTCAAATGCTTTTATACACAACTAATGGGCACACCGTCAGTTATGTTTTCAGAGCAGAGCAAAACATCTGATATATTGAAACAGATCTGTGCATTAGTCTGAATACAGCCTGTTAAAACTGCCACTGTCTATGATCTCATCAGTAATAATCAAGCGGCAATAATGCAGAGGAAAAAAAGAAAAATCCAACTTTTAAAATTCAAGACTATTTCTGTAAACTTTTGTATACTCAAAGAGCACTTTTTTAAAATAAGTAATAGTTTTAAAAGAGTAGCCTGTTTATTTAATGATAAAAAAAAGAGTACATTTTGCACAAAATAAATTGGATTTAAAATGTAATCCTGTAATCCTGAATGAGAATGTGATTATTATTTAAGTATTATTTAAAACAACTTTTTTGTTTATATATATATATATATATATATATTTTTTTTTTTTTTTTTTAATTAAATAAAATAAATATATTAAATTAAAATATTTTAAATAATTGTGATTTATTCTTTAGATAGCAAAGCTAAATTTCTTTATTTAACGTTCTTTAAATAGAAAGTACAAAAGAACAGCATTTATTTTAAATGCAACATTTTTGTAACGCATTTTACTTTTTGCATCAGTCGCTAGAAATTGTACAGGTGTAATGTACAGTCATAAATTCATAAATGTTCATCATACAGTAACAATGTGTTTATGTATTAATGCTAAAGAATAAGCAGAATCTCCACAAAAGTGCATTTTTCTGTTAGTCACAAGCCTTATGTCTGTCTCTCTCTCTCTCTCTCTCTTTCAAAAGTGAATGATTAGTTACATATGGAAGTTGATCAGATAAATCAATCCCTTTTGTTGATTACACACGTCTGGGCCCAGCTTTCCAGATAGTGTGTAAGTATCTTGCACAATAATGATCTTTGCCAGAGATGATTGTACTTTAACATGCAGGTAAACAGCCAGAACTGTGTTGGGAGAGAAAAGTCAAAAAGTCTTTATACGGCTCATTTGAGAATCCTTGTTGCTCAACGTTTATAGGAAATTGGCTGCGTTGCTCCAATACTAAATAAAAGACACTATTTGTTTTATATAACAATATCGTTCCGACATTATGACCTCCTTCCAGCAAAAATCAGTCTCACCCATTTGGGATGACAATTGGATGCCAGAAAGGAAGTGCTGTTTAGTTTATAGGTGCTTTCAGTGTTACTCAAGAGAATGAAAGGAAACAGTGAAACACCATAATGACGGTTCCCACTGGTACTCTTTGTCCGTGTCAGGATCTGTTCTATATGATTCAAATCTTGAATTAATTCGATGTGGCATGCCCTTGTTTTTCAAATGCGCTACAATTGCTTGGACACAAACAACTCTCTGTTTCTCCCATTCGTACATGATGTTTTTCTTTTGTAGTCATCGTCCCCATCTCTCCATCTCACTCATTCCTTCCCCTGGTCCACCTGAGGAGGTGACTGTAGTGTGACTCATTTGTTCCTATGTGGTTTTGTGGTGGAATGAGTACCGTCTCGAGCCTTCCTTAACTTCAGAATCAGAAGGCTTGAGCCCAAACCACACGTAAATCGTTACTGCCGCAAACCTTTGCACACTCATGCACACGTGACAGAGGCTTATGAAACCTGTATGTACAAGGATGGAAGAAGCTGAAGAGATGTAAAGAGAGGAAATGCCATAGTTAGATCCTACTTCTGATCCCTTAGCTTCCTATCAGTGCACTGTAAACTGTGTCTGTGGTCAGTCAAAGATATGTAGCAGCATTTAATGCTTGTGAAATGCTGTCCTTCTCCCTAATGACGGATCTCTTTAACTCATGGTTCAACCTCTCCACATTAAATTGATTGAAAGGGAACGTCGAGGGGGAGATTTTTGCAGTGACCTATAAGGCAAGGCTGTGGCCTGAAGAGATGGTGTATGATGCAACAAGAAGCTTTTCCAAAATGACGCTGCTTATTACATAATGATAAATGCATGTAAAGCTGAAACAAACCTAGCAGGGTTATGTGTGTGCATGTATGACAGAGAGAAATACCATAAGGGCTATAGTGTTTCATTTTTAATGAGGAGCATGTGATGAATATGTGTGTCTGAATTCATCATTATAGAGGCACATACAGAATATATATGTATAACATTTTTTAGTTGTATTTGTTTAGTAAAATATAGCATTTTTTATATAGCAATATTTTATAATGTATAAGTATTGTAATCTGAGTTTATTTTGACACATTATGTAGATTTCTCAAGTATTTTATTTATTTATTTTTAAATATACATTTTATTAGCTTATATATTGACTTGTTTTTATTTAAATGTAATTACTTTTTAATAATTTATATTTATGTAATAAAAATTTTTCTATTTTGTCATTTTTATTTATTTAATTTATTCATTTATTTATTGGTTAGTTGATTGATTAGAATCAGCAACATCAGACTCAATCTATTCCTTAGGCTGGGAATTATTTGTCTTGTTAGTTTGAAGACACTGTCCTCATCCACACGTGCTTTTAAAAAGTGAAGTAGTAACAAACTGTCCCATTGGCCCGGAAATGTTTAAATGATCTAAATATAGGGACGTTCATGCCAAAGACCATTTAGGCGTAAGGTCATGTTTTGACTGTCCCTGGAGAATAAATGCAAGCATATACAGCTCTAATAAGAGTTCTCAATGGCCTAATTGTCCCTGAAGATGAGGTTTCCGAGCCCGAGGGAGTAGTCTGTTACAGACCAAACAATATGGAAGCTGATTTTGATTATTTTTGTTCTGTTTGCAGGGTAGACCTGTCTCTTGCTCGCCAGTGAAATACGGTTTACAGTGCTGAATTCAGCATGTCTGAGGAATTGTTGCAGAATGCGGTACCTGAAGTGCTGACTAGAACTACTTCGTAATCGGAGTGATTTGCCAAGCTGGTGGTCTAGCACATTAGCCCATTCAGTAATGATTAAGAGCACTTATTTAATTGCATTTCGTTTGTACTTTGGCCTTTTTCTTATATTTTAAGTATTTTTCTATTCAAGCTATACTAAGAGCGATTAAATGAAGCTAGATAAAGCACTTCTATGTAGATGTAATGATGACGGTGAATCAGTTTTTGGTCGTAATATCCGTTTATAATGGCACATGGGAAATAAAGCAATTAAAACCAGACTATGTCTTGTTTATAAGGGTTTAGGCAGCCTGTGAACGGATCTAAAATGGATCATTCTGTGCAAAACTCGGATGAATGAATGTACAATTCCTCCAGCAGCAAACACATCTTTCCCTATTTTTTGTGAAGTTCAGTCTGCGCAGGCTGTTTAGAGGCAACATGGCTGTTGTAATGAGGACATTTATGTCGCCCTGCATCAGGCGCATGCATGAATAAGCGGCAGGCTGCCTTTCTGTCTAAATGCTCTCTGCCAGCTACATTATTAAAATGCATTTGTGTGGGTCTTATTTTACTTTTTTGTTACGGCTTGTTCTCTTTCTCGATGTTCACCTGGAAGTGTCAATCTCGGAGTGATTGTTCATCATGTCATTGCACTATTGGAAACGCTGTGTGATTGTAAGCTGTTGAGCTGTTTTCAGTAAAGCTCAGCTTGCTTGCCAGTTGTGTGTAAAGCCATTCGTTCCAGACCTGGAGCAGTCAACTGGGGACTTGGACCTAGTCGCCATCCTTCAAAAACACAGAACAATGAACTTTCAGCTAGTGCTGTGAGTCTCAAACTGTGGAGTCACCGCCTGGTAGAAGTTAAAGTTCTCCCAAAAATGAAGATTCTGTTGTTAATTATTCGCCCTCGTGTCAATCCATACCTGTAAGACCTTTGTCCAGCTTCAGAACACATATTGAGATATTTTTGATGAAATCTGAGACCTAGACAGGTACATAAAGCAGAGTCCAAAATTAACACTCGCCAAATGCGAGCAAATTCTCTGTCTGGCGAGTTAAATTTAAAGCGCCATCCGCCACATGGCGAG
>JAUCMU010000013.1:12178332-12193928 GCA_032275025.1 Enteromius treurensis
ATCTATTTTATTTTAAAAAAAAAAAAAAAAAAAAAAAAAAAAAAAAAAAAAAAAAATATATATATATATATGTATTACATTATATGTATACAATATTATTAATAATATGTTTTTAATGCATAAAGAAAGGATAAACTACAAATGCTAGACTTCCAACAATCTTTAGGCCAGTAAATGTTTTCTGTGATTTTTCACCTAAATATTTTAGAAGAATTGTTTGCTGCTGCAGGGCTCTATGACTCAGGCATTAGGACAAGGGATGCTTTAAAACAAATAACACCATACCAAACACATCCTGCAGCAGTTGAATGTAACCCCAGAGTTATTATCAGTAATGGGTAAGACCATGGTTAAGACTTCTGAGACATTCCCTGGGGATGTAATGTGAGAACAGTGTGCCGGACTTTCTGCTTTCAACTTGATTGTATGTAATGCAATTAGCTTGATCGTTTTAGTGAATCAGTCTGTTCTAATAAACTGTAACACATATCATATTTGACTTGCCCTGCTATTGGTCTCAGATTAAGACAGCACGCCCACAGACCACCCACTGAACAACACCCCTTTTTACATCTGGCAAATTCTTATCTGACTGGCTGACCTTACGCAACTTCCGAACACATTTTGTGTTGTGGTTGAGTTGTGTTTGTGAGATATCTATATGAATAGTCAAATCTTTGAAATATACAGTAGGTGTAAATAGATATCCAGAAGAAGAAATGTATTTGTTTTTGTTCTTTGTTCTTACAGTACAAAAAGTACTACAATTCTATTTTCTTTGTGTCGATTGTATCTATTTAAAATAATTTCTGATCTTCCTGAAATTTTCCTTTCTGGTTCCTTACCAGGAAAAGCTGCAATGTGGACCAGACTTTATGCCAAAGGTCTACCTATCTTGACATATACAAGTGTGTCACCTTTCATAATTTTATCTAATCCACTTTACAATTTATTTTGATGTTTTTAGCTTCTTGGTAGAGAAGAAAGCTAAAAATATGGCCTACCAGTCTCTTGGTAGGCCACACTGCAGAGTTTACAGTTGGCGACCTGTTTGAGGTTTGATTGTAATACATAGAATTGTCAATGGCTTCCAGTAAAATGTCTCCATTTCTCTCTCTCAACTCCAGTGATTGATAGGGAGGTGGAATTAGAGTGCTTTGGAGAGATTGGTGGGTTGGCCAAGAGCATCTGCATATGTGTGTGTGTGTGTGTGCGCGTGTTGAGTTCATGATGGTTACTTTAGCATCTGATCTGAGCACGCGCCACTGCGTCAGTGGCCTGAAAGCAGTTTGTGAAGGCTCACATTGGTTGAGTTACTCGGCCTTACACTATATGTCTCTACCATGATTTATGGACCCCAATACAGTCAATAACGGCATGGCCGGAGATGCAAAGCTCCCTGAGATTAGATTGCTCTGCTGTGGCCTGCACATAGGGGTCTGTATTAAGAGGTGTCAGCACATTGTGCATGGTTGCATACACTCGACAGCTTCCGTGCATCAGGTGCAAGAGTTAACCTGCTGTAGTCTGCAGGGGCTACGCATTCTCAGAAACTCATAGGATTTCCTAACAGGGGTGAATCTTTGTGTGCTAAAGCAGAAAGCATTCTGATTTGATAAGAACTTTGGATCAGAGAGATTTATTTATATATTTTTTATTTTTTTTTCAGAGAAATTAGCATTTTCTTCACTAAGGATGCATTTAATTATTAAAATTATGTATATATATATATATATACACACACACACACACACACACACACTATTACTATGTTTACTGTACTTTTGATCAAATAAATGCAGCTATAATGACTATAAGAGATGTCTTTCAAACTGGATTGCTATATGACTTTGTTGAACATTTCTGTAAAATCAAGATATTTCAACTTTGGAACTGAAATCATACATGAAACAGCGTGACTTTAATGCCACAACAGTTTGATTTTTCCTACTTTTTTCTTAGGGTTTTCTTTACTGTTTTAGAAAGACGTGTACATCTTAAAAATCTTAATATATGACATATAAATACGAAATATTAAAATGTTAAAAAGGTGTTACAGAAAGTGGAAACATTTTTTGTTTTATTTTTGTATTATTTATATACAGTATGTTTAAACGGTCAAGGACACTTCAGTCAGACATGATTTTTAGAATATAATATAATATCACAATTATTGGCTGCACAGGATCACCATTGTATTGATATATTTTTTTTTATTATTATTATCACTTGATCCTTGTGCTTAACTCTCATTACTTCCTACAACAGGGAAAAAAAAAACTCACAAATAAATGTCAGTCCATGTCCCCAGAATTAATGATCAAAATGAAACTGTCATCCACAAATAAGCAAATGCTGTTTTATAGCAAGTGCATCATTGTTATGTGATTGTGGCACTTGTGCTAATCTGGACAATGTAGCGCTCATTGTTGTAATGGTTCTGTAATTGCTGTAATCTCTTATGTGAAGCAACATCCTGTATAGTAAACTTCGTTGGTTGTCGCTGCTGGCATTATGGATACTGAACGCATGCGGGGAGCCGATAAGAGCTGTTGTAGCCTGGTTATAGCAGCTGTTACCTATATAATTAAATTGCCGGTGACATGTTGAGGTGTATACCACACTGTCCCCCTCCTCATGATCGTTAAATATCATTTACTGAGCAGGGACATGTGCTGAGGAACTTTGTGTTAACCTTTAGAAAGTTTGTGGAGGTCATGACAGACATCTTTTAATCCATTCCCTGTGACTGTCAGGCTGCCGTTAGGAAATAATTTAGTAAGCAATGGCATGTTTATCGAATTTCAATAGCAGTGTTTGTGGCTGTTAATCTCGGCTCTGAAGGGATTCTTTAGTTCTTTTGACACCTGAGTTTGGTTTAAAATAGTTCTGATTATTTTACAGCTTATCAGGAAAGTATGTTATAATGTGGTAACAAATATTTTAATGTATTTGCATGAAATGTGTACATTTTGTGTGAGTGTGTGTGTTTATATATTTACACACACACACACACACATTTACACATTTCATGCAAATATTTAATATTCAGTGTGTATATATATTTGTATCTTTTTTCTTGGTTCTTTTAAAAATATAAAGTAGCACAGGTTTCAACACTGATAAGAAATTTTGAGCACCAAATCAGCTTTTAATAATGGTTTTTGAAAGATCTTAAAAATATATATATTTGACATTCTTACATTTTTCTAGTGTATATATTTGTACATATGTATATATTAGTGCTGTCAAACAATTAATCGCTTCCAAAATAAGTTTGGATAATATATATATATATATATATATATATATATATAAATCCACACACATATATTTTGAAAATGTGTTTGTGTAGACATTTATATATTTTTATTCTTAATACATGTATTTTTTAAAATGTATTAATATATTTTATATTTTTAATATATTTAATATAAAACCTAATATATTTTTTCTTACATGCATGTGTTTGTATTTATATGTAATAAATATACACAGTACACACACACATATATTATGTAAACAAAAACTTTCTTTTTTTTTTTTTTTTTTACCTTATTTTGATTGTGATTAATTGCAATTAATTGTTTGATAACACTAATCTATATATAAATAAAAATAAAACTATTTAGGTGTACTTAATAAATATTAATAATAAGTTGAGTAAGTTCCCCCACATTCCTTGTTACGCACAATTGACACTTTATTGCGGTTATAAAAGCTTAACATGTTCATATAGAGGTTTTCCTCTGCCTCCAGTGCTGTCAGTGTATGTTATCATCACTAGCACCCGCTGTCTGTATGTGAACTCAACCCTGAAACCAAGCTCCCACCATCCTCTTGACTCTTCCCCCTGTTAATGTTGGAAGTTCATTACCCTGATCTGTCAGGTAGGAAAGGAGGGGGAGGAGGGAAACGAGAGAGCTAAAGGAAGAAAAAAAGAAAGAAAGAAAGGGAGTAATGAACTTATTGTGTTGACTTCGAGGTAGAAGTTTAACTGTTCACAGTTATGCCAAGTACAATTACATGCCTACCAGCCCCAGCTTCCATTGCTGAGGTTTGTTCAAGCTCTCATGTTGAGAGTAGGAGGGAATATTCTCAAAGCTATGTTAAGCTCATGCTATAGTTAAAAGGCACTCTCGTTGTTATAAGTGAAGTGTATGTTATTATGCAGCACCGGAAATTGAGCTGAACTTAAAACTAGAGTGAAAATCTCTCATTTATATGCAGAGGTCACTCTAGGGCTAGTGGATGTTTGAGGATTAGATCATCAAAAATATAATTTGTTGCATCCCTAATCTATATAAGCAAGATTCAAGATTTTTCAAAGAACTTTAACTTTTTTTTTTTTTGCAACTTTTTTGTGTTTTTAATTTTTATTAGCTTTCTGTTGCACACACACATACACATGTTGGTTTTTGTGATTAATGGGGACTAATGGGGTTTAATGGTGTTTATACTGTACAAACTGTATGTGCTATTGCCAAACACCAACTCTACACCTAACCCATCCCCTTACAGGAATTCAAAGAATTACACCATAAAATAGCAGAAAATGAACAGGCATTCAATATAATCATAAGTACTAACACATGGAAATAAAGCAAAACCAAACCAAACAAGCAAACAAAAAGCATACCTTTTCTAAAAGCATTCAAATCCTACCCTATAGCATCGCCCACGGTAATATGCAAAACAAGGAAACACTTGACAGGAGTGAAACATAACATGAGATTTGCTCTTGAGTGTCTTCCACATGGATGGCAGTAATTGTAGCCCTTTTATTTATGGGTCACGCTGACCTTTAGCCAAGAAGAAATCAGTGCCGCAATGCACTTCAGACATACTTTCAGCTCAGTCAAGTATTATGATCAGATTGTGTCTGTAGAGTCGTGAGGTCGTCCATCCACCCTGCTTACTTATTCATACTGTCTATCACACATAATGTAATTCTTAGTTTGAAGATGCATTGGGCTTTAAAAACCTAGAGAGCCTCTTTGTGAGCCTCTCTTATGCAAGTTTGTCTAGATATTGCATGCTAGAGAGTGCATCCAGTAAAGCATGAAGATACAACAAAAAAGAGTACGCTTAGACCATCTGAAAACCAGGAATTATTCAAGATGCCCTTCAGTGGTTGGCAAATTTGACACTGAGCGCTGCAAGGGATCTGTAAAAGATCTACTTGGTTTCCCTTCGAAGCAAAAGCTCCTGTTTTTATTTGGGAGGATGCACTCTAGCATGTTTCCTTGTCAGGTCGAGTGTTGATCTGGAATTATGCACTCGCTCGGGAGGACTGAATATGTTTTGCCGCTCGGAAGGGGGTTTGCTCGCTTGTGTTTCTGGCATGTCTTCTCTGCGCGGGTCACTAAAATGTTGGCTAAATTGATTTA
Source organism: Enteromius treurensis (assembly GCA_032275025.1). NCBI lineage: Eukaryota > Metazoa > Chordata > Actinopteri > Cypriniformes > Cyprinidae > Enteromius > Enteromius treurensis. The sequence goes on from JAUCMU010000013.1 coordinate 12,183,723, forward strand.
TTTTTCCTTCCCACTTTCCGTTATTCCCTGACTCTGGTGTGTCCACTTCTCAGCAGGAAGACACTGTTTGACAGCCTGACATAAACCTACTCCAGTCTCCGGGCATTCCTTCTTTGGGGATTGTCCATAAGCCTGTCATATTACAAAAAGGCTGTTGACAGCAAGCAAGCATTGGATTCATGAAGCATGATTGAATCAGACTTATCATGAGAGAGAAAGAGAACATAAAACAGGAAATGATGTCATAGAGAGGACACCCTGCAGACTCTGATTACTGTGTGTTTGTTACACCCGCGGCTTTTCCATCACGTCCTCTTATTAACCAGAGAGAGCCATCACCTGAGTACTAACTTACAACTTACTAATCTCACCTTCAGTTCTGTGTGAAGTCTTATTCTTGTTACTGCCTGACATTTCTGAGCGTTTATTATCTGATTGATCTCTGTTGTTTGACGTTGGACTATTTCCTGATTCTGTGATTGTTAGCTGCCTGCCCTGAACTCTGCCTGTGACCTCGACTCTGTATTTGGATATCTCTGTTGTTGAATCTGCTCCTCCTGATCTCTGCCTGTACGACTATTCTTAATAAAAGCTGCAAATGGACCCCTCTCTGCCTTCGACTCCGTTACAGGAGACTTCGCCAGACCAAGATCCAGCAGAGTATGTTCAACTGTATTCAGAGATGTTTGCTCAAGCCTCACGACTTGATTCTCATCACGCACAGCTGGGACAACTCACTACGTTAATGGAGGAGCTTCTACAAGCGGTACGTGGATTACAAAAACCTGCTCCGTCCACCGTTCCGGCTCAACCTGCTACATGTGAGTCGACTGATTAGCTGCCAGCTCTTGATAATCCGAGATTGTCTATTCCGGAGAAGTATGACAGGACTCCAGGGAAATGTAAGGGATTTCTTCTTCAATGTTCACTGTTTATTGATCAACACCCCACGTTGTACCCCAACGAGAGCAGTCGAATCGCCTTTGTTTGCTCACTATTGACTGGATGGGCTTTAGAATGGGCAACGCCAGTCTGGTGAACGGATGGCTCCGCTTCCCCACTTTCAGTGTGTTTCTACAGACTTTCCGTGTGGTTTTCGAACACTCCAACAAGGGAAGGAGTGCTGGAGATCAACTTCTAACTCTCACTCAAGGTAGACGTTCTGCTGCTGATTATGCTTTAGGTTTCAGAACTCTCACTGCTCAAACAGAATGGATTGATGACACATTAAAGACTGTTTTTTAAAGACCGGGGCTTGTCACATGAACTACAATCTGAACTTGCATATCGAGATGAGGGCAGAACACTGAGTAAATTCATTGAACTTGCCATTCACATCGACAAACTACAATGCACTCGACAAAGAGACATTCCTGTGGGTTGTGAAGTGGCTAAAGTGAACGCTATAGAACCCATGCAACTTGGTGTAACACGCCTCACAACCGAAGAACGCAATCGCCGTATCCAAGGTAATCTCTGCATGTATTGTGGCCAGGCTGGTCACCTCAAGTCTTCCTGTCCAGTTTGTCTGTCTGAAAACCCTTCGGTGAGTTCAGCTCATTCTCTGTCAGCCAGCTCCTCTAGTTTTGTGATGAATGTTAAGATACGCATTCAAGATAAAGACATTATGACTGAGGCATTGATCGATTCAGGAGCCGCTGGCAACTTTATTGCTTATTCATTTGTTGAACTGCATGAGATCAGACCGACACCCTGTCAGTCCTCCTTGGCAGTGGAGGTGCTAGATGGCCAGTCCCTGGCCAATGGCCGATCGCTCAAGATCACAGGGGAACTACAGCTAACAGTGGGCAGTTTGCATTCTGAAAAGATCCAGTTCTACGCCATTCAGTCTTCCAAACATTCCATAATCCTCTGTTTACCCTGGCTTCGAACCCATGAACCTCTGTTCGCCTGGAAGTCTGGTCAAATCACTTGCTGGGGCCCTACCTGTCAGGAACACTGCATAACCAAAGAATCTCGAACCTGTCACTTTCAAGAAATCCAAGTCAAGCCTGAAAACCAAGTCAAGCCAAAGTTCCAAGTCAAGCCTGAAAACCAAGCCAAGCCAAAGTTCCAAGTCAAGTCTGAAATCCAAGCCAAGCCAGAATTCCAAGACAAACCAAAGATCCAAGTTGAGCCTGAAATCAAGCCAAGCCAGAGAACCAGAGTAACCCAGCTGATCTACCCAGTGAGTATCATGACCTGAAACTAGCCTTCAGCAAAGCTAAAGCTTCTCAACTCCCTGAACATAGATCAACAGACTGAGCCATTGACCTGATACACAGGGCCACATTACCCAAAGGCTGAATCTTTCCACTTTCACAACCCGAATCAGCCTCCATAAAAGCTTACATTGAAGAGGAACTGGCTAAAGGCTTCATTCAACCATCAACATCACCCATATACGCTGGCTTCTTCTTTGTGAAGAAAAAAGATGGAGGTCTGAGACAATGTATTGACTATTGACACTGTCAAGTTCCACCACCCATTACCCCTGGTTCCAGCTGCCCTTGAACAACTCCGTCAAGCCAAAGTCTTCACAAACTCGATCTTTGCAGTGCTTACAATCTGATCTGCATCCGCAAAGGGGATGAATGGAAGACGGCATTCTCCACCACTAGTGGGCACTATGAGTACCAGGTGATGCCCTTCGGGCTTTCAAACACTCCCTTTGTATTCCAGTCTTTTATCAATGATGTCTTCAGAGACATGCACGTTCGTTGGGTCATCGTATACATTGACGACATCCTTATTTACTCACAGAACATGCAAGAACACATTCAACACATCAGAGCAGTCTTCAAACGTCTGATAAAGCACCAACTATATGCCAAAGCCGAGAAATGTGACTTTCATCAGTCCTGTGTTTCCTTCTTAGGATACATGATCAGCCCAGATGGCGTTTCCATGGACGATCAAAAGGTTACTGCAGTATTTAACTGGCCACAACCCACAACCCTCAAATAACTCTAGCGTTTCCTGGGATTCGCTAACTTTTACTGATGCTTTATCAGAAACTTCAGTCTTGTCGCGGCCCCTCTCACAGCCATGACCAAACGCCAGAACCAGAAGCTCCAGTGGACATCCGACAGCCATCCAAGCTTTCAAGCACCTAAAATATCGTTTCACCTCAGCTCCAATCCTCAAGCATCCTGACCCACAGAAACAATTCACTGTTGAGGTTGACACTTCTGACACTGGGGTGGTGGCCTTCTTGTCTCAACAGCTAAAATGTTTCCATGCGCCTTTTTTTCCTGCAAGTTCACGCCTACAGGATGCAACTACGATGTCGGCAACTGAGAGTTACTAGCCATCAAGCTAGCACTAGAAGAGTGGAGACACTGGCTCGAAGGATCAACTCACCCATTAATTGTTCTCACAGACCATAAAAACCTTGAGTACCTGAAGTCAGCCAAGCGTCTGAACCCACTACAAGCCCGATGGTCCATGTTCTTCACACGCTTTCAGTTTACCGTTACTTACCGTCCAGAAACCAAGAACACCAAAGCTGACGCCCTGTCCCGTCTCTACAAATATTCAGATAAAAAAACCATGACACCACAAACGATTCTTCCAGAAAGCATATTGAAATCACTCAGCACAACCAATAGCACCCTCCTCCACCTGAATGTCCCCCAGCACGCACCTTTGTTCCTGAGCCTCTTTGCCAGTCACTCTACGGGCCTCACTCCGTTCAAGTGCATCCTGGGCACATTTTGTGTGGTGCGACTCAACAAAAACTAGTTATTAATAAAAAAAATTATGTTTGTACAAAAATACTGAAAAACTTTTGGATATGATTAGTATTGTTATTGTAAACTAATATATAATTATGTAAACTGACATATAAAACTAATACACACAGACACATACACATAAATAAATAATATGATATTTTTGATTAAAGAAATACTGAAATCTAGTCTAAAATCTAAAATGTTAAGTGTGTGACAGACTAATCTGAGGCCATCAGTCTGTGTAATGGTAGTCTGATTGTCCACAATGTCATGCTAATCATAAGCATAATTCAGGGACCATGAATTTCGTATGACGCTCCATCCCGCAGGACACACTCATGTGCGTTAAGTGCAATAATTAGCACCCTGAATTTATCTTTTGTTGAGGGTGCACTGAATCATGCTGATTTCGCCCACAATATTTATAATTCACAAGCTCACATTTACGGTTATGTGGCAAAGCCAAGCCATATGGAGACGCATTATAATCCACCTTGTGGAGCCATCAAAATGACAATGTGGGGGTGATTTGCACATGGCAAGGATTAATATCCACGAGAGCACAGGGCCATCAATACAGAATACAGTTTACCCACTTAATCGCAGACCCCTGGGTGAGAGGCAACATATTGGGATCTTGAGGACAGCAATTAAAATTTTAATTTCTTCCTCTAACTGGTTTGTCTTCATTAGTGAGGCTTGGAGTGATGGTGACTATAGACCTAAAACATGTTGGCCAGAGACACCGGAACAAGTTGTTGTGTGGAGGGGGCAAAAGTTGTGCTGGTTGTGATGTCACAACATGGAGGAGACTGGACCCATGAATTATAATTAGTTTATGATGTTCCAGATGTTTAATTTGGCATAACACACATTTGGATATCAAGCTAGTTATATACTAGCAGAGTTAATTTTACACTAGTTATAAAGCCCAGTTAATTAATACTCAATCCGGAGATTGATCTTCAGAGCAGCGGTTAAATATCACAATGAAACTTAAGATCAATATATTAAAAATAAAAATGGATTGATTAATTATGGCCCTGTAAAATCCGTTTTATGTTTCCAAAATTCAGTTTTATTCATTTATTTATTTTTACTATAATTATGATTTTTCTACATTCCATTTTAATGGTTAAATTAAATTCTAGAAATCAAAAAAGGCCACATGAAATTCATTTTATTTTCAATAAACATTATTTTGATTTTATTTTTTTATTTTTTTATTTTTTTTACCAAATTCCCTTTTAATATCCTGATTCTATGATTCTGCCTGTGTTTTCTGCATTGCTAGAAATCATTGAGCCCTAAATAATTAACACTGTGACAATAGTCTAGTGATTGGCTTTTGCTCTACAGTATGTACTGTAAGCCCATTTTCACCACTGAAAAAATAAATAAATGATTAAATGCAAACTCACATTTCTGTCATGTATCTCAGAATTGTGTGATATAAACTATTAAGCAATGAAGTCAGAATATATAAACGTACAGAAAAGTCAGAATTGTGAGACCAAAAAAGTCACAATTACCTTTTTAAATAATAAAATAAAACAGAAAACAAAATAAACTGCGTCCTTGCATGGCAACAGTAGATAAAACTAATACTATCCGTATGCTTTACCTGTATCACAAATATGCCTAGAAGTAAGCAGAGGAACATATCTTAATATATGTTGACTGAGTATGGTTGAGTGGGCTAAATATGTGGAGGCAGCTAAAGCAGTTCCCCTGATGTTGACCTCTGCACTGCTTTTTGAACTTTTTTAGGGAAACTTGGGTCAGCTATCTTTCAGTTTAGTATTCCTACCTAAATACAAAATTTATATCCCCCACAACACAAACTTGAGGTCTTTTACTGCCATTTTGTTTCTGAGGTGGGAGGAGCAAAATATTATCCATGAACCTTTTATCCTGTCAGGATGAAACGTGTACAATATCACAAAAAATGACTAGGAATCGAATTGCCCTGCATCTCACTTACAATCATTGTCAGTTCCACTTTAGATAGATTCGCTATCCAGAATCAATTCCCGTCCCCACAGGCATGCGGAATGAGTTGAGAAATGCAATCAAATTACAAGTAAGTGCTCAAGAAATGTGCCACAGACCTTTCAAAACTACAGCTATAACAAATAAGGTACGACATCAAATTAAATTTTTATTTTTTGCGCAAAACTAGGAAATTATTTTCTTGCCTATTTAAAAATGATTCTAGGATTTCTGTCTAAGGGTGGCTTCTGTCTGCTGCCAGTGTGGCTTGGATTATTTTATTTATTTATATATTTTTAAATTATCATTATTATTACCTCTATATACTACTCCTATAGCAGATGTTATTAGCCTTTTAATTTCTTATAAATAAAACGAGTACTTTATATTTCCCATTAACGTTTAAATATATGTCAATTACATTATGAAATCATAATGGCAGTTTTTCGCAAGGCTGCAGAGCCCAGTTTGTTCATGGAGTGATATGCACAGTGGGTGTTCAGGGCAAATAATCAGACTCAGCAAGTCATTAGGGCACGACTTACTACAGCACAATATGTGAACTTGCATACATTTGCTTATTGGTTCTTAAAAAAGACTCCGACTATAGTGCCACTGAAATACATATGAATCAGGTCCATTAAATTCTGTCACAATCTCTGGCATTATATCATTTATTTGTGGACAGTCCCAGAGAGGGAAGGGGTGGCGGTTTTCGCGAAATAAACAGTTTTTGTTGATTTTTCTCCCTTGCAAAACCTGGTAATGACTCCGCATGATTAATGTTCGTAATTTACTGCTTGTCACAAAGAGTCTGCTTCAGCACCACACCACTGAAAACATCTAAGATTGGAAGTCCCTAACAAGTAGAATAGATGTAAGGCCAAATGCTCAAAGCAATTAAAAGATACTGCCAATTGTGGCCGTTTACGGTCTGCAGGTGATGCAACTGCACCAGTTGGGCTGTTTAAATTCACTTACAGTCTTTCCGCTTGCTCTTCTGATATCTGGCCATACTAGTGCATGTAGGGTCTGACTGATGGGTCACCAAGGTTGATATATCGCCTGATATTTGCCATTTTTTCAAATATTGCATCACATAGGCCTATGTGTTCAAGGGGGGACTTTTTTTGACAGCGATGAATACATCAGCACTTAAGCACACATACTTTAAGGGCTTTTCACATTTTTAACCCCGGGTTATCTGCGTTCTTAACACCTCTTTAACCCTGGGTAAAGACACGTTTCACACCTGTTATTTAAAAGTGGTGTTTGCACCGCATTTTACCTGGGGTTATAAAACCTTGCTTTGGAGCAGGGTTAGCACCGCATTTGTGCCTTGTTTTCTTTCTTTCATACTTTTGTCTTTGTTATCTTGCCTTTTTTGTGGCTTTTTCTTGCCGGTATGTAAAACGATCAGATGTATTTTAAAGATTCTATATGCAACAAACTTTAAATATTTCACGTTAAACGTGAACGTGAAAGAACGCGAAGCACACGTCTTTCTGAAATCCTGTGCACTTCAACCAATCTGACAATGACTTTGAAACTCGTTAAGTGTTTCCAGATAAGTGTGCCATTTGCCATAAGGCAAACATTATACGTTCTCATTTGCAAATCTTTAAATGACTAATGAAGGGTTGGTCAGTGTGAATTACATGCTGACAGGAGGAGAATTCAGCTTCACTGGAGACACATGATCGACTAACTTTAAACTCGTGATTTCAAATTATGCTGTGCTTTATGCATTTGCCCACTGCCATATTCATGTCATTTCACTGTGAGCTGTATGTAAAATGGAGTGTTACCTTGGCTTTATTTGAGCAAAAGGGGTCAAAAAAAATTATACCACTAATTATATGTAAGAGCATTTTTTGGAAGACAAGTGTCTTTCATTTGATGCATATTACCATGGCACTGCAAGATTTGAGTGGTGATGCCAGGATGTTTTAAACCCTCAAGTGTGTGAGGCAGTTACATTTGTTGCAGGGTCTCGGGGGTTTTCCACCTGGCTGTGCTTAGGCCATAGACATACGACTGATAAAAAATTCACAAGATAGCAAATATAGGAAATGGATGGGAGTGATTGGCCAGGGACCTGGTAAGAGGCAGTTTTTAAAGTTTTTATGCCATTTCTTCAACATTTGGTTCAGCTGTTCCAACAACAACAACATATGCCATGTCGGAATGCATTTGTGTCATCATCTTTAATGTATTGCTCGAATCATTTAATTCAGACATATGGGTCGTGACACATGCTATAGAAAATAAAAATGCAGCCTTGGGAGCTTTGCATTTAAGCTTTCCTCTTTGCATCTTTTGTTTATGCGTTGTATGCCATTAATCTTGTTCTTGATTTTCAACATCCATTCCCTCCTTTTCCCACCCATTACTGTGGTAGGTGTTCATACGTGTTTTTATATAAAGTGTTGTGTTTACACAGATACATTTTATTTTCAAAGCCTGAATAGATACTAATATATGCAATATGAGTATGGATGAATGCATGTGTGAAAGCTTTCTTCTGTGATCATTCATGTTAACACAAATACACAATCAAATGTTTATGAATTTGGCAGAATATTGGTTTTGATGAATTTTTTTTGTCAGTTTTTTTTGTCAATTTTTTTGGCAGTTCCAGTTTATTAGAAATGGGTTTGTACTCATGTTTGAATTCATATGGTACTGTTTTTATGAGAGGTTTTACATTTAACCATGTCATATGGTCATTATTCTTAATCAGTTAAACAATCATAATCAATCAATCAATCAATCAATATCTCAAGATATTTTTATTTCTTTTTTAAATTATTATTATTATTATTAAAATATAATTTCTTATCTATATATTTATTATTATATTACAATAGTATGAATTAAATAAATATAAATTCAAATATCTTTTTTAAGATAAGAGTTTGCAATTGAAAGTCTGAACTACTTTTTTTTTTTAATATTTCATGTTTTAGGTGATAATTAACCATGGCACACATTGATATCAGGGTTCCTCTCTATAATATTGAGAACAATTATTTTAATATGCATTGAGGCACTATTGTTAGCTTACAAGTATTTTTTTTCTACTTTTTAAGACATAATAATAAAAGATTATGCAAAGATTCATAAAATTTCCTGTTCAAGGATGCCATAATTTGTGACATTTTTGACTGTAATGTGAAATAAATAGAAAAATAATAATCATAAACAATTAATTTTATATTTAAAAGGAAAATGAAAACATCCACATCATAGAACAGGTGTATGAAAATATGGATTTAATTTTAATTATTGTTTGTATGAATTGATGCATTTGTAAAAAAAACAACAACAACAACAACAACAAAAAAGCATAATTTAATTTACCAAATTAAATGTATAATAAATGAGATTGTTTAGTGGCATTAGATATAAGCATATCTCATTTTGATATTTACTAGGAACATATGTACAGTTTTTTATTTATAAAGTTTTATTTGTTGTAAATGTTTAAAAAAAAAATGTCCACAAAATTACCCTGGTCACAACTCACTGGGCTTTTCAGTGTGCTTCTAAAAGGTTTCATTAAGATCATGGAAGCTGGAGATCCTGATGCTAAGAACAGTCGTCAGTCGCACCCAGCAGAGTTTTGGCTTCCACGCCGTAGATGAAGGGATAATTCATGATTGACTAGCACGAGAGGAAAAGAGTTATTTATCAAGAGCTAGATGCTGCCAGAATGCAAATGGACTGTTAATTGAGTGTTGGATGAATCTGAGTAATGGGTGGAGATTTTCAGTCATCACTAGTGTAGTGTAGACTGAAACACAGCATTCGAAGAGTGTTTAAAAATGGAGAACAAATCTTGCACTGAAAAAAAAAGGTGACAATAAGTTTGCATGGACTTTGTTACTGAAATTCAAGTAATTATTTGAAGTACCATAAATGTCTTGACTGAACTTGAAATGTCAAGTTTCTGTGACTAAAACACTATTGCTTTGTGTTCTTGTAAGTTTTAGGTAGGGTAAACTGAATATAGAAAGTTAAAATGTTTAAGACTAGACTACATTGCTATCTTAATAGTCTACAAATAAAATAATAAAATCACACTGCCGTGTTCAAGTTGGTCTTTTCATTGCTGCATTGTAGTTTGTCTTTAATCTTTTGTGTTCTGCACTATAGAGTTGGGGCCAGGGGCCCAGGGTACAAAGACTTGCGTACTAAAACATTGCGTACGGACAAACCTGGAAATGTGCGTACGCACAAAGAAATTCAGATGTATGAAACACTGCGTACGCGGAATCCCACGCACATTCTCTTTGTACATCCCAATTAACGTGAAATTGAGCGCACATGCACAAGCGCTAAACTCCTCCCTGCCTCCTCCCCCGTATAAATATGATAATGACTTTAATTCGGGGGAAAAAAGCGAAAAAGCAATGGCAAAAGCAAACAAGCAAGAAGATAAACTTCACAGAATGTGAATTGGAGGTGCTCCTAT
>JAUCMU010000013.1:12204740-12224587 GCA_032275025.1 Enteromius treurensis
TATGTACATGTACTGAACTGTTATTATTCAACCATGCCAAAGTAAATTCAGTTTTTCATTCTATGGCACCTTTAATATCCAAAGACTAAACTCAGTAATGCATGTGGGTTGTGGCCAGAAGATATAGTGTGCATGACTGCAGTGTTTATTTATTTATTTATCATCTGCACCTTCTTTATAGGTTCCTTTTTATTTCATTTTCTCACTGAAATAGTCTTTAGAGTACGGTAATTTTTTCCTCTTGCTGTAAAAAGTTCTGCATCTGGGATCTCATTATCGTGTCTGAAAATGTGCAGCTTGCAGTTCCAACTTTGGTCCACTTGTGATGATATTATCACAAATGGATTAAACAATCTGTAGTCATCTTGGTAGAGAACCATGGCTCTGAGAACCATATCCTACTGTTTTTGTCTCCTGCAAAATTAGCTTGTTGTCTCTTCCTGTGCCTTAAATTTCTCATCATTTCCTTTGAAATTTCACACAAAGAGTAGGGATGTACATGGCGAGGTACTGCGAAAATTAACTGTATGAAAGCTAAGGAGCCATGAAATTAAATAATATGGTGTTCACAGTTCATTGAGATGGATGCTCTGTATTTTCTTATGCAAAAGCTCTGGGTCTGAAATGATATAAACAATGTTAGGTGATGTCCATTTTTTTTTTTTTGTTGTAATTAATAGTTAATAGTTACCACCTAATTGTGGCTCTTGTTTTTGTGTCTCATCTCGTGGTTAGGTGATCACCTTTGAACTGTAGTTTACTCAACAGTAATGTCTGGTCCTATTTTAAAGGACAGAAACATTATTTCATGCTGTAATATTTTTAGAATTAGTCACATGTAATCTCTAATTACACCAGAACTGTACATTAAAACAATGTAAAAGCTATGTTATTCATCGCATCCACATTAATCACAGCATAGAGGTTAATTAAAAAACAGTCGTGTCGATACATTAAACAAGTTGGTTGCTGAGATCAAATATTTATCAATCTGTTAATCAACTGCGTTAGATTCAAACTCATTTTCAAACGCAGTAGCCCTAATTGTTTTTTATTGCTTACAGTTGAGAGAAGTGAGCTTTTCGTACCGCTAATTCAATTTATTCCCATCCGCGACTGATGATTAATGGAGCGAGGTGGCTAAAATCTATCACACGTGTGGAGGTGATTATTGCATTATGTACTTCTGAATAAACGCAAGGTCAGTGGAGCCCCATGGCAGCTCTTTATTCCCGCTGCCGTCTTTCATTTGCACAACATGGGTTCATTGCCACCCCAGTATCGTGTTTAGACCTTGGGGGAATTAAGAAAAAAGATAGATATTAAGTGTTTAATTAATAAAGGATTAATTAATAAAGAGGAGATGGTGGCCCGCTGATGTTTTGTTGTTGTTATCGTTGGTGACTATATCTAGTATGAAAGTGAGAAGCTCGCCAAGGCATAAAGTTTTGTAGTTAGTAAAAGTAAAAGTAAAATAAGAAACCACATTTTACAGACACAGAGCCTGTAGTGGGAAAGGCCACTTGAGATGACCCCTACCACTGCATTTCAAAGAGAACCTTGGAACAGATAGGAGAACATCCCTGTGCTCAGGATTGAAGGCAGTATGAGATTTTCTCACAAAAAGCTTTTTATATCTTCGGGATATGTCCTTTTTAGTTTTCTATTTTCTTTCAAAAGGTGCACTCAGTGATTTTGTCCTCACACACAAAAAATTTGCATAACAAAAATTTTACTAATTTTACCAGACCCTGGACCTGAAAAACAGTCTTAAGATGCTGGGGTATATTTGTGGCAATAGCTAAAAATACATTGCTAGGCTCAAAATTATTGATTTTTCTTTTATATCAAAAATATACTTTAATTTTTTCTCCCTTTTTTTTTTTTTTTTTGGCAGATTTTCAAATAGTTTTATCTCAGCCAGACATTATCCTATCATAACATTAAAAGGAAGCTTGTTTATATAGCTTTCAGATTATGTAAAAATCTCAACTTCACCAAATTGATGCTTATGACTCGTTTTGTTGTCCAGGGTCACACATATATTTCAAATCATATGCACTGCAATGAGATGAATAGTTAAATCAGAACAGCAGCCTAATAAAAGCTGTTTTATTTTACATGGGAGTGCTTCTCCTCATGAGGTCAACTATTCAAAGATCACTCGAACTGTCAGATCAGCTATCTTTGATACTGGACCCTTTCCATCACAAAACAGATTAATTTTGACTAGTTGCACATAGCAGATATCTACCATACAAAGCCATTTGAAAGCGATTGGTTTTGCATGACCCTACATCCACAGCACTAGGTGTCAGTGTACATCCAAAAAACATATTGACCAGCGCAACTTAAAAGTTTCACTAGACTAGCAAATATTTTGTGTTATATTATGTGCTAAAGGTTATGTTGTCAGGTTACGTATGACACCCATGCAAACAACTCCTGCAGAAAGAGATAAATACTCACTCCAAGGTGGTGGCTGCAAGGGGACTATTTGCTGAGAGAGCTCTCTCTTTCTCTCTCTGGGGAAATGCTTCATTCCTTCAGCAAAATAAATGACCAGAGAATATAGATTTCTCTAAATGATCGGACACTCTTCACCCAGAGAGGAGCTATCAGCTCTCACTGCACCTGACACTGGAGCTTCAAATCATGGCTTTCCAAGCAGAAGGACTCTCCCCGTGATTAAAGACATGTTTAGTGCTCTGATATATGACCGTCCCCTGTATCATTCTCAATCTCTAAGAGTATGAATAGTGAGAGAGCTGTAACACAAGAGGCTTTAGAGGAGTGATAAAGAAAAGCTGTCTGTTCCCTACAGGGCCCTCTCACACCACAAAGTATTTGTCATTGTTTTGTAATACAGAGTAATTATTGCAAATACCTAAACCTATTGACGGTTCTTTGGAGCGGAGAGCTGTATGCCTTGTTTTTAAGTGAAATTTTCACAGATTGAGCGTCTTTTCTTGGAAATGGAGTGAGAATATTCAACATTTGGTTGCTTAGTAGCAACTAAAACACTCTTTCGATAGCTCCAGGTAGTCCAGGGGTGTCCAGAAGCCTGAAGACATTGCTGGTTCCAGTGTGTTTACTTAGGATAGGAGCTAATTTCTGCAGGATACACATAGCAGTCCTCCAGGAGCAGGATTGATCATCTCTGAAATGGTCATGGTTACTGACATTTCCCCTGAAATAATTTACCGTTCAGTCCATCTGGAGAAACCTTGGTTGCTCCTTGTTGGGTTCAAGTTAGTAAACCTTTGGCACAGATTTGTAACTAAGTAGAACCTAACTAAGTGACAAGAAGCACCTATTGGGTCTTCAGAGGGCTGCCTTTTTTTTTTTTTTTCTTGGAAGTTTAGAATTTATATATATATATATATATATATATATATATATATACTCAACCCCCGAAGACTGAATAGATGACCTAATCAATTCTCTTTCCGGCTCTGACTGCATTTGATAGGCATATGGGTTTGTCACATCACGTTATGAAAGAACGACATAAACCCAAAGACTCAAACAGGTGAACTAATTCCAGTAAGAACTTTGCACAATGCGTATGCACGACTGAATGAATTACACCCCGAGATGACTCGTTCTTCCCAAGTCACTTTAAAGATTTGTTTAAAATGAACGAATCGTTCAAGAACAACCATCACTATTCCACACCACTGAATTAGTGTTTCCTGTCTTATCAACTATTTCATTTGCCTTCTTACTTATGGAAGCTTGTTCACCCACATCTGAATTGCGTTCAGGGGTTCTCATTTTGTTGCTAAAACTTTCCGCGACGGAGATTAACCAAACCAACTACTGCTGAGCGTATACTGACAGAGTGCTGGCAGCGTGTCTGCGATGTACGTCATCACGCAATTCTGTTCCGCTCTTTCTGATGGCTGAAAAATGAACGTCATTCAGTGACAAATGCTAATGTATGTAATTATTATTTATTCAAATGTATATCGAAATGTCGGAAATCATATCACCTTTATTGAAAATTTTTTTTATCGCGATATATATGTATTGATATCAAATTATTGTCCAGCCCTAGTTACTCAGTTGCAAGCTAGGTCAATCAGTGTGTGTTCACCTTCCTTTGTTTCCTCCCCCCACCTCGTGCACTTCAGAATCAGTATCTGCCTCTGATGTGAGTGCCTGTTGACTCGGAGCCATCTTTCCACTCTGCAGGGCCAATACTTTGTATTTATGCCCTAACGATGGCATAATCAATTTAAGAGTTTGTCTTGGGTCATTATTACCTGCTGCAGAGCCATCTGTTGGCAAGGTCTGAGGGAGATGGCTGCCAGGTAGCTGGAGGACTGAAGTGGATTGAAACGTAAGGGTCTGTAACATGGGGCAAGAGTAGATGGGGTTGGGGGAGGGTGTCCACTAACCAGATGGCATGGGACGCCAGCCTCCTCACATGCCAAATGGCCTTGAACATATTTAAGAGTACATTCTCGAAATATAAATAAACTGTTCAGTCTATTTAAGTAGGAGTTTTTTTTCAAGTCATAGGTAGCAACTGTCACTAAAAAATGTCACTAAAAGAGGCTTTTGATTAGTAAAATATTATGAAACCAATAAATTGCAATCTGGAATCTGAATCAAGAATCATTTATGGCAAAAACTTAATTTAGTCTAAAAAAAGTAAAAATAATAAAAAAAAATGTTTTCATGGGGCTCTATTAAAATATGGAAAACCTATTATGGTATGTTCACACTAGACGCAACTTGTGTGAATAAATAGCGCTATTGGACACTTGAACATTTTGAGTTTACTCGCTTCATTCGCGCGTAAAAATTAACTTAACAACAGACACGAATTTGCGTCATGAGAGGGGTTTCTGCCAGGCGGCTCCAGTCTCATGCAAAATTTTCTAAATATTGTTGCTATTGTGCCATGAAATGCAGTTACAAGAGTATTTCAGGCGAGAATGTAGTTGTTTAAAACAGAAATCTGTGGTTTATTAAAAAGCAGAGCGCCTATTTAAAAGTTTGCTTCGCCGATTTCGGAGCCGTGAGCTATCTATCCGCCAAGTGCAGCTTCACCGCGGCTAGTAATTCTGACACCTGCTGCTGCCTCCTGAAGTTTCTGTGGTTAAACAGGAGGTAAAATTCTTTTTCATAGGCAAACTTTGGTTTAATGAATCTATTATTTATTTCCTTTTTGTTCCTGTTTCTATGAAAATACGAATGTATCATACAGAGATGATTTTTTCTCCATAGTTTCGGAATTCTGCCTCCACTTGTTACGTAGTAATTACGTCACCACTAGAGCAAGCTCTTGATTGGTTAATGCAGCGTGAATTTTCGCCAAAGTTCAGATTTTTCAACCAGAGCGATTCGCACATCAAACCACACCATTCGCGTCGCGTAATTTGCGCGAATCGCGTCTTTGCATTGGCTTAACATTAAATCACTCGCGCTTAACGCTTCATTCGTGTCTGGTGTGAATGCAGCATTACACTAATCATATTAGCTAATGAGTGCAACTTGGATCAAAGGTCTATAGTTTTGGTAATTTTTTATCATTATTGCATGCCCAGATGTTTATTTTACAAGTTGCTGTGTTTAAATACATGTAGTTACATAATTAAATGGGCATACACTTTCATAAGATGTTTGAAAGACATGGATGTGTTGGGCCGGGGTGTCTCACCTCCTCTGGATAGCCTTACACAATTCTAGGACACGCACTGTATCCTCTGACTGGAAGACACATGAGTTTGCCCGATCTCTTCATCAAACCCCTGAAACACCAGTCACCAGAGAGTACCGTGAGATGACGGCCAATTACACCTGCCCAACACATCACAGCAGAGTCAACAGCCTGTGTGTCACGTCTGTCATGTGTGTGCGTATTTCTGTCTTTGTGCATGATTGCCAGAGAGTGATGATATATTTTTCTTGTAAAAAAAAAAAAAATCTGTAAAGGTTGGTCTCGCTGAATCAAAAGCCCCTTCATTATTTTAGCATTTGTTTGTCAGTGATGTTTGACAGAATCTGTGTCCATCCATCAGTTTGTTACAGACAGGAAGGACCTCGTTTGCGCCAAAAGGTGACTTTTGTTAGTGACAGTATGGGAAGATAATGACTGATCTGTGTACACAGGAACAGCGGCATGGTTTTGTCTATATTTAGACACTTTCTCCTTGGCTGTAAGTGACTTTTAAAGAAGAGGAACTTGATAAGATGCGAGGCATTGGGAAATGTAGGCTATGACAGTGCAGTCCTCTTTGATCACTGGTCTATGAATATGAAATATTTAAAGATGATATCATTTGCCAAATGGGACTGAATTGGGCTAAACTATGGAAGACTCTTGTGTTTGTCTCCATTTTTGTCTTATTGTTGTGAATCAACATTTGAACCAAATTGGGTCATAACCAAGCTGGATGCCAAATTAGAAATCCAGCCTTTGTTATTGTGCAGTCTGATTATTCTGATATAGACTTAATGAAGGTATTGAAAATACTGAACAGTATATGTTGACTAGCTTCGTCTCAGGGATGACACAATTCATGTTTATGTTTTGTATTGCCATTTAATGTGCCAGTGTCAATTTGTCTCAAATGACAAAGATCAAAGACTCATAAATCACGGTAAGAGGCGACCACAGTGTGTTCTTTGGAGGATGACTGAGCCGGGAGTACGACCTTCAGATTAAATGGGATTCAAGGTTCCTGTTTGATTGTTTGGTCAAACATGCTTGAATTTATCATTCGACAAATTGGGGTGGATGGCGGTTTGTGCTCTCTGATATGCACACTGCTTCCATCCAGAGATCACTTTACTTGATTGTAGACCTGTGGTAATCTTTCAACCTGGTCTCTTAAAAATATTTACCTCTGGGCTCAGTTTCAAAGAGAAATGTCCACTAAGAGGCACTAAAACACAGGTTCGATACATAAACCCTGGCACAGTTATATTATGTTGATATAGGTACATATTGGTCTTTATTACATTAAATGCCAGGGACTGTCGATAAAAATAATGCTCTACCATATAGCTCTAGTGTCAACAAATGCAAAACTGATACAAAAAGGCATTCAATGATGCCAACGTCTTTTTACACAGATGTAAATATTACATGGGATTCAAACCGGAGCTCCTCCCCTCTAAAGTACTTCTCTGTACTCCGTGAGCTACCGAACAAACCTACCGTCTATGAAAACCAATAGAGGATATGTGTGATGCTAACATTCAAAACCATCAGTTTTCAAATCTCCCAGCATATTACTATTGTTTTGAAGACAAATGATATTCAAGTAACTGTGTGTGTGTGTTTGATTATCGAAACTCTATGAAAGTATGTGCAAAGGAATAAATGGTGTCCGTTTTTTACTGCTTCTAGTGTTTATTTATTGGAAACTGCAGTGATATGTGCTTTCTGGTACATATTTTGTGTCTGGCTATAAAGTGCAACAGGTTGTAATCTTTCAACATTTGGATACGTGCATGTGTACTGTATATGTGTGGGTAGATATGTATTTGGAATTGTTAATGGAAAGTTATTCAGTTCTTTTTCTGTCTCTGTCTGCAATCGTAGGGCACAGCTATGGAAAATAAATATCTGTATTCATTTAAATGCAAGTTCTAGGATAATTTAAAGATTGTCTTATGTTTTTCATGTGTAGAAACATAAGACAGTGCATCACAACACAAACACAATTAATCCTACACGAGCCTGTGGTTTCCAGGAAAAAGGGTTAACCAACACGCTATACATGCATTGCATCTCTATTGACACACTGGCATTAAGCACTTCCAACGAGACAGCCGAAGGCTTTTGGATATAAATATATATACTGTATATATATATATATATATATATTTTTTTTTTTTTTTCAGTTTACATTGTGCATTTCTTTGCCTTGATAAATTATTCTGTTTATTAATCGTACCGCACCAGATAAACACAGACTAAATACTTGTAAGCTTTTCTTTGAAGTTGTACGCGATTCTCTGCCCTAGCCGAATGAGGTATTTTAAAACCCAGCTCTCGTCCTTTTGTGCCCCATGATACTAATTATCTAAACAATGGCTTTTTTACTGTTTTTTTTTTCAAGAAACGCTTGCTGCCGACAATATCCTATAAAACCCTAAGTCCATAAGTGCATCTTCTCAAATTCCCAGTTTAAATCTCTGTTTATAATAGGGACCTATGGGAGAAAATGGAAAAACTTTGAGTCTCTGCATCACCTGGTTTTAGATAAAGGTTGTGCTTTATGCTCCAGTTTACCGAAGTATAGATTTAGACCTACAGAACAGGTTGTTTGTTAGTTTCTATGGCATTAGCTGCACCTCTTTTTCTGCATTTCATAGAACTTTAATGAACGACAGTGAGCCTAATTCTGGCTTTAATGGTCTGAGTGCTAGCCATAATCCATTTGAAATAGTACAAGCTGGATTGCCTGTCTTTTTAGCAAAAGTATCCGATCCAGCGTTTCAGCCAATAGGGGCAGATACAATATCCCTGTGTGTAGTTTAGTGTGATAGATGTTCTCAATAACCCCGATTCTGCTTTGGAGCCATTCAGAAGAATGCTCCCTGTCTGTTTTCACTTCTTCGTGGAGAACGTAATGGACGTGGGTAATTGATTGAATGCTGGTGGGCCGATGTGTTTTTGCAACAAGTGATTTGTCTTTTTGACTTTGCTTTATCCTCATTGCTTCGGTATCCCTCTTACCTGTGCGCATTGATCTTAATGCACAAATGATGCCTTATTCACAGACTTACCGCTGGGCAGGATTAGTTTCACTGGTGCTTTCCCTCATTTTAAACAGCACCTGTTTTATCGTTAAGTGCACCTTTTCAGAGTGATCTCAGTATTAATGCTTCATTTACATGCACAATTGCAGACAGTGAAACACAATATCAAAAGATTTGACAGTAACTGTATTTCAAATGTACATATATGGGATGAATGCATACTGTATAAGCAATACAGTAAGTTACAAAAGGCTGTGCTCTATTGTGAATAAGCCCAGGAAAACAGGAGAATTACTTTCATATAACAGTTAGCACACAAGACAAATATTAAAAACAAAAAATGATTTATTGATTGCAGTCCTCCTGCAAAAATTACAATGTTTCTTGGTGTACCATGCTTTATCTGATGGAACTCAAATAAAGACAGAAGAATTTTTCTCATCTGCTGTATATTTTTTTTTAACACTATATATATATAATAATAATAATAATAATTCTGACTGCAAAAAAATACATTAATTACATAAAAAAAGATTAAGTTTTTTTTTAGACCTTACACCTTTAAATGCATGTTTATAAATTAAACACAGTTCTAATAAAATAACTAATAAATGTAAGTAAAGTACTTGGACTTTTTCTGTAATTTAATTATCATCCTTTCTCTACAATAATTATGAGTTATTGAAGTGAAACGCTTATGAAAATTGTGTTTTTTTCAGTCAAAGAATGCAACAGTTGTAAAATGATATAATATAAATACAATAAATAATATTTAAAAAAAACTTTTCCGATAATTAATTATTTGTAATTACAGGACGTGCACATCAATAAAGTGTTTGCATATCTGAAGCCATACAAATATGAATACAACAGTTTTCTGTTTCATGTGTCAATGTGAAATATAATAATGTTTGTGTTCTGGAACCACTCTTCTGTTTTGATCTGTTCTGGTATGTATCAGAAAATTCCCCTCAGTGATTCAAATAATATCTAATTTCTCTTAATGTTTCTTCTTCTTCTTTCAATTTCCCCTTATGGAACGAACATAAAACATGCATAAGTGTTGTCTTAACAGAAATAGCTGGAGGGAGTCACCAGTAAAGCAATATTTAAACCCTAACATTCACCTTGCAGTTCAGAGAAAACACATCTGCTCCCATATCACTGTGGACTTGTCTGATCTCCTGGAAATGCCCATATATTTTATAATTTAATGTGAATGAGACCTGCAAGACATGTAGCATGTACCCCTGAGGATGCATATTTTATTCATATGTCATATGAAAATAGTGCTTTTCTATGGTGTCTTGGACTCAGTGATGCTTTCAGTGGCATGGCCTATTTCTGCTTTGGGTTTAGGTCGAGTTTCACCTTGTATGAATTCAGAATTGTCTTTGCAGGGTTATGACGACACATTTCTGTAAGTTTTGGCAGTGTCTAGCCCTGGGAAGCTTCAGAATTCAAATCCATCTGCTCTGACATTGTAAATTCCATGGTCCTTATAAAACTGTTAGAATTGGAAATCTGGGATATCTCTGCACAAACTATGGTGATTTCTAAAATATTTCTGTGATCGGACCAGTGTTTTGCGAGGTGCCGCATTAGGACGGAAGATCTGTTTTTATTACTGTAACTGCAAACTTATTCTTTTGGACCTATGGTTGTTGGCTGTTTGACATGATTGACAGCTAGTTTTATGCCTTCTAACTAGGGTAACTGACAAGGTCATGTCAGAAGTGATGACAGGTAAGCGGGACAACACTGAGCTGCCTGTCTCTCTTCTCATTTCCTGTAAGTTTTTTCTGTACTTTACCTCATCTTCACCCCCTGCAAAAAAAGAAGAAAATCAGCACCAAGCACAAAGACATCTGTATTCTTTCTTTCTTTTTTCTTTTTTTGTCCCGGCGGACCATAGCATTTAATTTTGTTGTGTTTAATTAATACGATCTATCTTACAACTTACTACAATCTATAAACTCTTAATTACCAGCCAACATGCAACAAACAAATATATTAAAAAACTAAAACAAAAAAACTGTAAGATAATCAGGCTTTTAAGAATAAACAGTCAAAAAAGAAATACAAAATATACGTATCTCACATAATCAGTTCAAATACAAGAACCAGAATACAAGAGGGAATTTCTTCGATAATTGTATTATTAATGATTTAATATTGTCTGTAATCATTACAATGCATAACGAATTTATCATATTTGTCAGATACTGTATACTGTGTCAGTTTTTGGCTGTTTCTCTCTCCTGCTGCAACAGATCATTTTAACTCGATGTACGGTGTGCCCTGTACAGACAATTTTCTGTAGGTCTAACAGCTTGTGACATCCATGAGGTATCCATGGCATAGTAGGGGTTGTTATGGAGAGGACACAATCCATGCTGGAGGATTTTTGTGGGAGTAAGGCCAAGAAACTTCTGGCATCTTCTGATAGGTGCCATTACTCTTGCTTTCCCCTGCATGCTCTCTCGGCTGCCCCAAGCAGAACCTGGGCCTTCCACCACTGGGGGTGACATGATCTACTCAGCCTGTCTATACCTATTCCTGGGAAACATAAATGCTGTTTTGACTGGTTTCATAAATATTGATGGAATAAATCCAGAAACACAAGTTTTGTTTTTTTTCTATCCACTGGGTGTAGAGTAACAGTAGTCCTAGCATAAATCAGACAAATAGAATGAGGCTTGAACATACAATTAATCTAATGCTTACTGGACCTAATGTTTAACAGACTTTACAGACAATTAACAGTCAGTTATTCACACCACATAACTTAAAATCGTCACATGGAATATATTTTCATATTAAAAGACACCATTTTTTTTTTTTAAATATTGCTTTCTGTCTCTAGGATGCTACGAATATGTGAAGCTTTTTTAAATTGTGAATTTTTTTCATCATTATCATTCAATAACCCTGACAATTGTGAGACCCAAAATATCTATCTTTTTTTTTTTTTTTTTGTCTTTGTCTTTATCAACGCCAAATTTTACTTAAGTGGGTCTATTTATTTTTTTGCCATCGATGCATGTGCTTAGGTTCCGCTTTTTTATATTCAGTGTAATGTAATTTGTTAAAAAACTGATCCATCAGGTGCAGGTTTAGAGTTGAAGCACAGCATGGGAAGAAGCATCTTACCCACTTTCACGGTAACATCAATCACTGGGGAAAAGCCAAAGATGGTGTATTCCTCTCTACTTTAATTGATGGCTCTGTTGAGTAGTCGAAAGGCATTAAATTACTGATGTTTCATGTGATTGAACGTCAGCTGTCAGTCTGTGAGCAAAGGCACGGGTGAAGGAGGAGCGGAGAGGAGATGAGGGTTAGCGTTGTCCTGAGAGTTTGACAACCCATATCATTGCCGGGGTCAGAGTGTAAATGAAGCTGATCGCTCCTCTGGAATGGCAGCCCGCAATAATGGAAGTTTTGTGGGGCACTGAAGATTAATGTTGAGAGACAACAGCACATCATTTCCACCTTCTCCCATTCTGTGGGGCCTATTTAAAAGTGAAAGCATAAAAAATCACTCATGTCCCTTCATTCCTATAAAAGAGTGAGAACAGAACAATTCTATACTCCAAATGATATAAAGAGACAGGGGGAGCGAAAATGCTCAGAGTGGATGTGCAAAATGTGATGCAAAATCCTCGGCGGCGGCATTTTCAATGAAACGTGTGTCGAATGGTAATGTTCAGTCGTTGCGAAGTTATTTCCCTCTATCAGAGCAGATTTCTCTCCACCTCTAAATGACTATTTTAAGTGTGACTATCAAAGGTTTCTCCAGCTGCCTTTGCTGCGCCTAGTGCCGACAGCAGATATTTCTCTCTGTAATTTTTTAAAGGCGACCTATTTCAGGGACTGGGTTGGACTGGATAATGGCTCTGTGTGCGGTCTGAAATTTCTGGGTGGTTTGGAATTTTGTCATTATCGATTGGGCTGTTTTGAGTTTGATGGCGGTGTCTGTTAAAGGGATAGTTAAATTTGATGGTATGCAGAGACACTGGCTTCACTTTTATGAATTTGAACCAACCAAGTCATCACCCTCAATGACCTTTTTTAGCAGCTTGTACATCCCTCCCTGAGAACGTTCGGTGTCTGTGTAGAGAGTGATGCACTGGCACAAAACACTGGCTAATAACAACCGTGGAAGTGGAGAGTTTATTGTGCTTTGAAAATGTGGAGAATTGTGGTTTTACAGTATCTAGAGAAAATACAGATATTTAGCGAGATGTCTTCAATCGATGACAGTTAGACTCTTCTCACATTGTTACAAAAAAAAAAATATTTAACATATAACACTTCTTTGTAACCCTAATATAGTTATTCGTATTAGTTGCTTATTAGAATGAATATTACTAGAATGTTAGCTATTCATTAGTTCTAATTAAGCAAATATTAATGCCTTATTCTACATGACGGCTTTACTGACGAGATGTGCATGAGTTAATCGACGATTAAATCGCACAGCCCTACTTAATCCTACCCAATACCTGAACTTTAAAATTACCGCACTAAATATTAGTAAGCAGCAAATTAAGAATTTATTAAGGGAAGAGTCATAATTAATAGTTATCAAGTGTTACGTACCTAGTTTACAAAGATACACACATACGCCTCTTTAGTATAAATATATCCAAAATCATTTATCAAATATTGTCCAAGTTTGTAATGGAAATGTGGCTACTGTCAATTATTTTCATCATCAGTTTTATTAAATAGTTGTTGCATTTTTATTATTCAATTTAAGAAATTCACTTAAATAAATAAATAAAAAACAATGTTTTTTTTTTTTCTGTGTGTGCTTTTGCAGTAACAGACATGGCGTATAGGAAAGTGCGTGCTGGCCACGGTTCTCTCCGTGTACGAGATCTGGAGAACGAGGAGCTTCACACGGCTTCCTTGGAACTGGAGTGGGACATGGAGAAGGTGCTGGAGGAACCGGGGCTGGACCGCTTCCAGCTGGAGTGTGTGGAGCATCAACCTGTGAGCAGCTCTTCCGGCGGGGGCATGGACCCAGACCTGGAACCAATTCAGCCCTCCGTCTCCCCCCACGGACGTTTTGAGCGTCTCCAGGAGGACCCTAATTACGTTTCTCGTTTCAGCCGGCCGGTACCCAAGGGCCAGAGACGGAATTGGACCTGCTTCGCCAAATACTTGCTGGTAGGGGTGGGATTGTTTGCTCTGGGGCTGCTCATTGGACGATACGCCTTTAGCAAGGAGCAAGTAAAGGTAGAGCCAAGTGCAGACACAGATGTGCTGGAGAAGATTGTTCAGGGAATCACAGCAGAGAAGATACAAGCACTGCACAGGTAAATGCATTATCCTTTCCATCCATTGTACACTCACAGCTTTTTCCCCAGAATGACAGGAGGGGAGTACAGTCTTTTACAGTAATGAATAAATAACAGAAAGTAAAAAAAAGGTTTTGCACCATAGTTGAACAAAAAGTCTGCTGTCTGTTAGAAATGTTTTTTACCCATCGGATGCTGTTGGGGGATATAGCATGGATATAAGGGTGTATGTGGGTGAAAGACGAAAATGTAAAACATTTTCTGTTTAAATTAATTGCTATTTTATTTATGTTTTTCTGAGCCAAAAATCTACATCACACATTTCAGACATATTTACAACAAAAATCTATTTCAATTTAAAACAATAACATTTAATATGCTTATTCTTTGATATATTTAATATGTACAAGTCAGTTACAATAAGTCAGTTATAAGCTTGTTGTTTGAATTTTTACTTGGGGTGGGCATGGATAATTTTTTTTTAATCTATATTAATTTTAAAGCCCTATTCAGACGGAACTACATTTACAGGGGGTTGTTAGAGAATGTTTTGTTTCACAGACATACTTTAATCCCATCCGAATCTGCCATGTCTGTGTATTTCTCTCACAATGAGATGTCTGTGATATTATTTTTCACAACGTTTTTCTTTGTGTGTTTTGACCAACACCAACAACCAGATCCTCTTACCGCATGTATGCTATAGTCTGAATGACTATAGCAATGCACCCATACAGAATGCGTAAACACTGAGGTGTTAGTCCTGTCCAAAATGGTACGTGAAAATCATGGGTAACAGGTGATAAGAATCGAAGCTCACACATACAGTAGTTTAGAAAACTAGTCCCGTCCGAATAAGGCTACAGTGCAGTTTCGGCTCGGTATACATCCACGCTAAAATATCAAGGTGAAAGTCATCATAGCTTGCGTAGTATAGACCCAGCTCCCAACACAACTTTGTGAATAGATTAACGGCAATATTTTTTTTTATCACGCAATAAGAGTCTCACGATAACACCGATAACGGCCCACCACTAATTTTTACATAAATACTGTTACACTGAATGAAAACATAACATTATTTAACCAAATTTGACATTTCATTCTCCAAAAACATATTTGAAACCTTAAAAGTATGTACAATTAATGTGCTTTTGTGGACATCAAATTACTTTTACCCATGTATGAACAATGTTATTTTCATATATAAATAAAATGTTGACATCAGAAAAGTCCCCACATTTGAAGAACAAGCTGTCCTCCAACCAATATGCCTGTCTAGGTCATTTGTACAGCTCCCCAAAAATAAAGACCCATCAGAGCGTATACTACAGTTGCGCCCCTATCGGCAATAGGACATTTGCATATTAATGTTTTGTACTATTTTATCTGCTTCGCAATTCGGGATTTGTGTCGCTCAGTTTGTAGGGCGGTGTGTTATAAGATGAGACTTGATCATGGGTTTCAAGTAGGTTTAGGGGAGGGGCTAGGTGTGGTCTTTCGTATTAATATGTTTTAATCATTGTGAGATCGCTGTAAAACGTCCACACACTGCATTAAAACAAAAGACACATTTTGATTGGTAGTGACAGTCATGCGTCATTTCATGACAACAGATGCAACACAACACTGTCATTATTGTTATATACGCTAGAGGGCGCTTACATTTAAAAAGTAAATATAGGTCATAATAAGGTACTTGCACAAACGACCTACAGGGCTTTTTGTTGGAAGACAGGCCCTTGAAGAAACGGTTAAGAAAGTGTAAAGTTGTATAATCCCCACACATTATAGGCAGGTAAGTAGAAGAGTTACAAGAGACCTATGATTGAAGTGTGTCAAGGAGCTGCCAAGTCCTACATGGGGATCAGTATCGTCTAAAAGATATTCAGAGGGTGAAGTGAGGGAACGGTCTAAGAAGTAACTTCAAGGGCGTTCCAGCCAGTGAGAAGTAAAAAGTAGTGAACCATACTGAGAAAGCAGATGCAGGGACAGTGTTTCCTGGGACAGACTCTTTGGGACCTTCATCTTTGAAAAAAAGATGTCCTACAGCCAAAGATGTGCACCGCTTATTCCCACTAGTGACAAAGCAGCCGTGTTCGCTCTGAGCCCAGCTGTGTAGCCTCTGACAGGCAGACTAAAGTCGCAAGCAGGTACTGATGTTAAAATTAAATGCAGACAAACCTCAAGCGATAACACATTGTTTTTGGAGCACGGATCATGGCGAGCATGTATATTCGTGTCAAAAAAGATAACTTGGTTTCCTCTGAACCAAATCCTGAAACAGGCTTTGCGGTAGTGTCAATTTATAATTTATTTTGTCACATTTATATTTCAGGCTGCAGCGCCACCAGCTCGTCTCAGATCCTTTTTTTTTTTGAGCGGAAAGAGCAGGCGATATTACAATGCGGCGAGACTGCAAAGGCGAGAAGTCAAAACATTTTGATGGCTTTATTTACCCCGCATTCATTCAGCTTCTTAATATTCAAACCGCGGCTTGAGGAAATAAATATACATGTGAGGATAATTGAATAATTTTTATTAGAGATGGAGCAGAAATGGTTACAATTTTGAATTTGGAAAATAGAAAGTTCAGTGGCATGCAAATATAGTTGAAATTGAATTGACACTGACTGCCAAACAATGGCCACATAATAATGACTAAAACAAAATTAACGACTTCACTCAAAGCTTTGGCACATCACTGTAGTGCAATTTTGAACAGCATCCATCAAATGCACATAACAAGCAGTTAGACGCAATGGACAGATAAGTCTTATTTACATATTTATTCACATTTGTAATAGTTATGTTTTTTCCTTGCGTCTAACACAGAACTGGATACGGTATGTATGACCACCGGATGCTGTCCAAAGATGCTACGTGTCGAATTGTTGAATGACGTCGTTATTTTTTTATTCTCATTCCATACAATAAGTTTTCTCATAGCTTCATAATATTACTGTTAAACCACTGATGGCAGATGGAGCATTCAGATGACCTCTTTCATACTCTGCACCTTGACAGCGGTAATTGTTTGGCAGTCACAAGCCTCCCAGTTTTCATCCAAAATCTCTTAAATTGTAAAGACTAAGCTTTTAGTGACAAACGTTTCATTTTGAGGTGGAGTATCCCTTTAGTGAATTGACAGTGTAGACCAAGTTTTTGTAAATGCAACACCACCTGCAAATCCACCACCTTTTATTCTCATGGTAGGACAATGTTTTTATTGTGTGACATAAGCATCATCTGGCTGCCCAATAAAACCTTTCCTGGAGGTGCCACTGGGAGACACACTCATCCTGCTCTGTGCTAGTGCTGAAAATCATCTCTTTTAAGTAACATTCTATCATGATGAAGCAGAAATTCTGTAATCATGCCATTTGTTTTTCCCAAAAAAAAAAAAAAATCAGCTCTGCCAAAGCCTCCATTTTCTTTTGGCTTGTGCCCGTGTTTATTTCTCTGATTCTGGCCTAATTTACACATCAAAGGTGAGTGCGGGGGAAGAACAGTTCCAGTAAAACGAGATTAGCCTAAAATCCCATGAAGAAGAAGTGCGTTTCCCACTGTTCGGGTCTCTCTAATGGAGCTCTTTATCTCCTGTTGACACACACTCTAAATTACTCAACGAAATTGATGGAGACAAACTCTGGATACACGTTCTTCATCCAGGACTGCTTGGATGTAGGGTCCTGAGGTCAGACTTAGGAGCGTACTAAAGGAGGAGTCCAGCTACGTCTCTGTGAAGGCAGCGATATTTAAACCAGGACTGGGCCTTAGTTAAATTAAGATATTATATATATTACATATTTTACAAAATTGGTAGCGCACAGGTTTCAAGCAACTAATACCAATGCATTCCAAACGGTATATGAAGATCACGGATGACAGTTGATAAGAATCGAAGCTCACATGTACAGTAGTTTAGAAAACAAGTCCCGAATAAGGCTACAGTGTAATTCGGCTATACATCCGCGCTAAAGGTGAAAGTCACCATAAGAGTCTCGCGTTAACGCTGATAACGGCCCACCACTAATATATATATATATATATTCTTCCTCAGACATTGTAATTACTAGCCCTTGAATTTATTTCAAGCTTCCATGTTGAACTGATTTTTCTCTTGTTGGAGGACAGTGGCAAATCCAATGCAGACACTAGGGAATAGACACGGTTTTGAGTCTCAGCCAAATTGAATTTATATATGCAATCATCCATTAATCAATGCAACTCAAGTCATATTAGCATTGCTGGTGGGGTGCCAGTCATTGATGATACAGAACAAAAGGGCTGCTTTTAGAAATCATTATATCACTCTAAAACAAGAAATACAGTCACTCACAAATACTGCGGATGAGGTCATGAGGGCATGTTAAGATGATGTTTTGCATCTTAATGAAATTTACACAGAAACCTTGTTTTTGTGAGCTAAAATATCCATCTGATAACTACTGTACAGTATATAAACAGTATATATTATATTATATTATATTATATTATATTATATTATATTATATTATATTATAAGAAGCTGTTTGACTGAATTCAGTCTTCAGTTCTGTCAGACTCACAAATGCACATCAGCTGGCTTTTGGTATTTCTGGTTATGATAGTCATGTTTTTTTTTTTTTTTTTTTTTGCAATTACGATAAAAATGGAATATAATCTCACTTTATCATCACTTTTAAAATACAATACACACAGGTACATGTATAGCTATAAGAGTAAAAAAATACCACATTCATAACCTCCAACCTCCCCTGAGCAGTTATCACCTTTTCTCCATATGATAAAATTCTCCCCTCAGAATGACTCTCATAAAGTGAGATAAACTGCCCTCATCGGTAAAGAAAATATGGAATACCTCTCATTTTAACACAGACTGGAAACCTCGAGAAATAACGCATACTATAACACCCATGACATTATGATTGAATGATTTTGAATAAATAGCACTGCACACCATCCTGGGAATATTGCACCCAACTTTAAGAATTGCTGCCGCCTGCATTACTTCTGTCGGGAAACACCGTGGGAATTGAATAATGATACAATTGGATGTCAACATGTCCCATTCTCGAGACAGAAGAATGCTATTATTGTGTGACAGAAGTATCAATAATTGCATGTTTGCTGTTGCAAATGATTGCGTGTGAAAAGGAAATGCAATAAGGAAACACTCAGATATGGCCGGTGTGAATTTGTCACAACTGGTGCGTGTGTGTGCGTTGAGCTAGATGATTGTGCTGCCGCATTATCTTGTTTATATGAGTATGTCTTTGTTTTCTTGCAGTTTGCTGACTCCGCAACGAGCCTTTCTCTGACGGCTAAGTCCCATCGTTACGATACATATGCAGTGGCAGAACAAAATTGATATTCCCTGAGGAGGAAATCAATATTAATAACCGTGTGCTACAACAGCCATCTAATAAGTAGCACTGTAACCTCTTCCCATTGTCAATTCCTTGAAAAATAGGATGCTGGTCTCCTCAAGTTAAAGGTGGAGTTAAACGGAAATGGGCAGCTGAATTATGCTTCATGGTTGTGGTTTTCTCTCGTTTACACCTAGCAGGTTTGATCCTTTCCTAAGTGTAGTCCGCTGTGAAATAACAGCGGCCTGCAACGTTCTCTTGTCTTGGTGGTGAACACAAGCTTCTGGGTGCACTTTGACGCTTCTAGGGTTCTTGCGAGGGCAAACAAATTTCACGAGTTCACGCTTCCTTCGTAATTGCGGTGGAGTGAATATAGTAAGCGAATTTGGCGAGCTGTCTGGGGAGCGAGCCGGGAGAGCGGCGAACTCCGAACCCTAATGGGTGG
>JAUCMU010000013.1:12224687-12237833 GCA_032275025.1 Enteromius treurensis
AAAATGAGAACTGGAAGAATTTATAGTGAACGGGGAATGTTGTGATTGGGCGTAAATGAACGAGGGATGATTAGAAACGAGCGGCCAGCTGTGTATGATTACTTATACCGCGATTCTCCCGAAACCATGTTATTAGCAGAACATGTACTATAGTGTAGATGACTGTTTAAGACTTCCTGACCACTACATGGTTTCCACTGGACAAGGATTGACTTGCTGGCTGTGGAAAAACATTCCTGTAAAACGAATTGATTTGAAAGGTGAATATCTTTTATGCCCAGCCTATTGTTGAGTATTGAATGTATGCTGTTCATGGTTATATCTCCTATAATGAGTAAACACTCTTGGCAATGAGTTGTGGTGGAGTTTAGTGATGTAGAATGGAAGGAAAATCTCTGCACATTGGTTGGAGCAAATCTGATGCAATTAAGGTGTTCGCATGCATATTATAATACGATTATGGTTATGTTTGGCAAATTGTGTTTTTGTGATGTAAAGTTTAATTGCAATATTGCATAAATCTCATTATAATGAAAGGAGAATGCAAGTCATTGAGCCTCCTAGACACCATCAAAACATTAGTCCATCAATCATTCCAGGTCAACCAGTCGTGAGAATCTGAGGCATGGCTAAAGCATCAGGCTTAGCCATAACCTTAACTGACACTTTACATTCAAATTTTGGCAGGACATAGGGGGGCTTGTGACTGTCCCATTGACTATCAAGTAAATTGCGCTGTCAAGGTCCAGAAAAGTATGAGAGACATCGTCAGAATAGTCCATCTGCCATCAGTGATTCAACTATAACATTATGAAGCTACAAAAAAAACTTTTTGGATTATGGCGACCAAGAACCAGATTCAACTCTGTTATCTCATAGGCTATCATTGCAGTTTATTCTAACCACGAGCCACCCACTTTGACAAGAAGAGACCACCTGACATTAATATTTATACATCTGACAGTCACCCAACTCCCAATGCATTCAAGATGTGCGTTTTTCTCAGTTCATGCATTCCTTGGGAATCAAACACATGATTTTAGTATTGCCAGTGAAGTGAACTGCTGCTTGGGACAGGAATGAGCCTGTTGTCATTTAAAGTAATAAATAGAAGTTTGTTGATGTGCCATTAGAGGTGAACATATATGAAATAAATTATACAGTATTAGAAGACAAATGTTTAACAATAAAGCCATGAGTTTACCTGCACATATGGCACTTTTTGCATTGAATTCTTAGATGTGGCATTTATAAAAATAGATTGGACAAAGTGGCCTCTTAATTGACCCTTCACAAAGACCTGTGCCCTTTGTTACAGTTGCCATGTTCATCTTGCCATATCTCTCTCATGCCACAGATGTTCTCTAAAAAACACACCACAGAGCTGAATGTAAACAGGTATCGTGCAGACAGACCAGACAGAGACGGTTACTTCTGGTATGAAAATTTTGTCATATTTTTTAAAAAGAAATTCAAACAATAAATACCTTTTTTCGCTCTGCAATGTGTCATGTATTGCCACAGTTTGATCATTACTGTACATTAACCTATTATCTGTTCCTCTTTACTAGATATTTCATAAAATAAACACCAGTTGTGTTATTCTGTAATCATTCTCTAGTCAATAGAGTTATAAAAAAAAATTGTTTTCAAAGGAAACAACGTTTCCTTTAGCAAAGGAATTCCTCTTGGTTTAGATCGAAATCTTCCGAATTTTTTCCGGATTGTGCTTCTAATTCATGACTGGCATTTTGTTTTGTTCTCTCTCCTTGCTCGTCACTAATCATGTAAATCCGACACATTACGTCATTTGCCAGGACTGCTTGCGGTTTCCACAGTCAGCAGAAGTAAGAGAAAAGTGTTTATTATGGTTGAAATATGGCTATTTATTGTACAAAAATGCATGAATTTGCTACATGTGGCCTTGAATCACCCCCGGAGCCATTTGAAGGATGTTTTATTATGAAAATGTTATTTCACATCTTCTGAAGTGTAACTGCTATCATCCGTTTAAGCCTATTCAAAGGCTCGGAGGGGTTGGACAATTTTTTATACAACTCCAATTGGATTTGTCTGAAAGAAGAAAGTCACATACTCCTACGATAATCCAAAAGTAAGTAAAAGACAGGACAATTTTCATTTTTGAGGGAAGTAACCCTGTAACTATACCCTAGTTTGATGCATTTTCGGAGAAACTAACTAGTAAGTCATGAATGTTTCCCAAAGACATAAGAACTTTGCCGACAGACCTTTTGACCATAGTCGGCTAACTACTGTATGCTTTTGGGAAACACACACTCATAACTGGCAATTTTCAAGCTTGCAAGTCAGCACTTGTCTTTCTCTCTCTTTCAGATGAACTGTGGGGTGAGACAGTGCTAATGGTGTGAGTCCTGGGGACTGTTAACCACAGAAACCGAAAGGTTTTTCATTTTTAACACTAATCAAAAAAGTACATTTGAT
Source organism: Enteromius treurensis (assembly GCA_032275025.1). Lineage (NCBI taxonomy): Eukaryota > Metazoa > Chordata > Actinopteri > Cypriniformes > Cyprinidae > Enteromius > Enteromius treurensis. Next base: position 12,227,151 of record JAUCMU010000013.1, read on the forward strand.
GGACAGAAACAACAAGACTGAAAGTGCTATGCTAATAGGAAAAGTCTTTTTTGTGAGGGATAGAGCATTTGGACCAATTTGTTAAGTTGCTCTAAAAGAATCAAAATCTTTTTTTCAGTGATACACAAATAACCTGAGAAAAACGAAATGATTGGTTAGTGCCTTTCTGCACTTATTAAATTAGATAATAAGCCCACCCTCTCACATTGCCTCACATCATTGGCCCAACAGTGCAGTTGATTTCCTTCATATCGTGATGGCTGGCAGCCTGGCAGGGGAACAGCTATTTAAAGTAATGAACTTTTTCAAAGCTTTATCTCTGGAGGCATACCACGAATGAGCCTCGGTGTGAGCCCTGAACCAAAGCGTTGCAGCCTCCCAAAAAACGTTTAAAGTTAATTTTCGCGACATGTCAGGAGTATGTGAGGAGGTGTAATAGTGCATTGTGGGCCATTAGAAGTCACAGACACTCTCAACCACCCTCCGCTTGTAAGGCGTGTGACATTTAACACTGATTTATCAGAGGATTACCAAAGTGACTCTCCAGGTCGTGGGAGTTATTAAGGAAGAAGGTGACACACAGGCTCCAAATGCATTGCCACATGCAGGCAAACGTCCCATAATTCATGCTGGCCTCCACTAGTTCTGCACCAGCTATGACCCTGACAATGTGCAACTGCTTCATTATTATGCTACATAGATGTAAATTAGTGAAGTCTGAGGGGTAAATTTACTAAACACTTGCATTCCTTCTGTATCCTTTAATTTATTGCATTCAATTACCACCAAAAAACCTAGCTTAACCAGGCGATATCTACACAGAGCTAACAGCCATAAGTATTTAATAATAGTTTTTGTTACTCTTTTCAGCCCTTCTTTGTATGTAAATTAGTCTCATAGTCTAGAATTTATAAACAAAATAAATTCCAGTTTACAGCTAAATGTACCAAATTTGACATTAGTACTGTTTCAAGCATATCTAAAGTCAATGAAGTCAAATGTTTTGTGTATATGTGCTGTCCATGAGGAATTAATATATCTGGGTAGACTTTGACATTCAAGATATGGCTTTAAACTATAATGCATAGTATCCAAACCTAGTTTTACCCTAAATAAGTGTATTTTCTGTACTCCTTGTCCACCCATGAGAATATCTAAGAAACATAATATCTCAACATTTGTATTTATTTATTTAATTTTTTTCTGTGGTTTTCCAGAAGCCAGAAACAGCGATCAGATACGTAGTGTTCTGATAAGGAGTGCCGCCTCAGATCAGCCTGGGGCAATGTCATCAGTATACTTACCTCCTTATTTAGCCATGGCCACAGATCTCAGATAAAGCGAAGTGCACAGGATACAGCATCCAGATAACAGCATAATGTTTTCAACATCATGAAGTTATCTCTTCCCCTTTTACGACCTTCATAGCAAATTAATGTCAGTTTGACGCAACATGTTTTCCTACTATATCGAATTGTGGCAGAAGTCACCTGGACATTTGGAATGTTTCTAATACGAATCGTTGACATTTTTCATAAAAGTTCAGTAATTTGTGTGAATTAAACCAATTTCAGCTTTCAGCCTTGACCCTCAGGCTCTGCAAATCCTCAAAGCGCAATAGAAATGATATGAATAGAATGATATCTTTTTTAGTTCCTGCTGTGATTACACACTTTTGTGGTAATTGCGGTTTGTTTAGTGAGAGGGATTCAATTGTCCTTGGCTAAATGTTGATGTTTGTAAGTGGAAGTTTTTAAAAATAACTTTTTTTGGAATTGCACCAGTTCTCTTGCTGTGAAACATCTGTTTGCACAGGTGTTCGTGTGTGTTTGTTTGGGGGGTTGAGTGTGTGTGTTTGTGTGATGTGAGTAAGGGTATAAATCTTGGTTGAAGAGTGTAGCATTTGCCAGCATATGTAATGACAGACCATAGCTGAGCACTAGACAGACATTGGCTCTGAATTACAGTTAGTTTGATTCACACAAGCATAATAAGAGCTTTTTGACTCTGATGTCATTTCCCCCAGTGGATCAAACATATGATCTATTGACCCTCTATTGATTTGGTTGTAATCTTGCCTTATTGATCCTTTTTGTAAAGGTCCTGAATGTACAATTTTTACATGATGGTCAATAAAACAGGTAGAAAAAGCCATATATATTATTACATTGAAAGAGCCATAGCTATTTCTACTAAAGTTAAATAACACACACACACACACACATGTATGTTTTTATTCAGAAAGGACGTGACACTGAAGGCTAGAAAGCTATTTTTTTTAATGACACAAAACATTTATAAACATAATAATAATACATGTTTTGCTAAATGTAATAATATCTAAATATGTTTAATAAAATCTGTTTTAATTAACTTTTATATGATACATACTGTAAGTGCTGTAAAATGATTTATTACAATTAATTTTGTTTATATAAATGTGTTTACTGTGTATATTTATTAGGTATATATATAAACACACAAACATGCTTGTATATATTTACGGAAAAATATGTTACGCCTATACAGAAAACATATTTATATATAATATAAATTATATGAATATAAATATAAGGATGCAAAGTTTTTTTTAAAATATATGCTGCATGTGTGTATTTATGTATACAAAATAAATGTACACAATAAACACATTATGTAACCTTAAGCTTTTATTTTGGATTCGATGAATCACGAGTAATCATTTGACGACGCAAATAATAAGAGATGTCTCAATATGATATTTAACTGTTTAAATGTTTTAAACAATTTGACTGTATTTAACAAATATTTAATTGTCTGCAGTTCAGACTTGAAATACATAAATTAGATGTACAAATATTGTTTGTAGGATTATTTTTGTAAATTTGGTCACAGCATTCCTAGCACCGTGGTGGCAAGCGATTACTCTCATTTGTTGAGCTCTCATAATGAAAGATGGCAGCAGGCAGGTTGTGTAGTTCCGAGGGGTCACACGCCAGCTGAACAACTGCCTTTAAGAGGACCAGAAATGCTTACAAATAAGTTTCTCCAGGTATTCTCAAGCTCCTCTGTAAAGTTTGGGACCTGCAGGGAGCCTGCTTGAGTGTTGTTGACCATTCGGTATGTGGACCAGTGTGATCAGTTGGTCTTAGGCTGTTTAAAAGATTCCGTGGGGGAGTTTCTTTCAAAGCCACCTGCGGGACACATCACTTCCACTCAGCTGTCTGATGGCCCACGGCTCTGACCTTTTGTCTGATGCCTGTCTGTCTTGTCAAGTCGTAACAGTGTTAGAGAACAGAGGCTATGTATGGTTTGACCTGACAGAAACAAAGGAATGTACGTGTATATGTGTGTGTGTGTGTGTGTGTGTGTGTGTGTGTATTGGCCTCCACAAATGACTTTAAACTGTATTTTTCACACAACAGAACAGACAATAATAAACACAGAGCACTATAGAACTTGATATAAATTAAATTACCAGCTCAAGCTGGTAACTACTGTAGCTGTTTGATCAATCAACCACTCAAAACCAAAAACCAAGATGACCTACCAGCTTAAAAAAAAAATTCCAAAAAAAGAAAAAAAAAGAGGGTTAAGAGAAATAATCAGCAATAAGAATACAATAATAACAGCAAGATTTTTAAATGCACCTCAAGGCCATTTTAGCACTTAAAATGCTGTCAACATTTCATACAAATAGCTAGACGCTAAAATTTGACAACTTAGCATTTATTTATTTGTTTGTGTGTACAGTGTGGTCAGTTGCCTTATGCAATGGCGTACTTACATCTGCGATCTCTAAATTACATTACCTCAGCGATCCTGCACCATCAAACAGTATTTGTATTATGTTGCAGTGTGCATCTTGTGCCTTATTCAAACTGCACTTTTGCATTTCAGCAGTTAATGCAGTCACGATGTTTAGTTTTGCCATTAAAAGTTATGCCACCAGCCAGATATAATTGTATCACAGTTCATACAGTATCTACATTATATGACCCTAATATACCACTGAGACTTATGTGGTTAGTTAACATCATGTTTTCAGGAAAGCAGCTACAAAGAATATGTTAGTTCATAGCAGAATCGTTCAAAGCGATTATCATGTAACCATTTTTATCACGTACATTTTTAAGAAGCATTATGTCAATGTTTGGCTGAAGAGATATGTCTTTTAGATTTAAATAGTGGAACAATGTTTGTTCTGAAGATGAAGAAATGTTTTATGGAGTGGAAAGACGTTAGTTAATGATTCTCTGTCATCATTTAGTCGCACTATGGTGTTTTCCTCTGTAGCTTTGTTTACATGCAAAGTTTGAATTTAACATATGCACAAAACTTCAATATTGCATAAAACATTTGCAAATAATACCCCGTTTCCGAGTCAAAGACAACTAAATCATCACTTCCTGATTAACTGGCACTAGATATCACTTAACACAGAAAAGTATGACTTAATAGGAATGAAAAACGCATTCAAAAGTACATTCATTCACTTAATATAACAATTTCATGTGTGATAAATTACTTGCGCCTCAAAGTGACTAGATGAAACCCAATAAATGCTTATAGTTTAGATGTTGGGTAGGATTAGGGGTGTAATTTGGTCATGCAAGATATATACTTTAAAAGCAACAATAAACAGCCAGTGTTCTTTAATAGGCAAGCTAATAAGCAGCTAGTTGATAGTAGACATTGGTCCCTATTCTAAAGTGCCACTTTCATTTAATGAATATCCGTGAAGATTACTGATACTTTTCCAGAATCCTCTGTTGCAAGGATGTCATAGGGGTGATGTTTTGGTGGTACAACATAAAGTCACTACAGCAGTGTCAGTGTCTGTTGCTTTCCTTGTTGGCAAGAACCCAAATCGTGTCACCGTATTATATCCTCACTGGGTGATTGAAAGATGCTTGCTTCAAGAAATGGACACATCGGATCCACATTTCTTCACTGATTACCCACTCTGGAATTCCAGCTGGCTAGGGGAGACACAGGTCAAAGGTCATCCTGATAGAATCATCTCTATCTTGTCCCGAGTGAGTTAACTACATGGTGGTATATGCTTGATATGGTGTATATATAACGTAGCTGATCTTCAACTGTATTCGTTGTTTCTCCATTATTCTCGAAATTCCCATCATGCCATAGAGCAAGACGTAGGTGTTCTTATGGAGATGAGGGAAGCAGGGGACCGGTAGAACTCTGCCAGCAACAAACAGATTGTGTATCCATTTTTCATTGCTCCTCTATGTCAGCCGAGTCGCTGGCTTGTCATATTAACAGTTGCCGAGCCACTGCACCCAGCCAACGTGCTCCAGGCCAACATGCATTTAGTACATCCACATGACAACTGGTATTAACAAACGAAAGCGGTTTTCTCTTTTTTCCTTCATTTCTAATTCACAGATGTTAATCGTCCCTTTATTTAGCTATTCCGGTTGAAGTGCACAGCATGTAGGGTGAGAAAAAGTACTAATATTCATGAAATATTTACCACAACAAGATGACGTGATTTTTGTTGTTTTTCATGGAGATTGTTTTATATGCCTTGTTTTCCTTGTTACTTCAAAAAGGAGAAAGTGCACTAAATGATCTTTCTACACTAAATATAGTTATGGAACATTTGTGTTATAAGGAGAAATCACCGGTATGACATTTATTTACCATACAACATTATTTACCGTCTCATGGCAGGCACATTTGTTAATATACATATTTTTCAATTAAAGTTCTGCCAATTAAATCTTACAAAGATGGAGTAAATAGTTTATTTTTTTCTTTGCAGGAAAGCTTTATGTTAAAGGTTTGCGTAAGCTGTTTTCAAGGTCACATTCTCAGACTCTAATTAATGGTTATTTATCCCTCACGGATTTAGTAAGCACAGAAATCTGACTGAACATGTGGTAGCACCTAGAGGTGTGGCATTTAAATATACATGTTCTCATAAAAAGGTGGTGTTAAAGCTGGTGTTGTTTATGTATGCAGTGTCTCTAGTGCCCTACATTAGGCCAAATCATCTTAAATTTGAACTGTATTATGTGTTAAACTCACTAGAGGGCACTATGGTGAATCATGCCAGGGTCTGGAGGATATTTTTCCACTGCAGGTCTCCTTTTTTATATTAGAGTAGATGTGTGCTAACCAGGCATATCCTTTTAAGTGATACATGTGTAATTCATGTTTTCAGTAGTTGGGGGTCCATCATCAGTTGGTTATTGAAAGGAAAGAGGCAGCTCTAGTGAGTTCGGAGAATGTTTTGCTACGTGCTACGTTAAAATGGAGATTTAGAGAGGGGTATTGGGATATCCCTAGAGTTACTGTGAGCTGCAGAAGAACTGAGTTTGATTGTGTTCAGTACCTAAGAGACATGGGAAAGATGGTAGGCATCGTCTTGAGAAGGTGCAGTCTTATATCTGTGCCTGAAGGAGGTAGAATGCTAGCAGAGAGGTTATTTTTTCATGGAACAAATTTGTCATTTAAGCAAGAGTTTTCTTATGGGGATTAAAATAATAGATCACTTAAAAAATATGTATTTCTCCAAATACTATTTTTTATATTGTTTCAAACCTTTATGGCTGACTATATTCTGTAGAACTGAAAAGGAGATAGTCTGAATAATGTGCTGTTTGCTCTTTTCCATGCAATGCACTGAAAAGAGACTGGACTTACGTAACTAAAACATGAAGTAGCAATGCCTGATTGGTAAATTAATACCACTTTAGATCTTGTCGAAGAATTAGTTCTTAATTCAAGAATCTGACTAATGTTAAATTACTAACTGATCTGGTCACAGTGGTTAGTAAGGGAACTTTGTTAAAAAATGAGTAATATTTATAAGTGAATAATGGATATAATTGCAGTATTCAAATGGTTATTGTAGAACTTCAGAAAACTTGGTATAAAAATACATTCAATATGTGGCACTTTGTATGATTAAATCTTTTTCTGAAACTTGAAAGGTCTTGTTTCCATTCATTGTAAAAGCATGGGAAATAGTGAGTGGCACGTCCTGAAGAAATAAAATGGTTTGGGTCTGGAAAGACATAAAGGCAGACTTTTAATGTTTTCACTTTTTAGTTTTAAGATAGTAGCAGCCTGAATCTGAATTTGGGAAGAAAACAGGAGGACTTGATTTTGCATTTTTAACAAAAAAAACGTTGAATAAAGTTGCTTAATTCAAAATGGCATTTAATGATTTAAAATCAGATTCCTTAAAAAACATCTCATCAAGACTCACCAAGGATGTAAAAACAAGCAAAAGAAAGGAAAAAAAGATATGCATGGAATATTGGGATATTTGGATCCGAAGAAAATGTTGTTTAAGTGCCTGAAGCGAATGAGCATCTTGGTTATTCTCCCACTTCTGGAGAGCCAACCTTCACCCCAGGGCCTAAATATCCTCTGTGCGTTTACAATGACAAACCCCATGTAGCGCTCTCGTTTGAAGTGTGCATGGCTCAAGGGCTGTGGAGATTGATAGCGATTGCCACACACAAAAATATCTATCTAGGCCATCAAGGCAGGAAGTATTCTCTGCCTTATCTTGTCAAATAAAGGGCAGCATTGCTCATTTGAGTGAGATGGTGAGTACTGTATAAGCACATTTGAAAATGTGTTTGCTAGAGATATGCTGTATAATTTAGATTTAAACAACAGATCTAAATAAATACAATGCCCTGCTTGTAGAGCGAATGGCTTTGAAATATGTTTTTTGTTATTTGCACACCTTTCAGTTACCAAATGTGTTTTTTCTTGTTTAAGTATAGTTCAAAAAGCATAATTTCAATAATTCCCACCTACTCTGGAAGTATTTTAGCGTACACTTTCATTGCACTTGCACTTACCTTTCACTTATTTCAAAATTCAGAATCCTTTATGGAGAAAATGAATGGGTTCAACCAAACGGTTTAACCATTTTTTCTTTGTCTGACATTTTTGATATTTTTTTTTCCCCTTCATCTTTAGTAAAAGAGAATGTACACGGAAATTCTACTTTAAATTGTGTTTTGTAAAGTAGCTTTGAAAGTGCATTTGATTATTTAAAATGACAGACAAGCTGGTGCTTGTTCCCTCAGCAGCCCAGATTTACTCAAAGTCCTTTAATCAAAGTCACACTTTCAGTACGCTTCCAGACTATGAAGTGTTCTCCTTGTTATAATTAGCCCAAAGAAGCATGCTTTCATCCAGCCTAGTATGAATCAGGGCTTGAGTGATCACGTCCAAAAGGCATAATGAGGTCAAGACTGTACCTCTTAGTGGCATTTTAACAAGACTTGCGCACCAATGGCCTTTGTTACATCATCGGGTGACATTTTGTTACCCTTGTTGTGTTGTTGGAAAGAACCACACGTTCTCTGATTCTAAAGCGACACGTGCACACAAGAGAACATGGTTTTTCCCACTTGTGTTACCCAGTTGCTTCCTCTCCCATTAAGACATAGGAATGAGTGGGTCTTCTTAGAGACCACCTGACCTTTATTTCAATGGCGGGATGGCAATATTTGTGATGGAGAGAGTGAGAGCAGGGCTTGAGCGGGAATGCTTAGGTCTCTGAATGCGAAAGTGGCTGAAGATGAAAGAGCGTGGAGAGGAAAGGATTGCAGATGTGGTCTAGCGCTCCAGAACTGACCTCATTAGCACGTAGGTGCTTTTTCATACCAGGCTATAATAAGCGTGCAAAGTCTTTCCTGGTGCCGCTCTCTCACATGGTGTTGTTTTTATGGTTTTGGTCATGACTGATGCTGACATAGAATCTATAGAGATTCAGTTTTTAAAAAATGCAGGGGAAGAATTTGCTCTGTTTTGAAAAGCTTTCATGCTGCAAATAAAGGCAACTGCCTTCCAATGCCTCATAGTTTAAAACAGCGTTTTACAACGAAAACTATCCTAGTCTAAACTGGCATTTACATTGCGTATCTGAAAAGGATCTCCATCTAGTCTATACTACTGAAGATGCGTGTCACATGACCATTCGTATGGGTTATAACCATAAATATGGATAGGTGTATCCTTACCGTGCTGAAAAAAAACAGCATATGCTGGTTAGGTATATTTTATTTTAAACCATCAAAGGACCAGCTCAAACCAGCATCCCAGCATCAAAACACACCGTACCAGCATACAGTATGCTGTTTTTTTTCAGCAGAGTATTATTTGGGAAGCGAACGGGTCTGTGTGCTTGGAGCGGTCAAATGGAAAATCTACCTATAAAGGTCTATGGGTACAACAATGAGCATGATGTTATTGCTTAAAAAGTCATCAAGGATACACAGAACGATTGTGGGTAGCCACACCATTGTTGTCCAAAAAGTCTCCGTTTTGGTAAATTGAAACTCAAGCCTGGAGTTTTCAAACTAAAATGGGGTCTGCAGCGTTTTCAAAACTATCTGTTCTTTCTATATGAATCTTGTGAGTTTTTACGTGAAAGGTTTTGCTACAAATTTGCTGTGAGCACATATTAAAAAATATGACCATAGATAAAAAAAAAATCGGTTTTAGTTAGTTTTGAATAAACTTATTTCAGTTTGTTACAAAGTGTTGGGAACCTGCTTTAAAATGTTGCTTACAGAGGCAGCTTGCTTGGTTTAAAAAACCAAGCAGTTGTGTCCATAACTAACTGAAGTCATTGCCACTATCTCTGCATCTGGGCTACACAGTTACCTTTCCTAGCCCTGGGTTTTAATTGTTTCCCCCTGATGATGACATTGATTAATCTTTCGCAATGCTGAAACAGGTTCCCAGAGGGTTCTGAGCAATTGTAGTGTGCCGCAAACCCAGCCAAATGAGTTCCCTTAAAATGATGAAGAGATTAGCACACAATATCTGGAACTAATAGAGGTGTTTGAGCATTAGAAAACAAATAGCAAACAAATTCCAGACTATATCAAATGCGCATTTATTACGAAATAGTGTTTCTTTTAAAAGAGCAAAGTGCATTACCTATTGTTTATGCTTTTAATGAAATGATAATACATATCAATAAACATAATTTAACCACAAGGTTAACATTGGCTTTTCATAACTCTGGTATAATATTCAACATAGATTTTTAAACACGTTTGCTTTATGTGCGTGAACAAGCCTCATTTGATAAAATCCTATACTGAATCAAGACTGGATTAAGCTGCTCTATCCATATGGGTTCCTTTTATGGTGTCTTTAAGAACTTTTTGAAGTTTTGACTGCATGGACCTTAAATGGAGAGGCAAATCTCTTCGGTGTCATTAAAAAATCCCCAGTCATGTTTTGAAAATGAAAGTCATATGCATTTGATATGAAATGGGTAATTGATGACCGAATTTTCAATTTTGGGGATTCCTCCCTTTAGGACCCTGCTAACTGCAAAAGTTATGAATCTGTATATTTTCTGATATTGAATATTTTTTTCCGCATTGCTGTTTTCTGTATTTTAACATTTTCTAAATTTCACTTTAGCAAATCAAAAAACATATTCATTGTAATGTTGTGGTTACTAAATTTACAAACTATTCATTTATTTACAGAGTTTACAATCAAAGCCCACTGATTTCTGTACTCACATTAAATAACATTTACAGTTTTTCCCAGTCGCTTTGGTGCATTTTTCACAACAGTTAATGCATTTCTCAAAACTATTAGTGCGAAATGCAAAACCTAGTTGATAACCTGCAAAAGCGTGTCACTTGCTCAAAATGGATAGTTCATTGCTCAAAAGCAAGTATT
>JAUCMU010000013.1:12282336-12300291 GCA_032275025.1 Enteromius treurensis
TGCTCTCGCCGCGCGCACCACGAGCTCTGAGCGCAGCACGTCAGCGAGCGCACCATTTGAAAAAAAAAATGCGGGTCAGGAAGCGGGTCGGGTACAATATTTTCTCTTTTTTTTTTTTGCGGTCCGAGTTGCGGGCGGGTTAGTTGACAACGTCGGTCAGGTTCGGGTTGCTTACACGTTGACCCGTGCATCACTGACGTATATTACAATTATGATCCATCACAAAACATACCTATATCAACATAATAAAAATGTGCCAGGGTTCATGTAATGAACCTGTGTTTTAGTGACGCTCAGTGGACATTCCTCTTTAAAACTGTGGGGGAAAATGCAGTAAGGTACGTAAAAATTGTGTTGCACAAAATGTGCACAGAGGTGCAGATTTTATGAGAACAGGCTGGTATTTACTCTTGTGAAGTCTTCTCTTGACTCTAGATGGTGACAGTTACACGTCTACCTCCTGGAGAGTGTTCTTCACTGAATGTCGTGAAATGGTTTTTCTTTGCCTTGCAGAGGATTCTCTGATCATTATACACACACTTATCCAGAACATTTAACTGTTTAACCAATGTAGAAATCATAAAAAAAAATAGCCTACAACTGTCTACGGAACAGCTTTTAAATTAGTTGTCCAATGAATTCTGGTCCCTTGAAAAAGGGGGAGGTACATATTAAAAAGCTGTAATTCCTTAACATTTCCTCCAATTTTTATGAGAATATCCTCAAATTAAAAAGCATTAAAAAAGCCCATATTTCTACATAACTAGGTCCCACTTTATACTAAGTGTCCCTAGTGCCTGTGTACTTCCTTAGTAACAAGATGTGTATGTAGAATGTAACCACAGTGTAAGTACAACCGGTACATAGTATCTACAGTTGTAGTATTACTGTATTACACACGTAACAACCCTCAGAATGTTATGTATGTACAAATGTGTAACAGGACAAACAGCACTTTTTGCTAAATAAAGTGTTACACTTTATATTAAATAGACAATTGCTATGGATTTAGCATGTAATTACTCTGATGTTACACAGCAGTGGACAGTAAATTAGGCTTTACATATAAATTGGGGTTGGTGTCCAGAATGTTACACTTTAAATTAAGCGGGCAGTTCCTGAGGAGTTACTCACGACTACTTAGTAAAGTGAAAAAAGTGTTGTTACCAATTAGAGTTGTGGCGTTCGCGAACGAACCGATTCTTTTAAACGGCTCATAAACATGAGCGATGGGAGCCGAGTCGCGGCTGGGGGGGAGCCGTTTTTTCTGTCGTTCTTTTTTTCCTATGCGTGTTTCACACAGATGCACACAAATTAGCTCCTAGGCCAGACAGAAGAGTTAAAAGGGTGCTACTGCCTAACAGCATCAGTGTTGCCAACTATTTCCAATGAAAAGTAGCTAAAGCTTGCCCGAAAAGTAGCTAAATGTTGCAAGATGATGTCACGCACTAATTTGCATATCAGTGATGTCTTCACATATTATCTGACAAGCGTAAGCCCGTCATGTCTCTACTCTCTGAGTATTATATTATATTAAAACATTACATACAGATGCATCCTTATTAACATATTACTTTGTGTGATGACGTCATTGCGTAATCACAGAGCAAAGTTACATCTTTATGTAGTATACTAAATAATGTTTTCTTAAATTGACTGGCCATCTCAGCAAAAACATTATTTGAAATATGTCCATTTAAATTTGTATGTAAAATATAGCCGACTATTTGTAAAAGTTTTTTTTTGCTTACAAATCTCACCTCTTCATTCCTCCCAGTGATTATTTACAGGATAAACTGAGATGCCCCCAAGCTGGCTTCTTAAAACTGACTAAATTAATAAAGAGCCATAAGTTCTTTTGAAAGGCTTTTTGAAAGGAACGGATCACCAAGATTCGGATCCCCACAAAGAGCCATACATCCCATCACTATTGCCAATGTCCTGTTACATATTTGTACTTAGAGGGTTGTTACATGTGTGTAGTTACAGAAATATTACAGCTGTAGATACTATGTAGCAATGTGTACTTACACTGTGGTTACATACTACATACACATAGTTACTATGTAAGTACACAGGAATTAGGGACACTTAATATAAAGTGGTACCCTTTTTTTTTTTTCGAATAAGGCCAATAACTTCAGACGAAATCAGACGTTAGTGCAGAGATGTTGTTTGCGCTGTGTGAACATGATGATTACTGTAGTTCTAGACTAAATGGAGGTGAGTCATTACAACAGTTGGGGGAGTTGGAGGATCCAAATGTGAGGCTTTATTCACAAACATGGTTAAAACAGGCGGGGTCGAGCACCAGCAAACAATGTAATCCAAGGCAGAGGCAATAAAGTACTCCAATATACAAGCAGAGGTAAAGGCAGTCAGCAATTAATCAAAAAGCAAGGAAAAAGTCCATTGGTCAAAAACAGATAAATTTGGAAACTAGGAACAACCAGGACATAAGACAGAAGTTCAGCACATGACAAGATCATATGACGGGCCAGGAACCCATGAGTCCAGAGAACAATAGCAAGTTTGATTCAGCTGTGAAATAGAAGACAACAGTATCACCATTTAACTCAAATCAGTTCAAGTTTTGTTCCAGTCCAATAGTGCCACTGTCACTGCCAATGAGTTATCAGGTGGCAACACCATCAGAAAAAAAGTTATGCTGGTTTGGGGTGAATGCTTCTGTGACGGAACCAGGTACAGGCATATGGTTCACTTCTTTACTTTAAAGGCACAGTTCATCCTAAAATAACTATTATGTCATTGATTACTTCCACTTATGTTGTTTAAGACCTTTGTTCATCTGAACACAATATGATTTTGTTGATGAAAAACGAAAGGTGGTAAGGACGTCATTCAAATAATCCATAAAATCAGTGCGCGAAGCTTAATTTAAAAAAACTGTGAGAATACTATGACAGTACCACAATGCAGTTGTCTCATGAGATTTCTGTGTGCTTGAAACTTTGCCTTTGTGAAAGTCTGTCTGTACATTTATACATTTTTATATTTGATGTAAATTTTGTCTAAGCATCCACTTTGAGCAGTTTGCCAGTGATGTGCGTGCATATGTTTTGATACGGCTGAACTCAGAGAGCACAGATCAACAATTATGTCCAATGGAAATGTAGTGAAATGTAGTCAGACAAACATATTCTTGCAATTTTCTAATGATGAGTCACTGTATAATTTGGTAAGTAGTACGCTCCTTCACAAATGATTAGCCCACATTATGACCTTGAGTGCAGCTGGGTACAAATGTCTTTTTAAAATGCAGTTAAAAAATGTTTTAGAATTTAGAATATTTTTAAATTAAACATTTTTCAATGGAAAATATTGATGACACATACTCTTAAATTAATGTAAAAAGGGGTTTAGTTCATCTTTCCACTTAGATTTTTAAGAAATAGTGTAATACAAACAAAAAAATGTAAGTTATGAGCATACTTCTGGACCCATGCACAAGTGTGTGCTTGTCACTTTCCAGCTCTGACTGGAACATGTGCTTCTACAACCTGTCTTCTGTCACCAGCCCAATGTCCAGCGATCAATGTCTGCAGAAAACCTGCAGCAGCAACACGAGCACCATCGATCCCGCAGAGAGGAAGGGACGCCTCTCCCCCGGCACTCTCCCACCCCTCCAGTTCTCTTTTCAGTCTGAAAGCTCCCAGCCGTGACCCGCTCCAGGCCGGTCCCAAGCCTCACTTCTCTTCCATTAACCGGATCAAACGCTCTGAAGCTAGTAATCTGTGCTCTATTGATTGGGCCGAGCTTTGACCACTCCAGAGGTTTCAAATCATTTGTTTCCATCTGTCTCCCCTCTTTCATTCCATTCCCTTTCAATTAAGGCTCACTGTAACACTAAAACGTGCTCTAATTGCGTCAGCGTCTCCCTGCCAGGGAAATGAGACATTAGCCGCAAAAGTACATACTATGTGAGCGGCAAACTTTCCAACAACTCTTTGCGTTTTACTCCCTGTTTTAGGAGGCTGGTAATTCATTGTAGGTGGCTTTGAAAAGATCTAAAATGTTTCGACATAGTCCTGAATGGCATTTATTCATTATTGTGTGTGAGTGTGTGTTTTGTTCCAGTATATCAGGCGGCCAGATCCATCATCCGTTTATTCACCATAAAGAAATCAAATCGAGAAAGGGTCCAAATACATTAGTGCTTTCTATGAACGTCTGTGGGCTTGTGTTCCCCTCCTCGCTGCGCTCCAGATGAAAACTCATAGTATAATAAATTTCTATGCAATTACAGCGCGCCGGCAGAAAACGGTGTGGAATAGCTTTATCGAAACACACCCGCTCCTTTAATTATGACGCTATTGATTGCGGTGCGTAGGTAACCCGTCCCATATCGGTTTTGCTCTCTCCATTTCCCACCTCATGAGAAATAAAACACACTTGTGCAGTGCTCTGAATTCTGAATGATGGCTTTATGGTATGAGGTGTAGCGTGAAATAATGGTTAAACTATTTAGCATTTTACTAGTAACTATATACTTTTTGTATGCTGGTTTTGACAAAAGGTCTTATGTTAGATATTGAGTTAGTAATAGAGGGCTGGTTACACTTAACAACTTAACAAATTTTGGTGATAAAATGCACTGCTCAAAAAAATAAAACGAACACTTAAACAACACAATGTAACCCCAAGTCAATCACACTTCTGTGAAACTGCCCACTTAGGAAGCAACACCGATTGACAATCAATCTCACATGCTGTTGTTCAAATGGAATAGACAACAGGAGGAAAATATAGGCAATTAGCAAGACATACCCAATAGGAGTGGTTCTGCAGGTGATGACCACAGACCAATTCTCAGTTCCTATGCTTTCTGGCTTAGTTTGGGTAACACTTTATTTCGATAGTTCACTTTTGACATTCTACTAACAGTAAATAACTGCAACAACATGTCAACTAGTAGTCATTGGAGTATTTGTAGACTGTGTGCTTAACAACTTCTAACACTTTATTTTGATTCGAAGCACACAACATACTGACTATGAGGAAATTTGGGCTGCAGAACAATGATAATCACTAGAAATTAGGTGCCCCCAACTAAGCAAGCCAAAAGCGACAGCGGCAAGAAACCAAAACCCATCAGTGAGAATGGAGGGAAAAAAAAAACCTTGGGAGAAACCTGACTTAGTTTGGGCCAGTTCTCCTCTGGCCGGACGTCCAACCCCTAATCTCCAGTTCAATTTTAAGTGCATGTCAGATTACTTACAGTGGACTTAGTGTGTATAGTGTGTGTGTTTGTGCATTTGGTTCCAGTGATCTGTCCACGGAGCTCATCTAGGTGTTCTTGTCTCCGATGAAGATCATCTCTTTGTGCTGGTACACCATCTGATCTGGATATGGACTGAGAAACAGAATAAGAGAGAGACAGACTAATATTAGCGTAGATGCCATTCTTTTTACGGTGTAACGAGTACATCGTGTGTTAAGGGAAGTGTTAGTTTCTCAATTTGGTGTGTTTCACCTGGGAGGACTATAATGTGATGAGAGCTCACTCAAGTACTGAGGAGCTAAGCCATTCAGGGGTTTATAAGTGATTAACAAAATTTAAAATCTATAGTAAGTGAACATTTTGTCTTCAAAGTTGATGTGTTAGATGCCAGAAAATTGAGCAAGTTTATGGATTTAAGTGAGTGTATCTAATGTGTGAATAAAAGCCTAAATGAAAGTGTAGCCACATGTAATTTAATTTAATATTCTTAAATCTTAATTTCTGCTTTGTAGGTCTAACACATTTTGAATATTTCCTAGTACCTTAAGTTGCCCCTGGTGTGGGTGTTCACCCTGGTTGCGAATCTGCTTCTTCTCTGGTCTGTGGAGCGTGTTCTTCATCGCAAATGTGCTCCTAGTTTTTATAGGAACATCTTATTCATGGTCGTTTATAAAACATGAGTCCCTGCAGCTGTCGACTTCTTCATTCTTTTCCTACAAGATCACTTTTTCACTTTGCTCACGCAGAGGCACTCACCTCTCTCAATAGCCAGTAACCTCTCATACCTATTGATGATTAATGGGGAAATCTGTCACACTGCGACCCGTGTGCATGCCAGCACTTTTAAACACTCCCTTACAACTGCATATAAATCTTCTGCTCTTTACCCAAAGTCATTTGTGCTGTTGTCAGGGGGTGATAAATGGGGTTTGTGGGGCTGTGTGAAGCCCACTGAATTTTTAGAGTGAATTTGATTACTTTCAAAGAATAATAAAAAAAAAAAACACACATTTGTACACATCAGCAGCGTTTTCATCTTACATCTGAGGTACCAAACCTCGACTTTATTTCCTAATATTCACATATGCCTGCGATCCTGAGGCTTTCATGAAAAGGAATTTTCAATTCCATCCCTCTCTTAAACCAGTAGCTGGGCCGCTGCAGGATTTTTACAGCCACATGTTGGCTCAGCGATGTCAGAGACAGAGTGGGTTGAGATGTGTACCAGGGCCAGGTGTTTCTTCTTTTTATCTGCTGGGATATCAGCCTCATTGATATTCACTCCATCACACCGAGCCTTTATGTGTAATTGGTAAGAGTGTAAGCCGAAGAGTGGCGGCACCTTTTTAAGCTGCTCTGATGGTGTACACATTTTCTGTTACACGAACTGCACGGTGAAAGCAAAGGCTATCTGCTCTTTGTCTTATAATAGTAGGGAATTTAATAGAGAAGGATGTGCCAAAATGTCTAAGTGATACTCTAAATGGAAGTTCGGGGGCCAAAGTCAATGGAAAGCTTCTTCTGGGCAATATGATCAGTAATCACATCAGTATACTGTACTATAAGACGTATCTGTATCCAAATGGTTAGTAAAAAAAAACGGAGGGTAAACGGAGGGTAGGGGATAATTAAAATAGTAATGAATAATGAATAGTTAAAAAGAGATGCCGTTAAATTGTTGTTGTTCGATTTAGTGCAAGTATTTTTTCTTTCTTTCTTTCTTTCTTTCTTTCTTTTATGTCCTTTTTTGTTGTTTTTGATTGATTGAAGGCTTAACCTTCTTTTCTTTTTTTTTTTTTTTTCTTTTTTTTTTGTAGCTGCATTTGAACTTTTGGATCTGTCAATGTCCCATAACCCTGACTAATTCGTTTGGAATTTCTGTTTGTTCCTCAGCAAGAAAAATCATAAATCTCACCATTGAAAACCAGGCATCCTTCAAGACTGTGCACAATGTTATTGGATATCTCAAAGGCAAGACCAATCCAGGTAGGTCAGCACAAAACCAAAACAATGCTTTTGTAACCCGGATGAACATTTTACAAACCCGAAAGGCTTTTTGCCATAGTTAATGCGAGATTATTTCATTTAAATAACAAATCACTTTCATTTTAACTGTGTTATATTGCCAGCGTGTCCCAGGCATGGCCCTAAACCGCTGCACTCTTTGGTCTGACATAACAAAGACACAGTGCTTTATCACAGTGCTTTATTGTATTCGTTATAGCAAAGGCAAAACAAGAGTGCAATCTAAGCATTCTATCCTTCATCCGCTGAAAAAGCATAAGTCCAGGGGGCGAATAAATCCGAATCAGAGCCCACGTGCTGAAACAGCCCTTTTTCCTCCCAGTGCCATGACAAACTAATCTCTTAAAAAAACTTCTGCCGCCACTGTCCAAATGCAGGTTACTTGCCTGCCGAAAATAGGCTTTTAATTACAGACCACTATTTTCACCTTCAGGATGATTTAATCGTACGTCTGATGTAATAAAAGCATTTAATCTTTCACCCCCGCCCCTATGACTGTAAACGTCACTGAGTGCATGCATTTAAGCCCTCCGTGATTTACTTTGCAGATTTACAGCACTCTTTTCCTGTCATAATAGGTAGCCCAGCCACTAATTACATATCGCAAATCATGCAGAGGCGTTCTTCTCCTTGACTTTTGTCTTTTATAACATGTTTACCTTTCATTTATCTGGTAGTTGACTGTCTTGTTTATTTATCACGTTGATGTAATTTTAATAACTTCCCTTAAGACTGCAGCGGTACTCCTGAGTACAGATGGGTTATACTGTAGTATTCCTTAGTTCTTTGCTCTTGTCAGCTCGATGAGTCTGTTTCTACCCTCACTACCTGTCAGTCAAGGTGGCCCAGTGCTGCTTATAGTTTTCGGCTAATTGCATGAGAAATTGTTTCATTTCTGGTCTGTATGTGGTTGGTGTAGGTGAAGGCAGAGTGTGTGCAAATCTAGAGAAAATATAACTCACAATGCACTCAGATTTTAATGCTGCATTTATTTGATCTGAAAATAACAGGAAGGAGAGTCATATTGTGAAAGATTAAAAAAAAAAAATGGTATAGTTTAATACATTTTAAAATCGAATTTATTCCTGCCATCACAAAGCTAACTTTTCAGGCACCATCCTACAAAAATCATTCTAATATGCTGCTTGTTAATATTCATGTTATCCAAGTTTTCGTTATTCAAGCTTTTTACATTTTCCACAGTTTTTTAATTGGTTTTATGTTTAACTTTACTTAATCAGCACAAATGCGTTACGTAGCTAATTCCAAAGTTCATCTTAATTGAATATTGCTACATTCTTTTTACGGTGTGGTAAATCTATTTAAAATGTGAATTTAAAAATATAAATTTCCTCCTAGTTTTCATATGGTAGTTTTACCCTGCAGTTGATTGACCTTCCACCTGCGTGAACATGTTTGTTGGTGCGTGAGAGTTTGTTTCTTGTTTAGTGTGTAAGTGTTCCCGCTCTGTTTCCCCTTGCAGATCGATATGTACTGGTTGGCAGTCGTCATGGCAGCTGGTACAAGGGTGCGTTGGCAGACTGGGAAAAAGGCTCAGCAGTCATGGCTCAGATCATCACCTCCATGACGGCTCAAACCCGTGCGGGATGGCAGCCCGACCGCACCATCGTCTTCTGTTCCTGGGGGGAAACCTCATTGGGCAACATCGGCTCTTTTGAGTGGGGAAAGGTAAAGTTTGACTATTCCAGTCCAGGCTTATTGGAAAAACATGCTTGTGTTGACATTTCTACTAAATTATGGTATTTTACAAAACATTCAGGGTAACGTTGAAAGTCAAATCCGATAAACATTCAGTCAGTGTTTTCGTTGCTGGGATCACAGTTAATAAATTAAATGTCTGTTGAGTGGCCAAAAAAGTTAATGCTTTATCTTATTCAAAAATAATGTACCACCTACACTAACCCTAACCAAACCAAACCATACCAAGGTTAACAGAAGCAAACGGGAGATAAAACCCTATTTTTGCTACTTTAGCTTGTTTGTGCAGTATAAGTCTTTGAGTTTTTTTTTTGTTTTACTGAGACTTGTGTTTCACTGGTTTTGACCCAACTGCTTTGATTAACAAGTTCAATGGTGTACCGGGTGAGCTTCTGAGCATGTTTACTCTGTAAAAAAAAAGCCTTGTGTGTGGAGCTGGTTGTGTGATGCAAAAGTGTTTTGAAGTCAAAGTGTTAAATGTACAGGGAACCATGCAAAATTAATATTTTGTAATCAATAGTATGCCCCTTTAATCATAATTAATGTGAAAAGTAAAATAAACGGTTGTTGGTGTTTTACTGCCTCCAGTGATAACTTTAGCTATACACTGTATGGATTTGAAAGTACAAGTTTGTTTTTGGAGTATTGCACATCCTTAAATTAGTTTCAACATGCAAATAATGTTGGGGCAAGACAAAAGATTAGCAAGGTCCATCCAGGTCACATTATAGCCTAAAATTTACATAAAAACTAGCTTTAATTTGTCTACTACATCATCAATATTAGGTTATAGAAGTATCTGTCAACAGCGTGTAAGGTCAATCCCTCAAAGTTGAATTTAGTGGTAGGTCAGAAGCACTTCCATTGTTTTCTTCCTCAATTTGACAACTAAAGCAATGGAGGAAAAACAAAAATAGTACAGATTAGCCTTAAGCAGCCATACAAAAGCTTGCTAACATGATCAACAAGCCATGAAGATTCAATCAGACAGATGCATGATTTTGGAGTGTTAATGAAATTATTCTCTTTGGCGAAGGGGTTTATTCTAATCAGTACAATGCAAATAGCATCATTAATCTGAAGAAGCCCCTAATAATGTCACAATAACATGGTAGTTTTTGAGTATGAGAAAGACAGCAATGGTTTGTGTCATTCACAATGCTCATTTGACATAATTTCAGTGTCTCATTGGGGGTTACTCAGGCTTTGGTGCCAAAATATCACTCAAAGGCCTTGACATACAGTATCATCAGTTGGCAGCAGATGCTGAGTTCTGTGTCTCTGTGCAGGAGAATGCGGTGGTTCTTCAGAGCAGGGCAGTGGCTTATGTCAGCCTGCACACCCCCGTCAGAGCCCATGGATCCCTGCAGGCCATAGCGTCACCTTCCCTTCATCAACTGGCAGCAGAAACTCAAAAGGTACTTTATAAATATTCATTAATATCCACTTGGACAAGATACTTGCATATAGGACTTCAAATAGAGTAGATGCACGTGTCACAGAATTTGTGCAGAAGACCTTACAGGAAACCTTACCTATCATTAATGGCTGATGTTGTATCTTGCTGTAGCACACATACTGTACCTCTCCCCAGCTCTCTCCCTCACAGATACACGAACAGTTTAAATACACATTAACATACACGTTAATGGTGTTAGCGGTGCTCTGGCTATTTTATCGTTCACATAGTTTAAACAGTTTAAAAACTACATGACTTCTTAACAATGGTGCTGTTTGAAAAGTAAAGTTTCCCCATTACTACATTCTGCATTAGTCTGCTATCAATGGCTTTAGAGTCCATTACTATTTTTTAAATTTCGTTGTGGAATAAGCAACTGAGGTGTTGGATGACATGCCTGTCCTCAACTATTCCTTTTTTTTATTTTTATTTTTTATTATTGCTTCACATTACCCCTTTACCACAAATATGTGCACACGGCCTAGATTCCAAAAAAGGTTGGTTGATTGGTTATTTGTATGCTTGTTTATTTGTCTGTATTTTTTTTACTTGTCTGTTTTGTATTGCTTTGCATATCCCTTTTACCCTAAATTTGTGCACATGGTCTTGACCAGGGGTCTTCACTTACTAGGCTCAGAAAAATATAATCTGTATCGCTAGAATGCGTACATATCGTCTATTTTTGAGAATGTTCTACATTTTATTCAGTTGTTTACATGTAATATCACCTTCTTTTCTTCTTGCTGTCTGCTATTTTTTGTGCAAATTCAATCATTTTAGTTATTATATTTGTAGTGAGAAAGAAATTTTGTCTTGGCAAAGAGCACCGTCTTATTTAGTTTAAATTGAAAGTGGCATGTGATTGACAATACGTTTTAAAGTTAAAGAGATTGTGAATGCAGAATTGACACTTATCCTAGACTGTAAATGAACTCAATAAGACCTTGGTATTTCAGCATTGTGTACCCAACTTATTGCATAAAACCATTCTGCTGAATCTCATTTGCAGTCTGAGTTATGCATTCACATGGCATTTTCAATAATGTGTGATATAACTCATCTGACTTATCTAACCTTAATATAGCTCTTGTGTTCTTCTCAAGTTTCCAGATATATGGGGCAACTACCTCATTCTGACAGGTTCATTTATAATTTGTGTGAATATGTTGTAGTTTGTCTGTAATATGACTAAACTCTTTAAAAACCTTGCTTATTAACTCTGTGTAACTTTAAGGCAACTTCAGTGAGCTTTATTTCATACTGACAGCCTCTTTAGCATCAGGTAATTGTACCAGATGTGAATAGAGCAACAGAAAAGTTTAATGCGTTTAGATATTGCCAATGTATCAGTTGCTTTGTATAGTGTGCTGTAGGTCAGAGGCCGTGATCCAATGACAGCATGCCCTATTATTTTAAACCATACAATAATTTTCTTCATTAACCTAAATGCCAGTTCACCTGTGACATTTCAACCTAATAAAGTAAGCTCAGTTTTGCAATATGGCTTCGGTATGCTTTGCATAATACTAAGCACCTGTTTGAAAAGCAGCTAGAGAGGGAATAGTGTGCATATATGTGCTTATAACTCCTTTCATAATGAAATGGCAGGCTTTGGGTTATTAGTCATAGATTTAACAAGCGAAGAGGTGAAGAATGTTTAGAAAATTCCTACTTGATCTAGAAAACATTCATTTTCGCTTATTTTTATTGTGTATGCTTTTAAACCTCTAAATAAAAAAAATAAAAAAATGCTTCAAGACCCAGTGTGCAATTTGGATACTTCATAAATCATAAATAACGTTTAGAAATAGCTCACATGAATGCTCATGCATCTTCCCTGCAAACATAGCAGTTTCAAATGTCATTAAACTAGTTGTTTATAATAATTATAATAATAATATTACACTTATAATACTTATAATTATAATATAAAACGATCTCACTTTGGTTTGCGGCATGCAAATTGTTTTTGCAAATGTGCATTTTGTGCATTTCATTGGCATACCTTGTGTGGCACAGGTATGGGCTCAATAGTGTTTTCAGATTCGTTCTGTATTAATTGTTGAAGTGGTTCTTTAAAACTCATGAAAGAATATTTTTAAAGTAGCAAAAATATGTGGCCCATTTACTGATTCCACTGATTATTGCACAGTTCAGTTTTTTTTTTTGTTTCAGTGAACTTTACATACGCACATAAAGTACTTTCATTGAGACTAATCTGAAATGTCTTTAAATGTTCTGAATTCTTCAAACAAAAAGATGCTATTCAAGGTCTCTTTTGAAGTTTGAGATAAATGACCATCTTGAAAGGCAAAACGTAAATAAATAAATAAAATGAAATCTCCTTGATTGTGAATGCACAACCTCTTGTTTATCCGATATGCAAATTCTACCTGCTGTCCTGTGGTGTGATCACAACAAGGAGGAAAACCGTTTAGCATCAGCACTTTTCATTGTCTAAAAGTCCGGCTCCATGGCCCTATGCCTCCCCTCCACCAATCAGTCTGTGTCTCTCAGTAAATTGATAATGGCTTATGCTAATTGCTGTTGTCTTGTCAGAGCCTTCGACGCAATGAGACACAAGATGCCCTCATTAGCATGCTAATTGAATGGAATACCGTCCAATCAAAGATGCACAGGGACTGTTTGAGGATGACTTGGATGAATGACTTCCAATTGTCTGGTGCGATAAAAGAACGGTTCATTTTTGTTTTTATGAACTGATTGTTATTCTTTTATTCTGCTTAAATCAATATCACAGGTTTGTCCCTTGGTGGCATTAAAATCTTTTGCCTGCGCTTACTTTATGTGACCTCTTGCCTCTAATTGTACGTGCAGTTTTTCCAGTCATCTTGGATTGCTGTAATTGTGCAATTTATCTTTCGAAGACGTTCTCTTGGAGGCATCAGGTATCCACAACACTTTCAATATTTGGAGATGTTTTAACAACACTATAAATCATGTTAGAGCTATGGAAGTAATACTTTCCACTTATCTTGCTTTGCAGCTGTCTTTGGAATAGAGATGCTACTGCAGTGATGTTTTGAATGGGTGCTCTGGAACCAATTATAATAAAGGAAGTACTTCTGTTGGGATTACAGAGCAAAACACAAAGTAAATTGAGAGCCTTTTTATTGTTTAATTGGGTATTGTTGTAATAACATATGCGTGTCTGTCTGTTTTAAACTGAAATTACCTACCTGGTCTCACGATATATACCTTGGTGCACCTTTTAGCGAGACACAAAATGTACAAACAAGTACATATCTCTACAGTTTTTAAAAGAAATGAACACTAGAGGTAGTAAAACTGATACCTTATCTTATTTTTGACAATGTTTTCATGGTAAAGCATTAACTTTAAGCAAGTACACAGATACTTCAAGTCTGAACCGCCGCAATACATACATCAACATAATAAGAACATGCCAGAGTTCACATATTGAACAACATAAAAAAGTGCACAGAGGTACATATTTTCATGAGACCAGGTTGGAAATTACACAGGAAGAAGAGCAAACAATGAGGTATAATGTTTTGAGCGGGAAAACCTGGTAGTATTGAATGGTGTAATTCGATTTGGAAGTAAGCACGTTTATTTGACTATCCACAGATTTCAGTTAATGGTTCAGTTCATTAAACACAGTGAGTCAGTCCTGTTATGCAGTACCTTAAACACTGAATATGCTTTTGTTATGCCAGTAATTACAGAAAGTATTTATTTTCAAAAAGGATATACTAACCTGAAGTTAAATTTGGTATTAAGAACAACATTTTAAAATTTGTATAATGTACCAATTTCTGTATTTTAGTAGAGTCAAAAAAAAATTATATAATGACAATTTACTAAATTTGCATCACCATTACATCACTTGCTCACCAATGGATTATCTTATCAGTGAATGGGTGCCATCAGAGTACAAACAGCTGATAAAAAAAATTATAATAACCCAAATAAATCCGAACCACTCTAGTCCATAAATTAGTATTTAGCATTTTTTAATCAGTTTGTACTGCTAGTATATATCGCATTCTCGAATGAAAAGGAAATATGAATCAGTAGAGAAGTATGCAAAGATCAGGCACAGTTCACAAATAAAAACCGTTGTCAGTAACTATGTTGGTGGATTTTGAGAGTGTTTTTTCTCTGGAGGAAGCAGAATTATGTCCTTGTACTTTGGCCAGAAGTGACAGTTTGGAGTTAAAATGCCTTTACAGTGGATTTGTTTTCTACATATATGTAGTTTTTAATTTTGATTATCTTGTGGATTATTGTGTTGACAAATAGTTGATTGTCAAAAGTTTTTTCTAGATTTTTATATTTTAAAAACCATTTAAGCTTTAGGTAATCCTCTCTAAAATGTCTCTTACACCTAGGCAGTGGTTTTCCAGACAGCTCAAAATAAAGGTCAGATTCACGTATACACATCTTTTGCCACAAATACTACATGCTGTTTGTTTATTCTGATTTCACTATGGTCTTAAGGTGAGCTGCACTAAATAATGATCAAGACAAGTTTGTTTCATTATTTATATTTCCTAAGTAATATATGTCAACACATGCTGTTGTCTCTGACAGATAAAGGACATCACATCTTGTGCTTTTAGTAATAACCTTGGAATTTGTTTCTGCCCACCTTGTATTCCGTCCCACGCAATACCTCATATTGGTTCACATAAATCGTTATGTACATAAACCTATATAAAATCTGACAGCGCAATTGTGTTCAGATGTGAAATGTTTAAAGAACATCTGTATAACATGTAATCTTCTTTCAAAAAAATAAAAAAAGAAAGCCCATGTTGATTATAGAGAAATGCAGATTGCTATACAGTCTGAATGGATTTATCAAAGCCAAGCTTAGCTTAGAGATTGGAAACTATTTTTGCTTTTGTACAGCCAGAACGCCTACACATTAGAGTTTACAATGGATGGTGCGGCACATGGACATGGAATAAAAAATGTCTAAGCATTTGTTAAACTTTTGAGTTCTCAATTTCAACTTGATTTCAGTTTCCCTTCAAATGCGGTTTCAGAGATAACGTCCTTTCAATGCTTGAAAATGCACTCTGGCAGCTATTTTTTAGTCATTCAAGCACAGCTCATATCTGTGATGGTATCATGAATTAAAAAAATCTCTCAAAATGTTTTACAACACCAATGTTGTCCCAGCTAAAAAAAATCGGGGTCTAAGAAAGTGTAGCTAGCATTCCTATAAAGTTATATTTGTGTTTTCATTAGAAGTGGGCCATGACACCTTCATAATTATTGCATGACATATGTCATAAATATGAAGGAGGTTTTATGCATGTTTATGACAACTGCCACTAAATGTTATTCACTCAGTTATATAATTTTTAAAGCAAAATTGAGTGGTCGGTGGCGATACAACTGTTTCCTAACACCGCTACCACTTGGTGAGGAGATCTGGTGCTCCCCTCCCGGGCCTGACGGCACTCGTCGGCTATAATCGGCAGTGCCTATACGGCCTGTGGAGAAGATGCATCTGCAGTACACACTATGGAGTTGTTGCAGGTCCATCAGGCCAAGGCACTGAGGAATCTGCATAAGGGTGTTCATGACCCAGAAGTTCTTTGTAAACTCAGTACCACCACGGACCTCACGCTTCGAGCGACGAAGGTTATGGCGCGGTCTCTGGGTCGTGCAATGTCCACCATGGTGGTCCAGGAGCACCATCTGTGGCTGTGTCTGGCTGACATGTGTGAAGCAGACAAGACACGCTTTTTGAATGCTCCCCTGTCCTAGACCAGCCACTTTGGTGACGCAGTTCGGCATGCAGCTGCTGCCTCCACCCGACCACCGACAACAGCGTGTCAGTCAGCTCGTCACCCCTTGCTCCCACGCAGCCAACACAGCAGCCCCCATCTAGGCAGCATTGTTGGTAAGAGTCGCACACACTCAGACCCCACTTCTGACTGGCTACGAGACGTCGAGCCAGGTCCTTGCGTTCCCCCTTGCAGCCTTGCCGCAGGCACATTGGTGGTCCCGTTAGTGCCGCTAGTTTGGTCCCTGGAAGCTTGCATGAAGCTTCCCAGTCTGTTTCATTGGCTTCTCTTGACCATTGATCTCGGCTATGCGATTAAGTTCAGATTCAGGCATGCTGTGGTGTTCACAAATGCTGGGGGGCCACATACAATGGTCATGCAGTAACAGGGGTTTGGATGGGATCTCATCTGCAGTGGCACATCAACTGCCTAGAGTTGCTGGCGGCACAGCTTTCCCTGGACCGTCTCAAGGGACATCTTCGGGGCAAGCATGTTCTGGTCCGTAAAGACAATACTGGCCACCCTTGTGTACATCAACCGACAAGGTGGTCTGTGCTCCTGTCGCACCTCACAACTCGTCCGCCACCTCTTCTTCTGGAGTCGGAAGCATCCTAGGTCACTGGCCATTCACATTCCAGGCTTGTGCAGCCAGGCAGCTGACGAGCTGTCACAAGCTGCACATCCCGGAGAGTGGAGACTCCATCCCCTGATGGTTCAGCTGATTTGGGAGCATTTGGGAGCTGCGCAGGTAGACCTGTTTGCCTTTCCAGAGACCTCTCACTGCCAGTTGTTTTACTTTCTGACCGAAGGAACACTCTGCACGGACGGCAGATATTTGTAGAGCTGCGAACTGGGCGACTCCTAACACGTTCGCTACATTATATAGCCTCTAATTTTCCATATGCACTGAAATACTGTCCACATGAATATACATTCTGAGACCTCGTACCGGAAGGCTGGACTTCCGTACGTCTCTGTTCTGTCACTGTTAGAACGGGGACGTTCCCAGTGTTCCAGTCTGACTGAAATTGGTAGTGCTTTGATAACAGTAGCTTGCCTCTTGTGGTGTGCTCCGGCCTACGCCAGGCAGAGGGGTCTCTCGAAGCGAGATCCCAATTTCATCTTTCATATTTGATGTGACATCTGCATTCCCTATCTTCAGGGAATGAGGGTTACATACGTAACCAAGATGTTCTACATTGTCTCCAATAAGAGCCCAGGCTTTTTGTACCTGTTCAAAGTGCTAACAGTACAGAAGTTGTGAGGAGCCTTATTTTTTTGTCCATCCAAACTCTCTCCAAGGTCCTCAGTATGTATGCAAATATATCTGATAGTTTGATTTTAGGTAAAACTTTGTTTCAATAGTCCTTTAGACATTCTGCTAACAGTAAGTAACTTACAACTAACAGTCAGTAGAGTAATAGTACACTGTCTGCTTAAAATCTTTTAACACAATTTATTTTGTTCAAAAACATACAACATATTGATTATGAGAAACTTATATGTCAACTTATTCTGCTAACCCTAAACTTACCCTAATAGTCTACTCTAAAAGTCAGTAAGGCAAATGAATAAACATTACTTGACATGTAGTTGCAAAGTTACTTATAGTTCAATTCAATTTCAATTCAAATTTATTTGTATAGTGCTTTTCATGATACATATCATTGCAAAGCAGCTTTACACCAAGTAATGTTATACAGTATATGTAGTAGTAGTTTGTA
>JAUCMU010000013.1:12339239-12351747 GCA_032275025.1 Enteromius treurensis
AAACCTCCTTCCCTCAGTCAGAGCATTAAAGATGGGTCGTGGCTGGGTCTTCCAACATGACAATGACCCAAAGCACAGAGCCAGGAAAACCAAGGAGTGACTCCCTAAGAAGCATATCAAGGTTCTGGAGTGGCATAGCCTGTCTCCAGACCTAAAGCCAATATAAAATCTTTGGAGGGAGCTGAAACTCTGTGTTTCTTATAGACAGCCCCGAAACCTGACAGATCTAGAGAAGATCTGAATGGAGGAGTGGGAGTAAATCCCTCCTGCAGTGTGTGCAAACCTGGTGAAGAACCACAGGAACTGTTTGACCTCTGTAATTGTTAACAAAAACGTCTGTACCAAATAAAAAAAAAAAATGTTACTCAAGTTATCAAATAATTATTTGACACAGTAATTCCCAAATAAATTGTTAAAAAGATCATACAATGTGATTTCCAAATTTTTCTTTTTAGATTCTGTCTTACACAGTGGAAATGCACCTATGCTGAAAATTGTAGACCCCTCCATGATTTCTAAGTAAGAGAACTTTCAAAATCACAGGGTGATCAAATACTTATTGTCCTCTCACTATATATATATACATATATGTATGAATTATGTATGAAGAATGCAATATGTACGTACTTTATATATTAGAATCAGTTGAATAGTCATCTCTGTGGTCTTTTTCTTTTAGGTTATTGGTTTCTGGTACCCAATAGAAAGACAGAGCAGAAGAACAACCCCAGGAATGAGGCTATAAATAAAAAATTTGCTTTTGGGTTCTGGCACATTTTGTAGATTAATGCTCTCTCTGTTGAAATCAATGAGTGTCTCAGTATGTGATTGATTCTACATCAAACCAACTTACACTTAGGGCTTGAATAAAAAACAAAAAAAAATTATTAAAAATAGGAGAACAAGAAATGCATGATTTTGATGTATTGCAGTTATGGAAAATGTCAGTTGTGTCAGCATCAAGTTTGGGCTTTTACATTCATAGGAATATTTTACAATCAGCGATGCTACTTATTTTGCGTACCTAATGAAAATGTTATTTCATGTACACCAGTGTTTTGAATAGTGGTACATTATGGTTTACACAAAAGTAGCTGTTTTCAGTATTGATGATAAAATTATATATATATATATATATATATATATACAATTCTTTAACATAAGACCAGTGTCAGGCATTCAACACAACCCACTCCATTTGTCACACCTCCGGTAACACCACCCACTCGCTTATCATCACCCAAATTCTGATTAGTTGCACCTGGACCTCATTGAGCCACGCCCTATATAAGAGACGCTCATGCATTCACTCATGCTGCGTCCGAAATCGCATACTGCTTAAGTACGTACTACATTTAAAATTGAACTTACTACCCCACCGTTAAAAAGTATGTTATATATAAGATGAATGTGGGAAGAATGGAATTCGTACATATTAAATCCACCATATTGATTTTGTCACGTGTCATGCGTCGTCACAACAGCGGGGACATTTAAAGAGACCGCTCCACTGCACGAACACTGGCAATGTTCAGCATTTTAACGTTGATTGGACAGACAGCTCAGAGTAGGCGTCAGTCGGCTGCTTGCAGATCAAGCCTTAGCTTCTAGATTATTTATTAAATAACGTAAGTATAATTACTTATTTAGATAGCAAATTTTACCTCGGAATAAAAAGAAAAACACATCTGTGAACACCACAACAGAGGCTGACTTGAAGCAACAATAAAGCAATTTCACAAGAAATCTAAAAACAAGAATCAATGAATAAATTTGAATGAATATATACACACTATATTTATTTATTTATATATGTGTGATTGTGTGTGTGTATAAATGGATAAATACAATATATACATAGTTAAAATGAATATTTTATGCATAGATACACATAAATAAATAAATTGGATCTGACATTCGTCCCAGACTGCGGCTTTCACGACAAAAACAGTTGTGTTAACAAGCTGATGTACAAAACAACTTCTTACAGCCGATTCACGAACTCACCTCATTGATTTGCAATGTTAAAACTTTCAATAAGTCATCCGTTTATTTAGATTGTGTTAAACAAGTGTAATTTAATCACAATAAACAGAGTTTTTTCCTGAGGTACTTACACTTGAAATGAGCCGCGTCTTCCTTTTCCCCCATTTTTCGAATATGACGCCTCCTCTCCCGGGGCCTCATGGGATAGGAAAGTGTCCATGGTATGCATACTACAGAATTCAGGCGGAAGCAGTGGGGCACCCGGTTACTTCTCACCTACTGAATTTCAAATACTATGAATTCGTACATACTAGTCGCCTCACGTACTGTTTTTCTCATACTATATAATAGGGAATTATGTGATTTCGGACGCAGCATCATTGTCTGGTCTACCATTCACATGCTACTTCCTTGGATTGATGCTTTTTTCACTTGGACTGCTTCCTTTGCTGTGGAGATCAATTCCATTTTAAGACACATTAAAATAGAAAATAACAAATATATTTATTATTATTATTTATTATTATTTTCTAATACAGCATTACTACTTTTACTGTATTTTTAATCAAATAAATGCATCATTGGTGAGCATAAAATACCTCTTTCAGAAATACTGTATTATACAAAAGCTGACCTGATTCATTATTTATTGGCTGAATGAGATTGTGATCTTGTGGAAACGAAAGCAAACTCCTGCCCTGGGGCTGATTCGTTGTGGCAGGGTCAGTGGTCAGACACTGAGTCCTCCTTTGAGCCGTGTGTTGCAGTGCCTTGTCACTGTTCATGATTCGGCCGTCTCCCCCCGTACTGCCAGCCAGCAAACTGTAGCTTTCACTGTGGTCAAGCAGAATGGACACTTATCACATGATAAAACCGCAGTCGATACGTGTTTATGCTGTGCAGTTTCCCTGCTTGTGCGTTAACCTCAAGCAGGACATGAAGGGACATTTGGAGAATCGATAATATTTGATCAGTGGACGCTGTGAATGCAGGAAAAGCTTAGTGCAGATCTTACTGACTGCAGAGTGTGCAAAGCAACAGAATCCAAAAAGGGAACCAATATCAATAGAAGAGCCTCAGAAAGAGAAGACAGAATGTAATGCTCTTAGTTATTTGAGCCCATTAGAAAAAAGCACAGTGGGAGTAATTGTAACACTTAAAACATAAACATTGGTGTTGTACAATCCGTCGTTAAAAGGATGGAAGAAGAATGTTCGCCTAAAATGCCTTCGGATTTTGAGCCAAATTGATAAATTAATAGCAGTTACACAATTGTACTTGAAAATGTAGTAATATTTTGATCATTTGGGTTTGCCTTTTTTTCACATTAAAAATACAGTAAAAGAGTACAATCTTAAGAATTATACAATAATAGCTAACTGACTATATACAGTATAGTGGGCTGGATTATACAGTATATGCAATATGTGTTTACAAATCATATTCTTTTTTTCTTTTCTTTTTTTTTTTGGAACTCTTAAGACACTGTCACCCCTGATTTTCTCTGCTTTTGTAAATATTTTCAAATATCTGCATCCCAATAGACTATCTCTGATGTATCACTTTTGTACTGTAGCATGTTTTAAAATAAACAATTACATAAAACATTAATAGAAAATAATATCATAAAATAAACATATGTGTAAAGATTTGGTCTTGCTTATACTGTAGTGGCATTAATGATTTTTTTCTTCTTTTTTTGTAATAGAGACATTATTAATATAATAAAAATATTTGGTAACACTTTACAATAACGGCACACTATGAATCATTACGTAACCATTATTAAATTGTCAGTACTCCATTTATAAAGCATTGTCCAACATTAATGGTCAATAGTAAGCAGTTTGTAAATGCATCTGTTAATTTCCTGTTGTTGATTTATAAGCATATCTTTTACAAATTAGATTTAAAGGCTCAGTTATCTTCCTAACAGGAAAAACTAAAATGTGAATGTGTTAAGAAAGCATTTATTAACACATGCAGCAACTATTATAATGTGTCTAGATGTATAAATAACATTTAAATAATAATCTCTTACTTACAGTTTCTAAATGATCTTATGAACCACTGACAACTCCTAAGTAACTGGTTTGTAAATAATTTATTAATTTGGAAATGAAAAATTCATAATTAATAAAGTATGAAAATACAATTATTAAACATTGCCTATTAATGTTGAAACAATACATTATAAAGGATTAAATGACTATTTACTGATGCTTAAATAATGATTTATAATGTGCAGTTATTATAAAGTATTACCAAATATTTAATATTAAACAGCGAGTCAATCAATAAATAATGAATGCATTTGCTTTTGGTTGACCTTTCGGTGTTTTGTTGATTTAGATCACAGCCGAGGCGGTCCTGCGACTCGCCACAGATCCCGTTCTTCCGTTTTACCCTTTGGACATCGCTCTCGATGTTCAGGAAAAACTCAAAGGTAAGAATGCAACTTATTATTAGACTTATTTTACAAT
This sequence comes from Enteromius treurensis, assembly GCA_032275025.1. Taxonomy (NCBI): domain Eukaryota; kingdom Metazoa; phylum Chordata; class Actinopteri; order Cypriniformes; family Cyprinidae; genus Enteromius; species Enteromius treurensis. The sequence continues at coordinate 12,343,709 of JAUCMU010000013.1, forward strand.
TGACATTCTTTACAACAAAAGTGTATGTTTGCAGAACTTTTTCTGGAAGTTTGTTTGAGGGCGTAACTCAGCGTTACAGGCTGTCAGTCCTGACTCCTCCAATAAAGATGATTTACTCATAGAAATCATCTGTTTGAGTGAACCTATCGATCTTCCGTTACAGTTTAAAGGAGAGCTGAAAGAATGGCCTTGATTTCTGCATTTGTAAAATTCAAATTGGTGCCGGCCATTTCTCGGTTCAAGCGGTGCTCAGATCAAATGGGCTTATAAGCTTCAGAACTGATTGGCCTCAGATGGGGAACAAAACAGGAGAAAATTCCCACGAGTGGAAAACGCTTTCTACTTCATCAGAGCCAAAGAAACCCAGAGGTAGTAATGAGCTTTTGACAGGCTTTTATTTCCAAATGTTCTCTACATTTTCAAAGACTTGCAGAATTGGATTTCAGAGAATCAAATAACATTAAATGATTATACAGTGGCTCGCACGTATGGCGACATAGAGGGCTTCTTCTCTGAATCTGTTCCAGCTCTCTGCTGGAGCGATGCACCTTTGTGTTAAAATATTCATGAACACAGAGAAGAGGACAGGTGAGAAATGTAATTGCCACATAATCTTGCAACATGAAGAAAGACTGCAAAGCCCTTAATGCTGTGCAGTATTGATATTTCATCAGACATGCGCCAAACACTCGTGTCCGATCTTTTGTTTTACTGTTTCGGCTGCAGCGGGGCAGAAAGACTGAGGCATTGCACGTCTGAGAAGACACCGTAGATGCTTCGCAAAGACATTTTCACTCTTATTGGGATGGAAAATATACAAAATATTTGTTTATATTTATGCAATGACAGAAAGAGTTCAAATAATTAAAAGGTCTTATTATATTTACTTGCTATGTATCCTGGACTGGACACGTGTTGACCAATATCAAAATCTACTACTATTTTCAACATAAATAATAACAAAGACAGCATACACACCCCACAAAGTTTTGCAAAAATTCCATTTTTTTTTTTTTTTTTTTTTTTTTTTTGTAGCTTATAGAGACAGGGACAAGTAAATAATGAATGCTTGGTGACTTGTACACTACATTCTCTCTCTCTCCCCTCGGTTTGGGTTATGGTAGGAGTTTCAGAGACATGAAAATGACAGTATTCACAAGGAATAATGAATCAAGTGAGATCAAAGAGTCATGGCTAATTGAAATCTTGAGATCTTTTGTTCCCTTCAGAATCAGACAGCTCATGGATGTTCAGATTATTTTAGAGTGACTCAGCAGAGTGAATAATGAAGACTGCCAGACATCTGAAACCATATAAGTTACCCTATCACTGTAAGATAACTTTATAAATGTTGGGAAGCTACATTACAGCTGTGGTTGCACCCTTTTAAAGCCTCTTTTGAAAAAGGTAGCAACCACAAACTACTACTACTACTGCTACAAAAAAGCTAACATTTATACTGTAAGGGAGATTTTTTTTTAATTTGAATAAGAATAAATATATATATCGAAGTATTATAATTTAAACAGAGCAGCTTTCTTTGGATTTAAAATGAAAAATAATGTGTCATATGCTTTGAAGTAAAAAAAAAAATGTCTTGGAAATTTGTGTAGCTGAGGAGCTGTTTCTCCTTCTGTTCATCATAAAATGTAGAAATGCTGCAATACACAAGCAGTCACAGACTGTCACAGCACTCATTCAAACATCATCTGGAGTTATTTCACTCCACTAAATAACCATTAATGTAATGGTGCCGTTTGTTATATTTTTGTTGTGTTCAACATAAATTTAAATTAGAAGTTGTTAGATATCATGTTGGATGTCTAATACAATATATAATACACAAAAGCTATGATAATGATGCATTCTAATAATGCACTCTACAAATATAATTTAACTTTTTTTATATTGTACAAACTACAGTAAAACTGTGCATTTGTTGTTGTTGTTTTTTTGTTGTTGTTGTTTTTTTATGGAAACATGCATAGTATTGATCCTCTGTAGTGAATGGGTGCAGTCAGACAGCTGATAAAAACATCACAATAATCCAGAAGTAATGCTAAATTTCTCCAAATCTGTTCCAGTTAAGAAATAAACTTATCAAGATCTTGCATGACCTGATGGTCATTTTTGAGGGAATTATACCTTTTAGATTTTAATGGTTTTTGTTTTTTCTTCCAATGAACTGACACATGATTGCACATTCCTTTCTGAAGAAATGTTTAATCTAATTTAAAACCCCACTGTTGCTGCCAGATGTTTTTGGAGTGTTGCATCACATCTCACACTGTTTTTTTTTAAGCTTTTGCCACAAGCATTACAATTTTAAAGTGTGCCAGTATTCCACCTTTTAAAGAATTTTGAGAACACTGCATTCCTTTGTGCTCTGTCTCACTGTTTATAAAATGCCACAAAAGAAATGCATTTGCAGTATGCACACACAGATATTGATATATCAAATAATATATACATTTATATAGTAAAAATATTTTGCTACAGTAATTTCATGCTTGCATGTGTCTTGCTGGGTGCCTGGTATGATATTATTGTAGTTGCTTCCCCACATATCTCTTGTCTGAAACCTTTGGCACAAACATGGAACATTGATGTGATATGCATTTCGTCATTTGTGAAATTGCAAACCTTGGTTGAGTTGGTGACAGTTTCACTGGGTATTCTGCTGTCTGTTTTACAGTGAGTGATGAGTTACAGCAGTCCTACTGCAGGGAGTGCTTTTCATGCAGAGAAAGACAGAAAGAAGGAGACAGCGTGTGTGTTCAAGTTTGTAGAAAAGTTTTTTATTTCTTTCTGTTTACTTAAAAGTTTTGCATATCCTCCAAAGAATCGAAATATATTCATAAACATATTCTCCAATGATACCCTTCACTCAGGGGGTGTTTAGCCTTTTTTTAGGGCCGCAAGCAAAGATGGGATTCGAGCTGCTTAAAATACCTGGTGGAAATTACACTGGAAATCATCATTGTTGAGTCAGATTTGAAGCTTCCTGTGGAATTTTGTAGAATTTCTATTATTGACCTTTATTTAACAAAGGTACCCAACTGTTTTAACCCCATTCTAAGGAAGTATCACATCCTTTGCTGACAATCCCATAAAGCATTGTGCTAAGCCTAGTTATTATTTAAAATAAATTAATTAAGAAATAAACATCATTCAATCAATCAGTCAAAATCTAAGATTACAGACAAGGCCAAATATATTGAAAAGGACTGCCAGAGTTCAGTGTATATAGCCTGTTAAAATGCACGCCCACTCAATGGCCTTGCATTTTCTTTGAGAGGTTGTGCTGTTCTTAACAGCTGCTGTTCACTGCATGATAGATGCATGCTTGAGTAAGCAAGATGAAAGATATATATGTCAGTGTTTGAATGTATTCTTTTGATTTCAAGCCCTGAAAACAGCAATAGAGTGGTTAAAAGTCATGCTACAATATACTGACAGTCACAACACATTTTTTTAACACATACCTTGTTAAACTGGATGAATATGCATGTCTTCGACTCATTTGCTAGCTTTTGTTTCTGGGCAGATGAAGGTATGCCAGGGGTACATCTTTGTTTAGCACACAGATTTGGCATTAAATACTATGCTGTTTAATTTTGAGGGCCAGTGCTCTGCTGGAGTTTTGAGGGTTGCACTTAAGCTGTCAAAACAGTTGCTGCTAACAAGAAGCGAAGTCAAGTGCAGAGCCGAAGGGTGCGTCTGAGACGATTAGCACCATGACGATGAAGTGAAATTTAGATAAAAGCTGCTTTGAGTGACAGATAGGTGTGGTTAATAGCTACTGCAATGCATTAAGCCCAATCTGGCCATCCGTGTTATTCTACATAAAAATCACAATAATTATGATGCTCGGTGCCTGGACCTATTGTGCTAAACTTGATGCTGAGGTTAAAATGGAAAGTCATCAACTCAAGGATATTGCGTTTAACTTAACAAAAGAAACAAACGTGTATTGTTTCAGACATTCTACTCATAATTAAATTTTTTCAGATGACCCACTGAGCCAGCCGGACCTGCTGAATGTGGCTGTATCTTTGAGAGACAATGCAGCTTTCTTCCAATCTGAGGTCATGCGTCCTGCCAATGACCCCAAAGAGAGAGATCCTGCCCACATACGCATGCTCAACGACGTCCTACGAGACTTGGAAAAAAGCTTCCTCATCCCAAACCCACCTCCTGGCTTTAACAGGTAACCTTAAGCTTACAAGATGGCAAACTTGGAACATGAACGTTTGGTTTAAAGAATCCATACATTTTCACTGTCTTTCATTCAAAGCGTCATATATCATATAATTTTCAGGGAAAACACTTTGATATACATTTGGTAAAAACTTTGATATACCTGCCAACTGAGCGGTATTCATAGGACAAGGTAGACAAGGAACCAAAAATGAGCTGTTAATTTGGACAATATTTCCACTTCTTTAGTGGACTGTTTATCTGAAGTAACCGTAATGACTTAAAGAAAATGTTGTTGTTGTTTTTTTCAAACATGGTCTACTGGGGCAGATGCAAGTGTCAGAAAGACTGGCAATTTTTGAAAATGAAATAAATAAATAAATACAAAAGTAAAATACATTTTCCTGCTTCCTCTTAGAGATGCTGTAATATTGAGCTACAGTGTAGAAACACTCATTTGGTAGCATGACAATTATACTGCATTTGTCCAAAAAAAAAAAAAAGCTGTATTGGCTCTTAATTTTATATTTGTGTGATACAGACGCATTTTATAAAGAATTGCCTCCAGGTTCATAAAAAATGAATGATCGTAAAGATTATTAGTTGTTCATTGTGAAAGACCATAATTAGCACAAGATTATAGTAGAAGTGTATGGGAATTTATTAGCCCGTATAGTCTCATGATACCCCTAAGGGGGATATGTGGGTCGATAGACTGAAGTAACCATTATTTAGCCATTGTGCTGATGTCATCAGCTTCTGCGGTCACAGAGCAACACTGAGATTGCATGATTCAACAATGCAGGTCAATAAGTCAAGAATATTTATATTTACAAAAGTGTGTACTGCCAATGTTCCTGGTTGTTCATCGGCCATGATTAGGTGCTCGAAAATGCAAAGAGGAGTCAAGCACAATGCAGGCATTACGTAGTTAATGGTTTCTTGCGACCTTCTCAGTGGAAGAGATCTAGATCTCAAAACTACAGACTTTGGCCAGAATTATGTGGTAAAACACCATTGCAACTACACACACACACACATAATCTTGCAGGGAATTGAAGTAAATCCCTCAGTCGACTGTGATTCACTCCTCAGCTCAGCAGAATAAAATGCTGATCTTCGGCCGGTGTCCTTCAAAAGCTCCTTCTCAGAATTCACCATGGCCCATGTGCTGTTGGTGATGTGACAATAAAAGCGATTTGATTTGATTCAACAGGGATTTATGTGCCTCTGTTGTTGATTGCAACTGTGTTGCAGCTTGATCCATAATGGAGTGGCCGGCGATCCATAATAGACGTTCCGATTATTTCTCCTTTTTGTGTTTGGGTGAATGCATGTTTGATCTTCCATCGATCCTCAGGGTCCATGACACACCATGGGTGCTGCATTTCTGCTTTGACGTTCCTGTCAACGCCACCATCGCCGTCTGTTGGTTTTGCTAATCTGGACTGAGGGAGGGCCCTGTTATTATCAAAGCGACATGCAATTGTAATCAGCGGCAATCAGCATGTCCTGGAGTGGTTTTTATTAAATTAACAGAAGAGGAAGCAAACAGATAAAGTGCGGGGAGACTCGTCAGGGTACCTGCTCATTATCTCTCTTTGGGTTCAGGCCTGTGAGAATTAACACCCTCTCACTGATCTTCACTGTTTCACCCCCTGTGTTTTATACACTTCTCTCTCTGTTTATTAATCAGTTTTATCCAATGAATTGAAATATGGACTTGAAGAAGTTGTTTTGCTTTGCACTATATTAGGCAATCCCAGTTCCCCCCAAAATGACAATTTTGTTGACATTTACACTCTCTCATGTCATTGCAAACCTTATGACTTACTTTAATCTGTGGAAAACACAAAAAGAACAGTTTAGCAGCATGTTCTTTTCCATATAATGAGTGATTGATGAAGCTTTAATAACAAAAAAGACCCTTAAAGTCTCATAAAAGTGACCCATGTTACTATATTCTGAACTACTTCTGAAACAATATGATAGCTTTTATATTGCAGATTAAACTCTCAAATGCGTCCCTGTGTCATGCCATTTGATTTTGACAGCACTGATGCCCTAGAGTATTTTATACATTGTATGAAATATGCACATATTTAAATAATAAAATCGTTTTTTGAAGGCTACGTCCTAAATTTTGGTAGTTTGCTCACATAAAGCTGTCGTATACCTTCAGGATACTTGGATTGTCGCACACTGGTTATCATTATATTTTATGGAACTTTTTTAGAATTTGATCGTGCAACCTGATGAAAAAAAAATGTGCTTGTGGGAACATTTCTTCAAGACATAAAAATACATACTAATGAGTATCATTGCAGATTCCAACTGAAATGAACACTAGAGGTGTAAAACATGCTTGTAATTGTAATTACACAGCTTTCTTGATGTTGGCACAGAATTGGACTTAGGAGGAGGAATCCTTGGATATCCATTGGAATCCAGTGAAAAACATGACTCGCAATAAAGGAGCTTAAAGATGACAGATCGAGAAATATGCTAAAATGACACGCTTATGATTGCATTTGTTTGTCACTTTACTTTTATTCATACTATCAGGTAGGTTTAGGTGTAGTGCAGAAAAAAGTTCTCACGGGTACATTTTCGTCATGGGCTCAGGATTTGAAGTGTTATAAGAGTAAATAAATCATTACAAAAACGCTACTCTTGTCAATTTTTTGTTGTCTCATTATTGAAGACGCTTATCAAATGTAAGTGTTCCCTCGTTGTCAGGCTCCAGGTAAGAGTTTGACCTCAGTAGCACTTACAGACACTCTGGAGGGTTTGTTTTTGTAGATAAAACAAACGCCAATATTCAGTAGATATAGAACAGATAGTATCTGGACCCACGCAGGGTACTCCACTGTGTACGCTAAACTCGATTTGTAGCCGCTGTGCAGAAAAACCATTTCTCTATTAAAAACAAAGTATATGGTGTTACCAGGAAGCCCAGATCAATATCTCAAATATTTCATGGAGAGTTATATAAAAAGACCTCGAGCAACAGTTGGTGTAAAAAAGATAGGACTGAAATCGTAAAAAAGGGACAAACCTTAGAAAATGAACAACCTGCACTGTTTGTTATTACAGATCAGTAGTTTAACTGGTCTTATGTTGTGTCTGGATTGTGGAACTTGTGCTTTTAACTAAGTTTATTTAATTTTGCAATGTATTGTTGAAAACCTGTAAACCTAGTAACTTTAATGTCTGTTCAAAGTGACTTATAATAACTTGCAGCTGTATTCCATCATTTTGCATGTGGAAATAGCAATACTTTTTTATGGAGTTAATATACATTAAAAGAATATACTGTACTTAAAGGGGTAGTTCAGTCATCATTTACTGACCTGTATGAGTTCCTTTCCATTGTTGAAAACTAAACATGATATTTAGAAGAATGTGTTTAAACACACAGTTGATGAAGCCATTGAATTTCATAGGGGAAAAAATACTATGCGGGTCTGGCTACTGTCAAACCGTTTGATTACTAACAACAGAGGAAAGAAATTCCTACAGGTTTGGAACAACATGGGGGTTGAGAAAATTACACTTTCTTTTTTTTCTTTTGAATTATCAAGTGTAGTGATGTTTTTGGACACTTAACTGTATGTTTAAAATAAATATATATATAGTTTACATAATAATGAATGCATTTAGAGTATTTTTTGAAAAACAATGTTGGATTTGATCCAAAATAAATGTTTTTGTAACATTCCCATTTGTTTATGTTCCATGTTTTGGTTTTTCCTTTCCTCGTGTGCTCTTTGTTTCTCCCGGTCACCCAGTTAATGTTAATTAGTCATTCGTGTCAGGTGTTTTCCGCTCGTTATCTG